>CM056493.1:23899571-24499571 GCA_029783415.1 Anisodus acutangulus
GCCATGAACACTTCTTGGATTCTTAAGTGCGTTCATTTGAGGCGGTCTGTCCTCGCACTTAAATAGATGGTCTCCTACAAGGTATCCTGTTATACCCCACTTTACAAGTGTTAGGAACCATTAAAAGTTTCCCCAAACCTAATCCTCAATAGTGGAGGATCATTAAAGGTTTTGAAAACATAATATTTACCCACACTGCAGATAGCACTTAACGTCTATCGCGGGAACGGCTTTGGGTTTATGTTCCTTACAGGGATCATAACCCGAAGTGCTCTTCCTTCCACCGAAGCGCTCAACTGAACCTTTACAGCTTAGTTTTTCCATTGAACCCAATTCTTGGGATCTCCGGTCAGTAAGGTTGGGTTACCACCGTATTGGTCCTTAAAGCTTGGGTTTTAAGCCCATTAATCTATACAAGCAGAATATCTTATCTTTGGGTAAGCCCTTTGTCAATGGGCCCGCTATGTTATCCTTTGATTTTATATAATCAATGGATATTATACCCGTGGTGATCAGCTACTTAACGGTCTTATGTCTCCGTCGAATATGACGGGACTTGCCGTTGTACATAGAACTTCGTGCCCTTCCTAGAGCCGACTGACTGTTGCAGTGAATCATTACAGAATGTACGGGTTTGTCCTAACAAGGGACATCCTCTAAGAAGTCGTGAAGCCACTTAGCTTTTTCTCCTGCTTTGTCTAAAGCGATAAACTCCGATTCCATCGTGGATCGGGCGATGCAAATTTGCTTAGAGGATTTCCAAGACACAGCCCCACCACCAATTGTAAATATATACCCACTGGTGGACTTGGTGTTCTTTATATTAGATATCCAGTTTGTATCATTATACCCCTCTAGTACAACTGGATATCTCGAATAATGCAACCCGTAATTTTTTGCGTGTGTTTCAGGTATTGTAGTACCCGATTCAATGCCCTCCAATGATTATTACTCGAATTACGGGTAAACATTGCCAACTTGTTGACTGCATAAGAAATATCAGGTCAGGTGCAGTTTGTTATGTACATCAAACTCCCAATCACATGTGCATATTGCTCCTGTCATACGGGTGCACCACGATTTTTATCAAGCTTTTGATTTCTATCGAATGGTGACTTCATAGGCGAACTGTCAAACATCTCGAACTTTCTCAACACATCCTCGATGTAGTGAGACTGAGATAAGACCAGTCCATCAGACGTCGTAGAGATATTTATCCCTAAGATGACATCTGTGATACATATATTTTTCATGTCGAAGCATTGTTTCAACATGTTCTTAGTCTCTATGATCAAGCTAGGACTGCTCCCTGTGATCAACATGTCATCTACGTACAAGCATATCATGATGAACGAGTCAGAGTTACCTTTCGTGTAGACACATTTGTCACACTCATTAATGGAGAAACCCTTCGATAGTAGAGTACTATCAAATTTTTCGTGTCATTGCTTCGGGGCCTGTTTCACCCCGTACAGAGATTTGACAAGTCGACATACTTTCTTCTCTTGCCTTGGAACCACATACCCCTTGGGTTGTTCCATATAAATTTCTTCTTCCAAATCACCATTTAGGAAAGCTGTCTTGACATTCATTTGATGTATCTCAAGGTCACACAACGCTGCGATTGCAATGAATACTCGTATAGATGTCATCCTAGACACCGGGGAGTACGTGTCAAAATAGTCAATGTCTTCTTTTTGCCGATAGCCCTTGACTACCAACCTGGCCTTGTACTTATCTATAGACCCATCTGCTTCGTACTATCATTTGAGTATCCATTTACAACCCAACGGTTTATTTCCCGGAGAAAGATCAACCAACTCCCAAGTATGGTTATGCAGGATGGAGTCTATTTTACTCTCAATAGCTTCTTTCCAGAGCGGTGCCTCTGGAGTTGACAATGCTTCAGCAATTGTCCTTGGTTCGTCATCAACCATATAAGCTACAAAGTCAGGACCGAAAGATTTATCCTTTCTGGCCCTTTTACCTCCCCTAGGTTCCATCTCTGGAGTCTCCAACTTCTGAGAATCTGGAACACTAGATTCCGGATATTCAGCCAATTCGAAGTCCACTAGATCTGAACCATCTAGATTCGGGCAGTCAACGACTCCTGGTTCCTAAGAGCTTTGTTCATAACTTCATTTACGAGAGGTTATGTCTTTTTCCTTTCTAGGAAAAGTATCCTCAAAGTATTGAGCATTCCTTGATTCCATAATTGTACCCCCATGGATATCTGAAATATCTGACTTATGCACTAAGAAGCGATATGCACTACTGTTATTTGCATATCCGATGAAAATGTAATCTACAGTCTTATGCCCAATCTTGACCTGCTTTGGCTTGGGCACTTCTACCTTTGCCAAACAACCCCACACCTTTAAATATTTATAGGTAGATTTCTTTTCCTTCCATGATTCATATGGAGTTTTGTCATTACCCTTATGTGGGACTCTATTAAGAATCGTATTAGCGGTAAGGACAGTTTCTCCCCACATGTTTTGGGGAAGACCGGAATTGATGAGAAAGGCATTCATCATTTCCTTCAATGTGCGATTCGTGCGTTCATCAACACCGTTCGACTGAGGTGAGTATGGAGTCGTCGTTTGATGAACAATGCCCGATTCAGCACAATATTCCTCAAATGGCGCTACGTATTCTCCCCCTCTATCGCTACGAATGGATTTAATCTGCATGCTTAATTGGTTTTCAACTTCTGTTTTGTAACGTCAGAATGCTTCAAAGGCTTCATCTTTACTTTTCAACAAGTAAAGGTAACAATACCTTGTGCTATCATCAATAAATGTCACAAAGTACTTGTTCCTCCCCCTAGTTTTTGCATACATATATCTGTGTGAATAAGTTCTAGAGGAGCGGTATTCCTTTTGACAGATCGAAAAGGAATCTTTGTGAGTTTTGCCTCTACGCACACCTCACACTTATGTTGAGGGTTTACGTCGATAGACGATAACAACTCCAACTTCACCAACCTTTGGATGGACTTGTAGTTAACATGTCCTAATCTATGATGCCATAAATTAAAAGACTCAAGAAGTAAGAAGAAGCTTTAATTTTATTGCTTGGACGCATTACAGACATGGCGTTAACTTTGAAGAGGCCTTCACAGACGAAGCCTTTTCCCACAAAAGTTTCATTCTTGGTGATTACAAATTTATGGGACTCAAATACTAGCCTAAAACCAGCATTAACCAATAAATGACCTGAAATTAAATTCCTCATAATCTCAGGGATATGCATCACCTCCTTTAGAGTGAGATCCTTTCCAAAAGTCATCTTCAAGACTACCTTTCCTACCCCCAGCACGTTAGAGGAAGCGTTGTTACCCATGAACAACTTCTTGTCTATAACTGGTGTATATGTGGAGAAGGCATCTCTATTGGAACAGATATGTCTAGTAGCACCCGTGTCCATCCACCATTGCATGGGATTCTCAACAAGGTTTGCTTCAAGCACCACCGCCGAGAACTTTTCAATCATGTCGTCAAGAAGCCTGTCTTTGACGATGTTAGCATGTGCCTTGCCTTTGGCCTTGGCCTGCTCTTGTTGCTCAGTCTTGAGCTAGCGGCAGTCCTTGATCATGTGACCAGGTTTCCCACAGTGGTGATTATTCCCCTTGAACTTCTCTGCCGCCTAGGTCTTGCCGTCTTTCTGGAACTTGCGCTTCTTGCTTGGGTTCCCTTTGGCCTCAGCCAGATTTTCCTTTGCCTCAACGGATTATTTTCCCCTAGGCAAGGCCTTCTTATTATCTTCCTGAATCTGGAGTTTGATAATAAGTTCCTCAAAGGTCATTTCCTTTGTCTTGAGTTTTAAGCAACTCATAAACTCATTCCACGAGGGAGGTAACTTCTCAATTAGTGATGCAACCAAAAAGTGCTCATTTGGTTTCATACCTTCCAAATCCAGGTGATGTAGAATCATTTGGAATTCCTAAACTTGGGACATCACAGTTTTGCTATCCACCATTTGAAATTTCAGGAATTTCTCAACGATGAATTTCTTCGTACCAGCATCTTGTGTGTTGTACTTCTTCTGCAGTTTTTCCCATAACTCTTTAGCAGTGCCTACGGTGCAATACACCGTGTAGAGTGGGTCTGACAGACTGTTCAAAATATAGTTCTTACACATGAAGTCACTATGACTCTATGCATCAAGAACCATCTTCATGCCATTAACGACATGGATACCTTGGCCCCCTTCAGTCGTTTCATTAGGCTGAGGGTCCACATCATCTCCATCTTGTGGAGGATCTTCTGTTAGGAAATGAGTCATTCCTATAACAGTCAGATAAAACAACATCTTCTGCTGCCATCTCTTGAAGTTGGAGCCCATGAACTTTTCTAGACGTTCATGGTGGAATCCATAGAGTGGAGGAACTGTAACGTTCCCTTGAGCAGAAGGAAAGGCGTTGGGTGTGCCTTGAGCAGCAGTGAAGGTATTGGATGTGCCTTGAGCAGCAGTGAAGACATTGGATGTGCCTTAAGCAGTAGTGGGGAAGGCAGAGGGGTTGCCTTGAGTAACAGCAGCAGTATCAGAAGCGAGTTATTCTCTTCCAGTCATCTTTCTAAGCACTTACAATAATCTTGTCTTAAAATTGTGGGGTTACAACAATTGCGGAAAACGGGAAGTAAGTAAATATTACAGATTGCTAGAAAGGATAAACTAAAGATTACAACAAACTAGAATCAAGAACGATACAAACTCCTTGAGATTTGCTGAGTCGAGTGATGACACTCTGTATTTAAGACAAGATTTTCCCGTATATATCATTTTACGTTCGTTGGCAATAGTCTCCCTCTCTAGCAAGTTTTCTATATTCAAAGTTCTTCAAGAGTAATACTTGAGTTTCCTTTGCTCATTTGTTAGTTGTTGTTGTATCTTGAGAGACTATTGCCAACGAACGTAAAAGGATATATACGGGGCAATCTTGTCTTAAAGATAGAGTGTCATCACTCGACTCAGCAAATCTCAACTAGTCAACTAATGACCTTCAATAGCCATGTAATGACACTTATTGAGGAGTTACATTCAGCCAAATAATGGTTGAATTCATGTGCCAAATAATGGAGATTCAATGTTCCAAAACTAGCCCAAAAGTAAGAACTTTTCATCTTCCTGTCGCAGCATTCTGCTTCCGAAGCGCCGCGACTCTGCGAATTAGCGTCGCGGCGCATCGGCTCCAGTAGCCCAAACCACCATTTAGAGCCGCGGCGCTCCGTCGCCACAGCTCCGACAGTGTTGCGCCGCGGCCCATCACGGATCCGCGGCGATTTCTGACTCGTTTTATCTTACACTTCGTACACTTCTTCCTTCGTTTACCAACGTGAAATACTTGCTATTTGTCCAATAACCGTCCATCATTCTATGTCTCAAACGTATTACGTATGTACCAATATCTCTTTCACTAATGAAATTTACGATACTTGGCACTACGTATACACGTGTGTGGAAACGACATTTCCGATGTGCGGGCCCCAATTGTTCGAGTCATAAATAATGGTATAAACTTAATTCCACATTAGTAAATTTCCAACAGTATGTAGAGTAGTGCTCATGGTAAGAAAAGCCTGATAAGATGCTTTTATATTCAGATGATGGGTGACTTGCCAAAAGTGCCATAGAAGGGTTTGATGAATCTCAACCTTGCCAGGCCTAAAACAGTTTTTATCATGTGGTTGCAACTGTAAAATAGACTGCTAACAGTGGATCGATTGAGCAAATGAGAAATGCAGGTTGACAAAGAATGTGTAATATTTAAAGCAGTTGATGAAACAAGGAATCACACATTCACCGAGTGTGCTTTCACTGATAGATTGTGGCGAGAAATTGACTAGTTGGCTTTATATACATTGTCCCAATGCACTGACTTGGAATCAAACAGTGCCATTAGTGCTCAAATGCAGTAAAGGACGATCAAGTCAAGCCAAAGTTATGATGATGATATATGCTGAGTTTATTCATGTCATCTGGACAGAGAGAAACTCCATAATTTTTACACACAAAGAAATAACTTGGGAAGCTTTAGCAACGGAAATAGCCTGTGTTTGGCATATTAGAGCTGATGCATCCTTAACCTTATATCTTTAGCAATACAGGCTTATGTAAATGATAATAGGTTTAAATATCCTAGGAGTTTTGATAGGTAGAGAGGTGTGAAGAAAGTCACAATTTTTTCTTGAGATACAGCAGATAGAGATGTTGCCTAACTGGTTTTGTAAATATTACATTTGGTGATTAATGAAAGTTGATAGTTACCAAAAAAAATCACTCTACATATATACGACAAGGTTAAGTTATAAAGAAATAGTTTAAATAAATCGATAATATACAATAACATAGGACATTGGATGATTTACACAAGTGTATATGGAAAAATTAATGATTTGATTAAATATATTGTAACTACAATATTACATAATACATTAACTACTATACGATAATAAATTTGCGTGTAAGCTTTAGCTACATAAGTGAGTAAATATGTGTAAGACGTGAATTTATTGTTATAATTCAATCAAAATAATGTAATTATAAAATTATCAAATGTATTATCTTGTGTCGTCGTTCTCTTACAAAAAAGTTAATTTTATAGTCTTAATTCTTTAATTTTTTTCTAATTTGTATTGTTGACTTAGTTAACCATCAAATGACTGCATTCGACGGATCAACTAAGTTAATTTGTTTTGTTAGAACTGAACAAAAATAATATAATTATACAAATATTCAAATATATTTTCTTATTTATACTATCTAAGGATAATATATTTTATCACAAAATTATTTTCTACATATATAACTATTACATAGTGTATAAGTAGTGAACAAAAACTTATTTCTTCAATTTTCTAAAGAAGAATCAAAATTTAATACAATTGTTAATTAATGAAATGTGAGAAAAAATATAAATGAATCTTAGTTTCACATTTTAGACTAATTTATTTGATTTACAATAATATATATATATATATATCTTAGTTACAAATTTTTTAACTCAAAATATTATCTTATGATGATGTATGTTCAAATTGAAAAAAAAATTATTACGAGGTCAAACTCGAACCCATAGCGCTCGCAAGGTTGGGCTTGTTACTACTAGGCTACAATAGCTTCATCTGCCGAATGGTGTTAATCAAATTATTTATCCGTTTGAATAATTAGAGGAACAAACTAACATGGTTAAATTTATAAAGAAATGGTTTAATCTACCCATAATATACAACAACATAGGACATTGGAAATTTACACAAGTATATATATGAAAAAATTAATATTTTGGTTAAATATATTGTATCGCACTAGACATTAGCTACTATACGACAACAAGTTTGTGTGTAGAAGTTAGCTACGTAAGTGAGTAAATATAGGTAAGTAGTGAATTTGGTGTTATAATTCAACCAAAATAATGTAATTATACATGTTATCAAATGTATTATCTTATGTCATAGTTTTATTAAGAAAAAAAATAGTATTATAGTCTTAATTATTTAATCTTCTCTAATTCTTATAGTTGACTTAGTTGTCCATCAAATGACTGCATTCGACAGATCAATCAAATTAAATTTTTGGTTAGCATTCAACAAAAATAATGTAATTGTATAAGTATTCAAATATATTATCTTAGGCTATAGTTCTACCACAAAATTATGTTACATATATAACCCTTGTTATGGTGTATAGGTAGTAACTCATTTCTTCCATTTTTAAGGAAGACCCAAATTCAATACAATTGTTAATTAATAAAATGTGAGAAAAATATTTTTAAAAAAACACTAGTTCCACATTTTTAGAAGAAGTTATCCAATTTTGAAACAGATATTTAAGATTTTGATTACAAAAAATATTGTAACCTGGTATATTATCCTTTAATGATGTATGTTCAAATTGAAAAAATAAAAAATAAAATTTTGTGACGCTGGCCTAACTCGAACTCGTGGGCAGTCACAAGGTTTGGCTGGTTACCGCTCAGTTGTAATAGTGATAACGTTCAAATCCACTCCTCAAAGAGAAAGTGTAAATGGTTGTCGCACTATAATTTACCCAACTAGGAGTCAGGATTGATCCCACATGGAACAATATATTCGGGCAATTAAACTAGTTATGGAATTTTTACCTATCAAGCTAAGCCAAATGATTTTTGAAAGAAATAATCCCCTTGATTATTTTCATTAATTGAAAGGTATATATACAAGTTACAAAATAGGAGAATCTTATTCATATTCTACTCCTAAAACCTTATTCTACCATAATTTTAACTATACAATTATGGTAAGTGTATAAGACTAATTAAGGTAACCTTTACACTACAATATTACATCAATATACATTCCTAATATACCATATATACTTCTGCCCGTGATGGGCTGTTAACACTGCCGAGATGTTGGGCTGAAGACAACGGTCGAGATCATGTGCCCGTGATATACACTTCTGTATATTACTCTATCTATGCACTTTCGGAGTAAAAATGTTTACAATGGTGCTACTAAAATACTACTGGTCAATATGTTTTTTCCAAAAGGTAGTTAAAAATGTCATGAGACAATTCAGAGTAGGTTTCCGCATGAAGGGTTCAAGAACTTAATTTTTACTTTAAGCAGGTCTAATAGTATATTGCAGTGTAGAGAACATGCATGTGAATAATACAAGTTTTTTTTGACAAGTTAAAACAACAATAATACAAGTTTTAAAATTATAACATAAAATTACTCATATAAACAACAGACAATTAAATAAACACAATGATTTGGATCTCTATGGTTCCTATTCACAGATAAAAGTCTACAATCTATGTTGACTGTTGAGGGGAGTAGTCTTAAATTATGTTGCTCGGACTCTCTAACAATATTGATGTATTCATGTGTAATTCTTCATAAATTCACTACTTTAGAGGATCTCACACATACCCTGAGACATTATTTTTTTATGAGTAGGAACACCATAGGTTTTAAAGAGCATCCGTAGATAGAAAGCTAAATATTACCATGTCTCTTAATTTTCCCTTTAAAGTCTTGAACTTTCTTAGTACACCTTCTCTCAAGAACCCAGCTTTTTCCAACACCCTTTGAGACCCTTTATTTTCTATATCCACCAAAGCCTCAAGCCTCTCAAGATTTGACCATTCTGAAAATATGTATGCCAATACATATCCAAGCTTTGGTCTACAACTATCTATACAACCACATAGCTGAATGGTAAAGGAATGAACTTAAAATTCAGCTGAATGGTAAAGGAATGAACTTAAAATTCAGCTGAAGGCCTACAACATGGATTCGAATCCTGATGGAAGCAATTTGCTCTTCTAGGGTAAGATCTTGTAGGTGATATCAGTTGCTCTGTTCTCAAACTTTGGACATTCAGACACATCCCGCAATTTACTGGTAGTAGTGCTGAGAGACCGGAACTACTATCTCCAGAAATAATCTGGCGTAAGCCGAAAAACTAGATATAAAAAATAATAATAAATAAATTTTGGTGTCACTGAAATTGCCCCAATTGCTCTGTCTTTAATGCAGATAACTCTCAATCATGGATGAGGAATAGCAATATTCTTGATGTAATCTAAAGCTTGGTCTTTGGAAGTATAAGTGTCCCAAATGCAAAAATGACTTACTTTTTCATCTGTTTCCCACTCCATGAAATCATCCACATCTGACAGTTCAATTCTCCTGAGAGTAATTTCAGTGAATTCGTCTTCGATTTCTTTTCCTTCTGATTTACTAGTTATTTCATCCATTTTCTTATTGTAACTTCATGTAAAAATGAGAGCAAAATTAGAAATATCAGAATTTGTTGGGCGATTTTGGGAAGGAAGCTTTGCAAGGGTGAAATTTATGACGAAAATGTGATTGAAGGGATCAATTTTCATAGAATATATGAAAATATATTCTTTTGATATAATTAGTGATTTTATATATCTGTAATTATTGTATCAATATTGTGTATTAGTTAGGTGGATATTTGATTTCCGTAATTATAGTCTAGGATGACTATTGTATATCATGTATATAAACTAATTATATTAATGAAATGATCAAGGGATTATTCTCTTTCATGGTATCAGAAGTCTAGGACAAACTTTTCTTAAACCCTACCTCTTCCGATGCCGACCTCCTCGGCAACTCTACCTTTTCCGCCTCCGACCTCCTCGGCAATCCCTTCCGCCGCCCAAAATTTTCTTTTCTTCCTCAATCATGTCTAACACAAATAACACATTTCATCCTGCTCTTGCAGTCTCCACATCAAGAACAACATCCATATCGTCCTTGAAATGGAGAACGCCCAATTTGCAACGTGGGCGGAACTTTTTAAAATACACGCAAGGTCTCATAGAGTCCTCCATCACATCGTCAAATCGAAAAAAGGCAAGGAAAATGTGTCTTCTACCGATGATGAAATGGAGTTATAGGCAACTCTTGATGCTACGGTCCTCCAATGGATTTATTCCACCATCTCTACGGACATCTTGCATACAATTATCGAACTCGACGTCACGACAATGGAAGCTTGAAATAGGTTGTGTGATATATTCCAAGATAACAAAAATTCTCATGCCGTAACCCTTGAGCAAGAATTCTCTCACACAACTATGGAGAATTTTCTGAATGCCTCTGCATATTCTCAGAGGTTCAAGGAATTGTCGGATCAACTCAAGAACGTCAGAGCGCCGGTCACAAATGATCGTCTTGTTCTTCAAATGGTTGCGGGCCTCTCCGAATCATATAATGGGGTTGGAACTCTTCTTCGCCAAAACAATCATATCACATCGTTCTACCAAGCATGTTTTATGCTCTCCCTAGAAAAAGTGGGGTTGGATAAAAAGGCCGCAACTAGAGCACATCTAACCATGATGGTGGCCACGTCCCGAGACACCGATGACTCTCAATCATTCTTTGAAAATTATAGTCAAAACTGTAACAACGGCGGTGGCAAAAGGGGTCAAATCTCAACAACAATGGCAAAAATCGCGGCGGCGACGACGGCAGTGGCAAGGGTGGTGGCGGTGGCGGTAGTGGCGAACGTGGTGGCAGCCAGCAGGGGTCTGGGCCACTACACCTCTAGCAGCAAGCTTGGGCCAGTAGGTAGTGGCCTTGGGGGCCTGCCTTGGGCCAGTGGGCAGTGGCCCATGCCGCCCTACCCTTACCCTACATAAAATTGGGCCATGCCCAGTAGCAGACAACCCATGTTGGGCCTCGACAACATTCATCATAGTAGCAGCCTGGCCTGCTTGGGCCTCGACCACAACAGGCTTTCGCAGCGATGCATACACACGGGCTAAATCCTTTGGATACATATTGGTACATGGATACTAGTGCTACTTCTCATATGACATCCGCCCAAGGTCATCTCTCATCTTATTTCAATTTGATTAAAAATCTTTGCATAGTTATTGGTAATGGTCATTCAATTCCAATTCGTGGTTATGGTCACACAAATTTGTCTCCCCCAAACCCGCATTTAGCTTTAAAAAATGTCCTTCATGCTCCTCAATTAATTAAAAAATTTGTGTCTGTTCAAAAATTTACAACTGATAACTCGATTTCTGTTGAATTTGATCCGTTTGGATTTTCTGTGAAAGATTTCTGGATGGGGATACATCTAATGAGATGTGATAGTCGGGGCAAACTTTATCCCATCACCACCACCACCACTACAAAACAAGCCACACCGTCAACGTTTGCAACTTGAGCACTTTCCTTATGACATGCACATTTGTGTCATCAGGGAGCGTATGTTTTTGACTCCCTTAAAAATAATAAATTTACTGAGTGTAATAACACTCGTAGTGCTAGTGTTCCTTCTTGTCCGCTTGAGAAATATGTTAAATTACCCTTTGTTCCTCTAATTCTGTTTCTATGTTGCCTTTTGATATTATTTATAGTGATCTTTGGACGTCTCCCATTTTGAGCTCTTCAGGCCACCGTTATTATGTTTTATTGTTGGATGATTACTCTATTTTTTTTGTGGACATTTCTGTTATCTAAAAAGTGTCAGGTTTATTCCACATTCCTATCATTTAGAGCATTCATCCGTACTCAATTTGAACGGGAGGTTAAGAACATTCAATGTGCTAATTTAAGGAAATTTGATAATGGGTCAGTTAGGAAATTTTGTAAGGTTAATGGTATATCTTTCGATTTTCTTGTCCATATACGTCATCACAAAATGGGAAAGCTGAAAGAAAAATATGCACCATTAATAATATTGTTCGTACATTACTAGCACGTACATCTAGAGATGGCAATGGATCCTGGACCCGATCCGGATCCGGTGGATCCAGATCCGTTTTATAGGATATGGATCTTCAAAATTTGGATCCGACGGATCCGGATCGAACCCGGATCCGTTTCTGACTGATCGGATCTAGATCTGGATCTTGTATTTGAGATCTGTATCCGGTCCAGATCCGACCCGTGGATCCATTTTTTATTAAATATATTCATAACATAGAATGTAATTTTATAAGTATTTTCTTAAAATTGCTAAGCACATCCTTGCAAGTTTAATTCTCAAAACAAGTTTAATTTATCACCGCGTAAACTTAAAAACCAAAAAATAAAGAGGTAACTTCGATAATAAAATCAATGTTATATTAGTGAATGACTAACATCTCTATAGACAATTAGTTAAAATTATATTCACTTCATTTGTGAAGATTCCAAGCACATGCAAGTTCTGCATTGTGGAAATACTAGTCAGCATTTTCCACAACTATTGTCATTGTCCAACATTTTCAATTAATAGCTCACAATCAAAACGAGACAACGAACAAAGTATATCAAAATGAGACAACGAACAAAATATCTCATATGGACATTTCAAAATTGAAACACAGTAAACTGTTAGCTAAGTAAAAATCGTTTGTCAGTTCAAAAAAAAATTCTTAGCAATGTTACATTCTTAGCAAGACAATTTTTTTACATGTGGATCCAGATCCGATCCGTGGATCCAGATTTGGATCTGATTTTTATGGACCCGACGGATCTGGATCCGGATCTGGATTCAGGTATGAAAAACGAATCTGGATCTGGATCTAGTAGGATTCGATCCAGATCTGATCCGTTGCCATCCCTACATACATCATTACCACCTTCATTTTCGCATCATGCATTACAAATGGCAACTTACCTTCTCAACATACTCTCTAGTAAATGATTAGTCTACCACTCTCCACTCAAATTATTTATCAAAAAGACCTTTCATATCCTCATCTTAGGGTATTTGAGTGTTTATGTTATCCTCTATTCCCTCCACTACCATAAACAAACTTCAAGCCCGTTCTACCGCTTGTGTTTTTTGGGTTACCCGCCTAATCATCGTTGTTACAAATATTATGATTTACCCTCTAATAAGATCATCATTAGTCGCCATGTCATTTTTTATGAAACTCAATTTCTATTTGCCAAGTTAGTTCCACGTCCCATTCATATAATTTTTTGGATACCGTATGTGGTCCACCATTTGGCATAGTCATGCCCACTACCTACTAGCCCAAATCCCCTGGTCCACCCCTTATGCCAGCAAGCCCACTGCCTAGTGGCCCAAATGCTTCATGCCCGCAACTTTTGCCAGCAGGCCCACTGCCTGCTGGCCTAAATTTTTCCTGCCCGCAGCTTCTGCCAGTAGGCCCACTGCCTATTGGCCCAACACCTTTCGGACAACACCCAGCCAATATAGACCCTCGGCTCACGCAGCCTTTCCAACCAGAAATCAATACGATCCATCCCACTTCAATTTCTAGACCAGAGCCTGTTACTCGCAGCCAATGGGGTATTTTTAGACCAAAGCGATAATTTAATCTCAACTCTAATGGTACTAAATATCCTCTACCCCGTTACCCCGTGTATGCCCTCCGTGATCCGAATTAGAAAATGGCTATGGATGATGAATATAATGCTTTTATTGAAAATAAGTAGTGGGAATTGGTGCCCCGTCCACCTGGTGTTAATGGGATTCGTTCTATGTCGATTTTTACTCATAAGAAAAAATCGTATGGTTGTTTTGAGAGGCATAATGCCCGTCTTGTAGGTAATCGCAAAACTCAGGTTGGCGTGGATTGTGGAGAGACATTTAAACCGGCGACTATTCGTATAACTCTCAGCGTAGCTCTCTCCAAAGCATGACACATTCATCAACTGGACATGAAAAATATGTTCTTACACGAAGAACTCAAGGAGACAATATACATGCATCAGCCTTTGGGTTTCAGGGACCCCGCTCATCCTAATCATGCGTGCTTACTGAAGAAATCTTTGTATGGGTTAAAGCAGGCTCCTCAGACCTAGTACAAAAGATTTATGAATTATGTGTCTACTCTTGGATTTTCTCACAGCAAGTCTGACCATTCTCTATTCATATACCGTCATGGTACTTCTATAGCCTACATTCTGTTATATGTAGATGATATTATATTGATTGCTTCCTCTGATGCACTTCGCAAGTCTATTATATCTCTTCTCAGCTCAGAATTTGCTATGAAAGACTTGAGACCATTGAGTTATTTTCTGGGTATAACTGTCACTCGTCATGCATGTGGTCTATTTCTATCTCAGAGGAAGTATGAAGTAGAGATCATTGAACGGGCTGGCATGTCAGCTTGTAAGTCATCTCCTACTCCGGTTGACACTAAATCGAAGTTGAGTGCTACTTCTAGCACACCATATGAGGATCCCTCCCATTGTCGTAGTCTTACGGAGGCTCTTCAATATCTTATATTTACAAGGCTTGATATTACTTATGCAGTGCAGTATGTGTGTTTATTCACGCATAATCCAGGGGAAGAACACATGCACACTCTCAAATGCATTGTGCGCTACATTCATGGTACTCTTGATCATGGCTTACACCTAAATCCTTCATCGGTATCTATTCTCATTTCGTATAAAAATGTTGATTAGGGTAGATGTCCAGATACCAGGCATTCGACATCTGGTTATTATGTGTTTCTTAGTGATAACTTGGTCTCTTGGTCGGCTAAACGCCAGGCTACGTCATCACACTCTAGCGTGGAGGCCGAATATCGAGGGGTGGCCAATGTGGTGTCTGAGTCCTGTTGGTTCCGTAACCTCCCTTTAGAGCTTCATTGTCCTATTCGAAAAGCTACATTAGTCTACTGCGGTAATGTTAGTGCGATATATCATTCGAGAAATCCTATACAACATCCACGCACTAAACATATCGAGATGGATATTCACTTTGTTCGCGGAAAGGTTTACTCGTGGACAAGTACGTGTCTTGCATGTCCCGTCACGTTATCAGATTGCTGACATCTTTACTAAGGGTCTTCCATTGATTCTGTTTGAGGATTGTCGGGATAGTCTCAGCGTACGACAACCACTCGCTACGACTGCAGGGTGTGATAGAATATATGCAAATATATTCTTTTGATATAATTAGTGATTTTGTATATCTGTAATTATTGTAGCAATATTTTGTATTAGTTAGATGAATATTTTATTTTCGTAATTATAGCCTAGGATGACTATTGTATATCATGTCTATAAACTAATTACTAGGGGTGAGCGGGTCCGGGTACCCTAACTTTTTTTAACTACCCGGACCCTACCCAGTAAAAGATCGGTTCCTAAATTTACTACCCAGAACCTACCCGTAGCAATCATTACTCGGACCCTGCGATTTCGGGTAGGTTCCTTGGTACCCTGTAAAGAAATAACTTATTAAGATGTCTTCACAGCATACGAATCTCGAGAATAGTAATTCCACTCATAGTTCAAACTATATTACAGGATTCTACATAACTCACAACCCTCTAGTTTTATCAACGAACCAATGAACTAAAATTTGAGCATCAGTGCTTTTCTTCAATCAATGCTTTAACATTCTACAAAACATACTAATCAATCACTACATAAGCAACTGTCTTACCCTCTTCTCAAGCAGCTATCTTGATAATAGACAGTGAAGCTTTTAAAGGATTCTGCAACAATACATACATAATATCATCTTTTCACCGTTATGTTTGATGGTGCCTGAAGAACTCCTATTAAGAATCTTACAAGCTCCTATGAAAGTACGAACTAGTAAGAACTGTCTACCAATATAAAGTGAAAAACTATATCAGTTCTCCTTAAGCCTCAAGGACTTCACTAACTTTTGGACCATCTTGTGTAGGAGAAGTGTTATCTTGAGAGAATAATTAAATGTTCGATTTAGAATCGAGATATTGAAATAAATAATGATTATTTTAATTAAGTCAAAATTGGATTTTGGATTTAATTAAGAATGCGCAGAAAATAAATCGAGACAGTACAGGAGCACGTCGAGCGCCGCGACGCCCATACCCTAGGGCCGCGACGCCTCTGCCTCAGTTTTTGGGCCAAGCCCAAGGTCAAACCCTAATCCGATTTGACCTAATTTTCAGATATAAATAGTGGCATTCTCTTCATTATTAACACACAAATTTCAGATTATCATTCTAAGCCTTAGAGACTTAGAATCAAAACTCTCTCCAACCTCTACCAGATTTCCTAGCTTTGCGAAAGAGAAATACATTGAAGCTTGGAGCTTGCAATCGGAAGGGCAACCGCGTGTCAACCTTATAGTAGATAAAGATTCCAGATAATATAACTTGTAAGTATTATGATTTATGTTACAGGTTTGATTGTTGTATAACCATACCAGAAAAATTGTTGGGGTAAGTAAGAAATAAAAATTTTAAACTTCCGATGTGCCTTACTTATGTGTTTTGAACCCAACAAAACCCTATAGTGCTATCAGAGCCCAGGCTAGTTCAATGGTTACATAACAATTGAATAAAGTAATAATATGTGTTAAACATAAAATTGGATTAAAATGAGGTTTCTTAAAATCCTACATGTCTTGAACGAATGTTGACCTTTTGATATCACCCTAAATTATCTCCTACGTTAACTCGAGGAAGTCATTCCGCTCTAACTCGAAATAAGCCAAAAGTGCGTTGTCCGTCTCATTGCACGGTGCACGACTAAGAATGGGTAAGAACAGATGATGGTCGATATGTGCGTTATTGATAATGGTGGGTGATGATAAAGGACCTGTGAATTGATCCCTAAATTGGATTTAGGGGTTGAACGATTTTGAAAAATCAACACAGAAACGTTTGTCAGGACATCGGCGCCGCGACCCTATGGTAGGGCGCCGCAGTGCTTGCTAGGGTTTCAAGGCGACGCCGCGGCGCTAATGCTTCATTTCAAAACGTGGACTCACTGGATTATAGGCGTCGCGACTCCATGGTGGAGCCCCGCGACGCTAATGTAATTTTGCATAAGCCAAAAGGCTTCTGCTTCCGTGGCGTCGCGGCCCTAATGATTAGCGCCGCAACCCCACCTGTCCAGAAATAATTTTTTTTCCTGAGTTCAGAATGTTTAACCCAAGATTATTATTATACAGTATATTATTTGATAAGTATATTGTTTATGTGTTAAATGTCAAAATGTTTGTCATTTACATTTCTAGAATAGCGTCCGTTATAACTGTCTGCGCAGATAGGGCCCAGTATTTGATTAAACCACCTTATATCATGCATATTGGGTTGACAGTTCCCAACTATATGTGTCATTAGTTTGCATGATGTCATATTGGATATGGCGTAAAAGAGTTGATCTTGGTTAAAACTCTGAATTAAAACGTTCCCTAAAATTTTAATACAAGTCTCATTTAAAATGAACGTGTCGTCCGTTATAATTGATTGTAGTGCAAAATCCTTTTCAGCGAGATGAGTATTTATGCCACAACATTTGCTCTAAGTCTACGATGACTCAGACTCTTTCATAGATGCATGTTAAATATAGAAGTGGGTGAAAAATCTTCATGAGTATTTACACCACAGTGTTTGCTTTATAAGGCAAAACTCACATAGATGCATAATTGCAGTCGCATAACGGGGTTGACTTGCTAGGCTGTCTTGGCGCCACAGTGTCAGACAAGCCGAGGGACGCATATTGATTGTTTAGAACATTCGGTCAAACATGAGTTACGAATTGTTTGTAATTTGTTTAGAGACCTACCAGGTTGTGTTGTTGAAGTTATCAGCCACAGCAAACGCGGAGGTAGCATGAACCTGGATCATGGCCCATTATGATTGTATTTGATATGAGTCCGTATTCTTCCATGGGGTCGAAGAGTATGTTAAAATAGTGGGAGATAATTAAACTAAAGGTCATGTTAATTAGTTAACGAATGTGTTCAATAGAAATTATATTAGAGTTTAAATTCAAGTCTATTTATTTCTTCAGTCGTATAAAATGTCGAATCTATCACTGAAAATGCTGGTCGAGACAAACAAGCTGACTGGATCAAATTACCCTGACTGGTTAATAAATTTACGATTGGTGTTAAGACTTGAGAGAATTGAGTATGTGTTAGACACAGTGTTCCCCACAGTCCCTGCTGAAAATTCTGTTGAGTATGCCCTGTTTGACAAAGTGGCTTATCAGAAACATCTAGACGATGCTACCTCGACACAATGTGTAATGTTGTCCTCCATGACCTTGGAGTTACAGAGGCAACATGAAAACATGGGCCCCAACAAGATGCTAGAACACTTGAAGAGTTTATATGACTCACAGTCTCAGACAATGGAGTATGAACTGCTGATGGACCTTTTCAAGTGTAAGATGAACGATGGGGGTCAAGTGTCAGCACATGTTCTGAAGATGATTGGATTAATAGAAATGTTGCCTTCGATTGAAACGAAGCTGCCTATAAATGTCTCTGTCAATCTGATCCTGAATTCACTTCCTGATTCATTTGAGAATTTCATTGTGAACTTCAACATGAATGGGACCAAGACAAGTCTTCCAAAGCTTCACAACATGTTAAAAACCTTTGAATCATCTACCAATAAAGGTAAAGTTGTGCTCATGGTGGGCTCTTCTAGCAAGTTCAAATCCAATGGTAAAAACATGCAGAAGAAGAAGAGTAAGATAGTTGTTGCACCTACAGTTATGAAACCTAGAGGAGATATTCAAAAGAAAACAAATTTAGCTTCAGATGTGTGCCTCAACTGCAAGAAGAAGAGACACTGGAAGAAGGACTGTACAGCTCCAAGATGAGGCAAACTACTAGGTGTTCCTGGCTTCACTGGACAAGGTATGTTTGTTATTGAAATAAATATGTCTATAAATAACTCTCACTGCTGGGTATTAGATACCGCTTGTGGCTCACACATTTGTAATAATGTGTAGGGTCTGATTGACAATAGAAAGTTGGACTTTGGGAGGTAGACCTACGCGTTGGAAATGGAGCACGAGTAGATGCTGAACGCATGAGAACTTATAGACTAGATTTGCCTTCAGGTTTTTTCTTAGAACTGAATAATTGTTATTTTGTTCCCTTATTGACGAGGAATATAATTTATGTTCTAGTGTTAGACATTGAGGGGTTTTCCTTATTTATTGCCAATGGCAGTTATATACTGTCTTTTAATGGTTTTGTTTGTGAAAATGGTCCACTTGTGGATGGTTTATATGTTCTAAACTGTAGTCGTGAAATTTTCAATGTGCAAAATAAACGAGCTAAGATAAGTAATCCAAGAAACTCCACCTACTTATGGCACTGTAGACTTGGTCACATCAACGAATCAAGGATAAAAAGATTAAGAAAGTTAGACTACCTGAAACCATTTGACTTGGAGTCTTATGGTAACTGTGAATCTTGCTTGAGAGGAAAGATGACCAACAAACCACTTTCTGGGAAAGGGGTACGAGCCAAAGAGGTACTTGAGTTGGTCCATACTGATGTATGTGGGCCATTTTCAACTCAAGCTAAGGGAGACTTCCCTTACTTCATCACTTTTACAGACAATTTCACAAGGTTTGGGCATGTGTACCTTATGAAACATAAGTCCGAATCCTTTGAGAAATTCAAATAGTACAAGTCAGAAGTAAAGAAGCAACTTGAAACAAGTAATAAGACACTTCGATCAGATCGAGGAGGTGAATACTTAAGTAAAGAATTTATGGATTATTTGAAGCTTCATGGAGTCCAATCACAATGAACACCTGCTGGAACGCCACAGATGAATGGTGTTGCTGAAAGGAGCAATCGAACCCTATTAGATATGGTTAGATCCATGATGAGTTTCTCAGCTCTACCAACACACCTTTGGGGTTATGTATTGCAAAGCTCAATTTATATTCTAAACAGGGTTCCTTCAAAGTCAATAGAGAAAACTCCATATGAGATATGGAACGGCAAGAAGCCAGCACTTAAACACATGCGACCTTGGGGGTGCCCTACATATGTAAAGAAGATGCTTACTGACAAGTTGGAATCTAAAAGTGAGAAATATTATTTTGTGGGGTATCCAAATAAATCTAAGGGATACTACTTCTATCTACCTGGAGAACATAAGGTCATTGTTTCCAGAAATGCAACTTTCCTTGAAGAAGACTATGTCTACAAGGAACGGAGCTGCAATAAGATAGAACTTGAAGAAATTCAAGAACCACAAGATAACACAGAAGTTGAACCCTTGTCAAAAGACCTAGACAAAGATTCAGTGGGAGCATTTGGTGAAGATTGGGTACTTAGAGTATGCCCTTCAGCCAGCGGGAGTGCTGTGAGCGATAGTGCAGCAATGCAGGGCTCTCATACATAACCAATGGAAGATGATATAATGGTTGTGCATCATTCCATTCAGGAAATACATGAAAATGACATTCCTGAAAGCTCTCAAGGTGATGGATTGTCCAACACACAAAGACCGTCTCACAATCAGAATGCAATAAACACTGAAACGCAGAACAATCAACTCCGTAGGACCACTAGGACTCATCGTCCGCCTGAAAAACTTAATCTCCTTGTTGAAACACACAATGAGATAGATATTCCTGATGATGATGAACCTACAACCTACATCGAAGCTATGTTTGACATTGATTCGTAGAGATGGCAAGAAGCCATGAAATCTGAGATGGACTCGATGTACATCAATCAAGTTTGGAACTTGGTTGATTTGAAAACAGGGGTTAGACCCATAGAATGCAAATGGGTCTTCAAGAAGAAGATTTATGCATATGGCAATGTACATACTTATAAGGCAAGATTGGTGGCTAAAGGTTATAATCAACGACCTGGGGTCGATTATGATACAACCTTTTCACCTGTTGCGAAGATTAAGTCCATTCGGATTTTGCTTGCAATAACCGCATACTACGATTATAATTTATGGCAAATGGATGTTAAAACTGCTTTCCTCAATGGTAACTTAATTGAGGAGGTGTATATGATACAACCTGAGGGTTTTACATCCAAGACTAAGCCCAAAGTAGTATGCAAGCTACATAAGTCCATTTATGGACTTAAGCAAGCCTCAAGGAGTTGGAATATTTGCTTTGACAAAGCAGTCAAATTATTTGACTTTGTTAGAAGCAAAGAAGATCCCTGCGTTTATAGTAAGCGCAATGAAGGGAGTATTGTCTTCATTGTTATATATGTAGATGACATATTAATAATGAGAGATAATAAGACTCTCATGCAATCAGTCAAGGAATGGTTATCCAGCACCTTCATGATGAAGGACTTGGGTGAAGCCTTCTACATTCTTAGAATTAGGATCTATAGAGATAGACCTAACAGATTGTTGGGGCTGTCACAATCCACATACATAGACAAAGTGCTAAGACGATTCTCTATGGAAAACTCCAAGAAGGGAAATCTTCCTATGGGTCAAGGGAACAAGTTATCAAAGGATGATAGTCCTTCTACTGTTACAGAACTTGAACGCATGAAAAAAATCCCATATGCTTCAGCTATAGGATCTATCATGTATGTCATGACCTGTACGAGGCCAGCTGTGGCCCATGTACTTAGTATTACTTGCAAATTCCAGCAAAATCATGGGGAAGAACACTGGAAAATAGTCAAGAGTATTCTTAAGTATCTTAGACGAACTAAAGAATATTTCTTAGTCTATGGTGGACAAGAGAAACTAGTATGTACTAGGTACACTGATGCTAGCTTCCAGACAGATCTTGATAACTTCAAATATCAGTATGGATATGCCTTCATTTTCAATGGCGAAATAGTGAGTTGTAAAAGTTCCAAGTAAGCTACAACTGCTGATTCGACAACAAAAGCTGAGTACATTGCTGGATCGGAAGCTGGTAAAGAAGTTGTCGCGATATCTGAGTTCCTGAAATAACTGGGGGTTCTTCCAAGTGCCACTTGTCCAATAACAATTTATTATGACAACACTGGTGTGATTGCGCAAGCTAAGGAACCAAGATCAACAAACAGAAACAAGCATGTACCAAGAAAGTACCACATACTCAGGGAGATGATGGAGATTGAAGAGATTAGATTAGACTATGTTCCCACAGATGATAATCTAGCTAACCCGTTTACTAAATCATTAAGCTTAGTTAAGCATAATGGTCATTTTGAAAATATGGGTATTAGATACATCGGAGATTGGCTCTAGGCCAAGTGGGAGATTAAAAGTATGTATGTCCTAGAGACAATCATTATTAGGGACAAATGTACTTGAACACATTCGTATTATTAATAAGATTAATATTTATGACATTTGTGATTATTGAATTATTATTTGATTGTTTATAATTATTCATTAATGTGCATCCCTTGAGCTTACGTTGTCATTAATAAAGTGAGTTATTGATGATAGAGTGTGACTCTTAAAATAGCCTCGATTAATGATCATCGAGAATGGGATATCGATGATATATAATAAGTCGACACGTGGTCTGCATCACATCCTTAGAGGATGTAGTATGTCTCACCTGCTACGAGTAATGGCTACTCGTGATGAACACATGAATACTTTGGAAGTATTGGTATACCCTGCTGATATACTGTTTGTTATACTTGTCTAAAGTATGATCAGCGTGTGGGAGATAGAAGTTCTTAGACTTGAGGTCAATACGCGCCTTGTTTACAAAGTAATGTACTTTGATCCCGTCCTAAGCTCAAATGCCTAATAGGTTGATATATGGCTTGTATTGGGTACATTACGATGTGGATTAAAGGTGGTAGTTGAGCCAATATTAGGATTCATTCCTCGAATGTATATTCGAGAGAACACTCAGATTCTCAGTGATATTAGGTTGACTAAGACGTTGACCAACATAATAGAAGTATTTAGAATATGGCCTAGTTGTCAGCTAATATAAATAAGATACAATGATTAAGCCATTTGGATAGACACTTGACAAATCCTAAGCTTGATCGGGTGTGTCGTGAATGAAAGGATTTTATCTTATCACATAAAGATTAAGTTTACTGGATTCGCATAAACGTACTTCACATATTGAGTTCGTCTTGCGGCGCCGTCTAGGAGTTCCGCTTAGACCTTAATTTGATTAATGTCGATATGAGAAGGCATGTAGGGTCACACTATGTCGATTATCCTTTCGATCGAAGGATGTATTGAGAGAGTAATTAAATGTTCGATTTAGAATCGAGATATTTAAATGAATAATAATTATTTTAATTAAGTTAAAATTGGATTTTGGATTTAATTAAGAATGCGCAGAAAATAAATCGAGACAGTGCAGGAGTACGTCGAGCGCCGCGACACCATACCCTAGGGCCGCGGCGCCTCTACCTCGGTTTTTGGGCCAAGCTCAAGGTCAAACCCTAATCAGATTTGACCTAATTTTCACCTATAAATAGTGGCATTCTCTTCATTATTAACACACCAATTTCAGATTATCATTCTACGCCTTAGAGATTTAGAATCAAAACTCTCTCGAACCTCTGTCGGATTTCCTAGCTTTGCGAAAGAGAAATACATTGAAGCTTGGAGCTTGCAATCGGAAGGGCAACCGCGTGTCAACCTTATAGTACATAAATGTTTCAGATACTATAACCTGTAAGTATTATGCTTTATGTTACAGGTTTGATTGTTGTATAACCAAACCAGAAAAGTTGTTGGGATAAGTAAGAAACAAAAATTTTAAACTTCCGCTGTGCCTTACTTATGTGTTTTGAAACCAACAAAACGCTACAGTTTCCGTGATAGAGAAAAATTACATAAGTTCAAGTTATGTTTTGTAGTGCACGTGTGTAGGGTGGGAAGCAAGAGGGAAGGGTGTTGATTTGTGAACCCCAAAAAAGAAGACGATAAAATACAAATCTAAATATATTGTTCAGTACATAATATGTTTCTGCAAATCTACTAGCATTTCCAATATTTCTTGCAAGTTTCAATTGCCTAGAATCAAAGAATACAGTTGATCAACATTGTTGTGTTCCTCTTTGTTTCCTTTTAAATACAAAGGTTGCGTTGTTTTATCTAAAAGCTAGATTTTACCGTGTATTTAATTATTGTTCTAAAACTTTACCTACCGTTTACAGAGCAACTTTTGAAGAGCCGCCACAACTTTCTTCTCCAATCTATATACACACAACCCGATTTCACTTAAAGAATTTAAAAAATAAATAAAAAATAAATAAAAATTAAATAACAATGTCCAAATAAGGTTCCGTCAAAGTTTTACTTACCAAGCCATCCGACATGGCTTACTAATTCCTTTTTTTTCGCGGATTTTCTTCAAACTCATTGGTCTTTAATTTTTGTCTTAAATGTGAAATCTTTTATTTTTGTCTTTCGCTCAAAAATATCACGAGGTTCCGAATTTAAACCCTATTTAATAAAAAATAAAAATAAAAAATAGAATTTGTCTTATGCCCTTAAGTCAAACTCTGCCGGATATGCATAGTTTGAAACTCTCCCTATAGAGTTTAAAACTTTGGCATTGTTTGCAGGCAAATTTTATCTTGCGAACTCCAAACTATTTCTTGTGATTTTTTTTAGTTTTTACCTGAGCGGAATTCAAATTCGGAATCCAATTTTTTTTAGGTGAAAGACAATTTTTTTTTTAATTTGAGGGACAAAAATTAAAGATGAACCCAAAATAAGAACATTCCTGCAAATTGCCCATACTAATTCACAAGATCAATTCTCCACCGTTAACGAGGCACGTGATCATTTTCTCCCTATTTATGACTGATTCCAACTTTTATCAAATCTCCACGTGATTATCTTCCCTAAATTTTCTCAAAAATGTGGGTCAACTTGTGCATTTGGATTCGGCCTTCATTTACACAATCCAGAGGGGAATACGAATGTATTAAAATGGCTACATTAACTTGTAATTCATTCTCAATAGTCAATATTACCTTCCATAAATCCAATTTTGTCCTTTTTCCTCTCTCTAATCCTCGCTCGGATTCGCCGGAAACGGCAATCGATCACCATAATGTCAGTGCCGGAAAACTATGTCCAACAAGATAACGATGCCGAACCGTTGCTTGATTCCTCAAATCGTAAGTTACACACACATAATTAACGACTGTATTGCGCAATATTTTTTTTAATCGAACTGTATATATATGGTTCATTCTGTTAAGTTATTTTACAGTAGGTAATGTGATATGATGAGATAGAATGCAATAGAAACAAAGACAGGGAACGAGTTACCTAATTCTTAACGGGCAAAGCGAGCCCCTTTATTCTGCATTAAAGAATTCAGAATCAATCAAATCTCCCAAGTAGGATTCGAACCTACGACCAATCGGTAAAGTTATTGTATTTTCTTAGCTCATTTCCTAGCAAAGGACATAGAGTTATGGTTACAAATTCCAATTTTCAAGTACATGGCTGTTCATTGTTACGATTACAAGTTTGATAACTGGCAATTGATTGTCTGTTTGGTAATAAACGGGTACCAAATTGATACTGTTTATGATGTAAATCCACATTATTCATGCTATAGGAATAGATGGAAAACTGATCACTGCCATTTCAAACGCGCAAGTGTTAAGCATCTACTGCAGCTCAAATAGTTGGAACGTATTATTACTTCAAGTTGAATTGTCTGCAATAACGTTTTTGTGCATGTAATATAGAATCAAGTCCCTTATAGGTTAGGAAGCTTCTAGAAGATTTTCTATGGTTCTTTGAACATATCAAACTAAGGAGACACATGAGAATCTTTACAAAGCAGGGGAAAGATCTGCGTTATAGGTGCAAAGTGATACCTGGACGAACTATCCAGGCCGGCCAGAGGGTCAAGCCACTGAAGCGAGGAATTTAGGCCCCAAAAGTTTAGGGGCCCAATTTTCTTTTCATCCGGTAATCGGTATATATACTAAATTTTTCGATTAATTCGATTTCGAGAAATGCAAGGCCGATTAAAGAGGAAAGCACTTCCTCTGAGGCTCGAACTAGGGTGCTTATCGGGTGATTCAGTTTGGTTTTGAATGTTATTGGTTCGGCTTATTGGTTATCGGTTTGTAGATATGCTAAATCATTAGACAACGATTTCAAATAAAAAATATATATAATTTTTTAATAAAAAAGAAGGTCTTCCGTAAAGTTTGGCTTTATGCCACTGACCCCTAGAACTATCTTAACTCTTTCGTAGTGCTCATAATTGGAGGGAAAATGGATATAGAGGACTACAACTAATTCGGAGTAAGGTTTAGTTGATTGATTGATCGGATGATCCCATTCTGTGTTTTTGATAATCAAGAAATCCCGGAGGACCAATGTAGCACACACTCTTAAACTCAGTGGATTATGGGGTCACTCAAGACCATCTCTACCCTTCTCCACTTAAATACCATGCTTTTTGTCTGCGACAAGGTTAGAGTATTTGTGTATGTTCGGGATTGGTACTTCAAAATGTTCAACTGTCTTAAACCCATGCGTGTTCTTAAGCCGAAAGAGCAGCTACTCATTGAAGTAAGACTTATCATTTTCATTTATCATTGGTTTCTCCAATATATTAACTAATGTGTGGTGTTCGGTGTAATTTTAGCATAATTTTCTTCTCTTAACCTAGACATTCTGGTTAAAAGGTTCTTTGATATTAGATATACCACATTCCTTTGGACAAGAACTTTCCACTAGGATGCACAAGTATCAGCATATTGGCATGAAAGAGGATAAAGGAATATCCATGTTCACAGAAGCTGGCATAGGTTCGAATATTTATGACATTTCCCTATCTGATCAATCTGCAGGAAGGGGGAATCTCCTGACAACCACTAGCAATGAAGATTCTAGTTCATCCGATAAAACTGGCTCTCACGAGGATAGCCATTCTATTAGCTCAGCCAGATGCTTTGGGGTGGAACTAACCCCAGATAACGTTGCAGTTGCTATGGTATATTTTGTTCAAGGTGTTTTAGGCCTTTCAGATCTTGCTCTTAGCTTTTTTTTGAAAGATGACCTACACCTAGACCCTGCAGAGGTATGCCATCTTCTCGGGGAACACTTCTTTACATTGTTGGTTGAACTTCCACAAACTTGTATTTTATCCAAAAATGCTTATTTGAGTAGGAAAACTAATTTTATATTGTCGTGAATTTTTACATGGATTCTGAATCTAAGATACATTAAGAGTCGGTTATTTGAAATACAGGTTTAGTAAATGAAAATCTCCACTTTCCAATGGTTCATCTCATAAGTTTGCTCATTCTCCTTATTATCCGTCGTGTCTCTCTTTATGTAACTAGCTTGGGTTGAGGTATAGTTTTTGTTGTGGTATTATTCAACATCCAGATTTCATATTTTTCTAATTTCAACAACTTCGGTGTTTCTTTTAGAAACTATTTCTATATTACTTTTTGTCTCCTTTTAGCCAATTACATCATCATTCATCACAGATGAAGGTGTCTAGTTCAATTTGTTGCCCTTCAATAGTCATATAAATGTAGACGTACTTATGCATTTGTGTTTATGTACACACCTTATCCTCCTCTTCTTTAGAAATGTTATATGTATGAGGAGCTTTCACCAATGTTATACTATACTTATGTCATTTAACAACTTCTTATCTATTTCTTTCCAGATCACTAAATAGAGTTGATTGGACAACATGAATCAACCTGTGGGCATTATATTTATCCTCATCTAGGGCCTGGAAACATGAAACTAGGCATATCATTTTCTGAAATTGATTCATAGTTTTCTTTAAAGATTTTGAGTATGATATTTCCAATTTATGAATCTTTGCCTCAACATTTCTGTCTTCAGTTGATAAAGGGCATTTTAAAATGGAAACTGTTTGACGAAGTGTCAATTTTATTTTCTGTCAGTGGCAACCTCTTTGGATTTGAGCACACTGACTGACACATTATTTGTGGCTAACTAGACAGCTGTGATATCTGGTTTCTCATCATTGCCGTGGCTTATAAAGCCGTTATATGGATTCACCAGGTTGGATTAAGTTCGCATTTCATCCTTATTCATCTAACTAATTATTTCTAGCAACTAATTTTTCATGACATTGGTTTTACTTTTATAGTGATTCCTTCCCACTCTTCGGATATCGGAGAAGGTCGTACTTGGTACTATCAGGACTTCTTGGAGCACTCTCATGGTTTTTGATGGCCACCTTTGTAGACAGCAAGTATGGTGCTGCTTTCTGCATGCTTATTGGCTCTCTTTCTGTTGCTTTCTCAGATGTCGTAAGTTCCTTTTGTTTCTAGTTGGTTTCAGTTATTTGACTTGTGGTGTTAGATTTGTTACCTAGCCACAATAATGCAAGCCTGTGTGCTGCATTGTTTATCCAAACTATTTTGACTTGATCAAGAGGTCGACATCAATCTTTTTGGGATTTGGAGCTTCACAGTTGGCAGACATGCTAAAAGATTGTGAACTGGAAACCAGTTTATTAACAGCTCACTCCTGTAAAATTAGTTCTCTTTGTGCTGCATCTATGCTTATATTCACAAGTTTTTGCTAGTTACACAGGTGACTCTAAAAGCCTTTTGAAATTTTGAAGGAAGTCTGTCTGATGGATCTTTGGAAAAAAGGGCCATAGATAAGGTCTGAGACATGATATGAAGTTAAAGTCTAGCAAACAGCTGTGTCGAGATTAAAAGATAAATATGATAAGTTTTCAAATACTCAGTTATTCAATTGTATACCACCTCATTAAAAGCTTTGACTATTAGAGAGGGCACACTTTTGGTCTATGTTGCTCGGACTCGGGAGCGGTTCGATACTGGCGTGGTCTAGAGCTCGGATTCTTCATCACATATATTTTAGGATTCGGGGGTATGGATCCGAGTGCGGAAACTAGTGCTAGGATACGACCAATAAATGTATGTTACAATATATAAAGTGTACAGGGGCCGCTCAACTTAATTAGTGGCTTAAAGCTAAATTTCAATATGTGGTTCTAAATATATTTTTTTAATTAAAAACATAAATACATTATTTTATGTGTCTAGCTTTTCTAATACAAAGTTGTTAGTTGTTATTTCCGGAATGGATTAATAAAGTGTGCCACATAAATTGAAATACAAGGAAATTTTTTTTTAATTAAGAGAGAATAGCAAGTTATTAGAAAAATAGTACCTAATTCTGGAATTTGATAACTCGATATTATAACAAAATTTAACGACTTCAATTTGCTTACTGCCTGACAACCCGAGAAAAAAGAAGTGCAATTTGATTTATTTTTACCCTTATTTTCGAGAGAATATATAGTTTACTAGAAGGAAGAAAGAGAGTATTAAAGTATAAGTTCTTTTATGAGAATAGAAAAATGAAAAATAATTTGGATTATATATGTAAATTACCTCAAATGTATATAAATAGACTTTAAACTACATAACAAATAGTTCTATAGATCTTATACCCATTTTCATTGAAGTATTTACTATATTCAAAATATTACTAATACATAAGGCCAACTTTTAATAATTAATATGGGGCCTAAAATATTGGGGGGCCTAAAGCGGTCGCTTGGCCCTTGAGCCGGCTCTGAAAGTGTATATTCAATTAATTAAAGTTATTGAACTAAAGCTAATAAAAGTTAATTCCTTATAAACCCCTAACATTTTATTCATAAGATATCTCACATTGTAGCAAATCATACTCAAACTTTATATAACTATAACTATATATATATATATGTGTGTGTGTGTGTGTGTGTATGACATAGACCCAAAAAATCAAACTAAACACCCAATTAATTTATACTTCTCGGTTATAGATGTAGTCAAAGCACCGCAGGTAAGTTGACTGAAGCCGGTGTAAATCCCACACCACACCTTTGTTGTGCCGACATTGATGCTGCAGGTATTTTGAAGATCCTGAGCAACTTCGCTTTTATTTAGTTATGTATGACTATAATACGCCTTTCGCATGCGGTCCAGATTATTGTTTCATGGGTCAAACACGTAAAAGCTTTTTAATGAAGGGTTGTAGTGAGACTTGAATTCAGGATCTCTGCCTGCTTTGGTAACATATTGTGTCATCTAAAAGCTTGAATTATTAAAGATAACAGTCTTTTATTTACTTACGTCTTCAACATCATTGAAAGTCCAAAAAACTTATTAAACTAATACAGCCAGAAAATATATATAGGAATGGTCAAAATCACATCTTTAATCAGTGTTTTCTACAAAAAGACCATGTTGAACTCCTATGGTATGTTGAACATGGTTTAGGCAAAGTGTTCTGTCCTACTACTAGGAACATACACAACTATCTAAATGAAATGCATGAAGCAGTATGTGCTTCATAGGTTGTTATCTCTATATCTGTTGGCTGTTATCAATTACACTCAGAAGAAGTATGAAAGAGAATGATCATATTAACATGCGTTGTCCCTTTATATTTGGGTTGTTGCTAATTTGAGTAGGCAAATGACCTGCTCATGATTAAATTGCTTCATTAGACAGAGCTAACTATTTATACCAAATGATTTCTCCAACCCTGAAAAGTTATAGCTTTAATGCTGAGTTTCTGTGGATTATTGATGAATCAAGCAAAATTTGGATCTCTTAAAATTATGTGATTTCTGTAGAATGCATAACAGCGTAGCTTAGAGTGCTTTTCTCGTATTGAAATGGAATAACTCACCACCGTGAATTCTCAATGCAACAAATTGAAAGTATATAAGGCGGATAACTATTTTTTCTTTCTGAGTTGTATTATATTATCAAGTTTAACTGGAGATTAACTGGAGTCACAACCTATTGTGCTACTCATTGCCCAGAGACCCAGCTCTTTCATCATCATTCATGTTTTTGTTGAAATCTTGGCAATATTGCATACTGGGGTGGGGGAGCGAAAATCTTGAGCTTGAATTTTAGTTGTTACACAAATTACCAACTTTATTTGCTGCTCAATGGAATGAAGTTTATCCTTTGTTTTGCTTGTAGTGTTCCTCTAGCTGTTCTCCATCTAGTATCTTCTTTTGTTCTCCTATTTATCCAGGATATACAATTGCGGTATGATGTAGGTTGTAGATTCCATGGTCGTTGAGCGGGCACGTGGTGAGTCCCAAAGCATGTCAGGATCTCTTCAGTCACTTTGCTGGGGTTCTTCAGCATGTGGTAGAATTGTCAGTTCATACTTTAGTGGCTCCCTTGTGGATGTTTATGGTGTGAGGTATGGTATTTTACAGTCTGTTGATGTATTGTAGCCTGTGTTGGTCTGAGCAATGTTAATGGTCGGTCCGGTTAATTATCTTTTGGTTCCTCCAGGTCCGTTTTTGGTGTAACAGCATTACTTCCACTGATAACATCTGCAGTATCTCTACTTGTGAAAGAGGAGCCTGTACATGGCCCAGCAAGGGGTCTCTCTTTAGGCAATGACTTCTTTGAAAGTTCAAAAAGTAGCATTTTCCAGTTATGGGGAGCTATTAAGCAGCCTAATGTTTTTCTACCCACACTATTTATTTTCCTATTTCAGGCGACACCACAGTCAGGTTCTGCTATGTTTTTCTTCATGTATGTTCAATTCCAAGTTCAAGTCTCTTGTTCAGATTATTAATAAATGCAAGATGCACGTTTTTTAACTGAAGTTTGTTGTTGTAGAACCAATAAACTTGGTTTCAGTACAGAATTCTTAGGCCGCGTTAAGCTTGTTACTTCAGTTGCATCACTTATTGGTGTTGCGCTTTACAATGGTTTCTTAAAGAAAGTTCCTTTAAGGAAAATATTCCTTGTGACAACTATTATTGGTTCAGCACTTGGGATGACACAGGTATCTGTCTCAAAATATCTTCTGTTTTGTTGTGTCTTCCCTTTTGACCCTTTCTGGCGGTTTAGAATGGCTTATGTGTAACTGGCACGTTGACAGGTTCTGCTGGTAACTGGATTGAACCGGAAGTTTGGCATTAGTGATGAGTGGTTTTCAATTGGGGATTCCTTGATCCTATCTGTTCTTGGTCAGGTAATCTTCTGTCTTATAGTTAGTTCTGTCTTTTACTGGCCTAGCTTTGGATTGCTTCACAGATCGATTCAATCTCTAGTTCTGTGATTTCTCTTAATATACACACAAAGAACATTCTGAATCTTGAACTCACTTTATAATCCAAATTTCTGCAGTTAATCACTGAAAAAAAAGAAGTGCACTGAAAGAACATATAGCAATTGACAGGATATAACAGTCAACATGGAACTGAAAAGAAACTCATTACAATTAGCTAAAGAGGTGTTTTGGCTGATAAAAAGTAAGATTCTGTCGAAAGACCAAAGTTGGAGACTGTAAAGCACTTTTGAAATTCATGTCTGTAGATTATGAGAATTCTAGTCAGCAATAGGTTCAAGTTCAGACTATAGGACTGAGCAGAAAAATGAATTATTTTATGAATAATAGTGTTGCACATAAAGACAGATGGAAGTAGCCATTACTTTTGATCCAGATGGTGTTGTGACACAACGAATTCACTGTCTAGCCTCTCTTTTTCTGTTTTTAGCTAATTTTAGTTAACATCGTTTAGCTATTTTCATTTAAATGCTTTTTTATATTTTGTTTGGACTCTTACATTAATTAAGAATATAGACTACATTAAAATGGTTGTGTATGCATGGTTAGACGCGCTTGTTGGTGCTTGAAATGTTACCTAAAACTATACTAAAATTTTGGAGGTGTGAGTTCTAACTTTGTGAGATAGCTTAGAGTGACAAAGGTAAAGGATCCTTAAGATCACAGACTGTCCTAAGAAATTTACCCCTTTTTTACTTTAATGCCAACTTTTGAGAAGTTTTTCCAAAGGTAGAAGAAAGAAAAAGAGGGAAGCTTTAAATTTGGTTGAGGAAAATCAGAAATGCAAGTCACATTCATATTTGATCAGTAGGTTTTGATTCTTTTGAGAGTAGAATAATGGTATTCGGGCAACTACTTCAGGATTGTCTAACTTCTACTTTTTCCAGGCTTTTTTCATGCCTGTTCTTATATTAGCTGCAAGAATATGTCCACTTGGAATGGAAGCAACTTTCTTTGCAACCCTTATGTCCTTGGCCAATGGTGGAAGTACCCTTGGGGGCCTAATTGGTGCTGGTCTAACTCACATTTTTGGTGTCACCAAGGACAAATTTGACAACTTGGCTCTCCTAATAATTATCTGCAATCTCAGCTCCTTGCTGCCTTTACCACTACTTGGCCTTCTTCCTCGAGATGAACCTGATTCAGAGGAGAATACTGATATTGAGATGACGCCGTATTGAATTTCCTCCTCTGCATATACCATGACGGCATGAAATTACTCATGTGGCTGTGGACATGGTTGATTCTTTTAACTTGCTTTAAGCCTTTAACTGCTGCTTTTCGAGATAACAGTAGGAGAGAATTTGCTCTTGTAACTAAAGATGCGAGTTCCTATCTCAAGTTAACACTGAGATAAAAACTGTAGGGATTATAATATTTACTAGCTTCTTAAGCAACTAGTAAGATAGGTTTTGAGGAGCTTCCAATATTGTAGCATTTATATACTGGAATTAGTGGATGGACAACAAATAATTTTACAGTGCGGTGTCTATGAATCCGTGTGGGTTATTTTCAGTAAATGTTTGCAGCATATTTTGAACTCGGAACTACTTATTAAAATGAATAACTAGCTAAGCAAATAAACTTCAACGTTGCCTGCACTCTGTACTTATGAGGTGCAAGTATAAACTGATGCTCCTGTATTACTATTTATTTCTTTCCAAGTTCTTGCTGTAGTGGAAAAAATCCACTTGGTCCAGGGCAGTGTAAAATAGTCTAGGCTAGCTCGCAATCACAATGGCTCACATTGAGAGGCCAGAGTGGGTTCAAAGGTCAACATCATTTGAATTATGTTAAGGAGTCTTTCGCTTGTGCCAAATCTAGAAAGGCTTGATAACGCACCAATTTTCGAAGGTTTGGATTGAATTATGTTAGGGGGTCTTTCGCTTTTGCCAAATCCAGAAAAGATTGATAACGCATTTGGATTATGTTTGATGATTGTAATTCGCATATTATATGGTATCCCTGAAATGAGCACTGCATTGGAGTACACTTTGTAGATTTTCAAGGGCCTTCTGACGGGTAGTCAGCGATTATTTTTTACAAAAAAAAGTTCCAGATAAATCGTTCAAAATTAAATATATATATATTTTAGAAATTATAACTTTTCAGTGGCCAATTCGTTCAAAATTAATACTTAATTTTAAAATATTTAATTTGTGGATTTTTTTTTAATATTTGACAAAACAGAACACTGTGGTAAAGTTTACAGACAACGGACGTCGAAAATTTCCAAGTCACCAACTCATTCATACACCAAAAGCAGCCGAAGCACAACAACTGACTTTCTTTTTGTCGAAAAATCATTTTGACAAGCTAGATTTCGACAACTCCAATGCCATGGAAAAAATGTTGAGTAATTTCTTATTTCCGACGGCTTTTTCAGCTAATTTCTCCTTAATTCTTTTCAGAAATTCCAGCAGTGTTTGTTTTGTGGACAACTAATTAGATTGTCAATTCAGACACACTTCCTTGTTTAGTACCAAAATCTGTCACATGCAATGTCGCAAAGTTGGAAGTTGGAACAGTATTTTAGACACTCCAACCATTGAACCAACTTCAATACCGAAAACTTCTTGAGTGGAGACAAGTACAGATAATTCAAGAAAATCCCCTCAGGCAGTAATCTACCGAGAGTGTAACAGTTCTAATCAAATAATTTTGACTTAATTACGTTGTAAGTTAATTAGAATAACAATGTTATCAAAATTAATCCGTATTTTTAAATCTTACAAAAAAATGACTCAAACTACTCTCTCTCACTCTCTCTCTTGGTCGCCGTCTCCCTCACCAACATCGACGCACCACTGCCGTCGTCGTCGTGCCGTCCGGAGACCCAACTGCGCTCTCTGCCTCCTTTCTGTCTCGCTCTTTGAGCTCCAGGAATACAAAATCGATCTAAAGAAATGTGGTATTGTGTTAGATGATCTAATCAACATCAAAAATGAAATCGATCCTTCACTTACCTTTAGAAGATCCTGTAGAGAAGAGATCTGTGGTTCTTGTGCGATAAACATTGATGGATGTAAGGACTTGGTTGTTTGACGAAGATCTCGTCGGATTCTGAATCGACGATTATGCCATTGCCACATATGTTTGTGATTAAGGATTGGGGAAGTCGCAGTAAGTGATTGAGTTGGCGGCGGAGAAATCCGTAGGTGCGGGTAGTGCGTGTATAATAGTATATAATATTATATAATAATGTATAAGGGTGTATATATACGTCTTATACATTATTATAAATTTTTACACACTAATATACATAATATATATGTCTTGTATAAAAGTGAATTCTTATTTAAAATCAGTACAAATATATGTTTTATACCTACTTATAAAAAATGGTCAAATGCTCCCCAACTTATGACCGGGTTACCAACTACACACCTATGTTAAAATTGTTGGGATACAATTGTTGCAGGGACCGGAAGTAAGTAAGTATTACAATGGTAAGAAATAATAAACTAAATATTGCAATAAACTGAAAATAAAAAACTTAACAAACTACTTGTGTGATTTGCTAAGTCGAGTGATGACACTCTGTCTTTAAGACAAGATTGCCCGTATATCACCTTTGACATTGTCGGACAATAGTCTCCCAAGATACAACAACAATTTAACAATTGAGCAAAAGAAACTCAAGTGTTACTCTTGAAGAACTTTGAGTATAGTAACTTTGCTAGAGAGCTAGAAGATGAATTCAGAAAATTCTGGAGTATTTTCTAAGTGTTGTGTAGTCTTCAATTGAGCCAAATGCCTTAATTTATAGTGTAAGGAGAACGCCCCTCAACTAGCTAACTAATGACCTTCAATAGCCATGTAATGACACTTAATTGAGAGGTTACATTCAGCCAAATAATGACTGAATTTATGTGCCAAGTAATGGAAAATCAATGCTCCAAAACCAGCCCAAAGGTCAGAACTTTTCAACTTCTTGTCGCAGCATTCTGCCTCTGAAGCTCCGCGGCTCTGTGAATAGCCACCCAATTAGCGTCGCGACGCTCCCTGGGAGGCGCCGCGGCGCTCCGGCACCTCGGCTCTAACGGGGCTGCTCCGCGGCGATTTCCGACTCGTTTCATCTTACACTTCGTACACTTCTTCCTTATTTTACCAACGTGGAATACATTGTCATTTGACCAGTAACCGTCCATAATTTTATGTCTCAAACGTATTACATACGTATCAATCTCTTTCACTAATGAAATTTGCGATATTTGGCACTACGTGTGCACGTGTGTGGAAACGATTTTTCCGACGTGCGGGCCCCAATTGTTCGAGTCATAAATTAATGAGATATACTTAATTTCACATTAGTAAATTTTCAGCAACTTATTCTACCTGAGATTCTATTACCCATGAACTGTTTAAAAGTGAAATATATTACTCCCTAAATGTTGAGCCGGCAAATAAAATGTATTTCAGTGAGAGGCAAAATACGATTATTAAAATTTTATTTTTAATATTTCTTTTCATAAATATTTTTTTTTCTTTTCTCTCCCTCTTACTGCTGCTGCCAGAGGTGACCACCGGCCAGCCAGCGGACGACCATTGCCGCCCTCCTCTCTCTTCTTTTTCTATATTTATATATACAATATTTTGGGGAAAATGCCTCCAGATCTGGCCGAGTTTTGATTTTTTTTTTGGCCGGACTTGTATTTTTCCGGTGGATCTTGTGCGTTTCAGTGCTGCTATGACGCTCCGACGGTCTCCATTGTAGCAACGCCATCAGATGCGTTGCCATAGTTCCGATGGATCTCATTCTCCCTCTGTCACTATTGTCGGCAAGTTGTGTCGCTACCAGAGTTTTTTTCTTTTTACAGAGCATTCTCCGCCCTAAAATATCCAGTTTCCACCATTAACACCACCCTTAGAACCTCCATAGCACCACCACTTTTAATCACCGGAAAAACAGAAGCTCTAACCACCGAAAATAGAGCACCATCAATTGCCAGTCTTTTTCAACCCAATTCTTTGGTATGTGATAATTGGCCTTGCAAGGTAAAATTTGAAATGTAGTATGCTTCTGCATTGAAAATGGTCAAATTATTATTGATTCCTTCTAATGGCCGGAAGTCACATTAATGGCAACAAAAAGTAAAATTAAAATGACTTGTAATGCTTCATGAATCATGCTTGGCCACTGAAATCCCGTAATCCATAGATAGAAGGTTACATGAGGAAGATAAAAGAAAGAAAGTAAAAAAGAAATTAAAAATAGAACAATAAATCAAAAAAACTTTTAAAAATTTTTTTAGTTGACATTTATAGGTGTCAAGTGCTTGTGCTTCACCGGAGAGAACATATGTGGGTGCGGCTTTTTGGGAGGTTAAAATTCCAGTTTTAACTTTTAAACAGTTCAGGGTAATAAGATATCCGTGTAAGTGTGTAGTTGATAATCCGGTCATACGTTGAAGGGACATTTGGCCATCTTCTTCCTACTTAGCATATTTTCATATATAATTATATTTTTAGTGTATACACTACATAATATACACCTTCAAACATCTATATATATATAATGTACTTGTCTTTTATATATAAGTGTATAACACGGTATAAAAGTGTTTTTAGGCCAAAGTTTTACAATGTAAGTTTTGGATTATTTTTTTGCAATGTAAGTGAGCAAATTGTATATTGTTGAAATTTCTCCAATAATTTTTGTTTTAGGCCTATGCACATGGATTAAGAAATTCACTTATTTCTAAAAAGTAAGAAGGGTTTTGACTAGAATACCCTTAATTATAATTTTCTTTCTTTTTAACTTAATTATATCATTAATTTGTACACATTAGGATCGTCTGTGAAAATTTGGAAAAAGAAATTAAATACCATCTTGATTCGGTAAAATATTAATTATTTTGGATCAACTTTAAAGACTAAAACATTAATTATTTTTGGATAAGAGGGAGTAATGTGCAACCCTTTAGCTAACAATTGAAGATTCTGATCATGTGACAATATTTAGAACTCAATAATCTGATAATCAAAGACTACTTATACAAAATACAAGTAGTACTTAATATTCCTTCCTCCATTATGTAGCTTTTGACTAGCCATAATTGATTAGTGCAATGATTAGTATTATTATTAGCAGATGCGAAGAACAATATCATAATTGATGAGGGAATAATGCAGCATGATAACCAAATGCGGTTGTGTGCCAATAATTATGTTATCCGAGCGATTTATTATTTTAGTTACTACTACTATGGACAATGTTAGATTACTATATCTGATAGATGGGTTTTGTCGAATCCACATATTACCGGAGCTTCATTTCGAACAAACTTATAAAAGTGAGATTCAATTTGTACTGAATTTAACATCCAATTTTATATCAATGAAAAATTTATGTTAAGATATTGAAGAAATTGCACGGTTTTCCCTTCAAATGGGCTGGACATTAATTTTTGTCCTTCAAAATCGAACTTATCCCTCATAAGTCTTTAATAACTTGTGGGATGTTATGAAGCGAAAATATAAATGTATGTTCACGAGTGATAAATAGTATACCCGTGATATACTTACCATAAGTATATCACGGTTTGGTGCATTGATTTTAGGACAATTTTGTATATAATTAGAATTGTACACTTACCATAATTGTAAAATTATTGTACAAGTATAATAAGGTTTTGGAAGTAGACTAGGAATATGATTTTCCTATTATGAAAATTGTAAATTGTATATATACTCTTTCATTAATGAAAATAATCAAGGGATTATTTCTTCCATCTGGTGTTAATATTATTCGGTCTATGTGGATTTTTGCTCATAAGGACAATGCTGACGGTTCTTTTGCGAGGCATAAGACTCGTGTTGTAGGTAATGGTAAGACTCAGCAGGCGGGTGTCGATTGTGGTGAGACATTTAGTGTGGTGGTCAAGCGGGCTACCATTCGCACTGTGCTCAGCTTGGCTCTTTCGAAAGCATGACTCATTCATCAGTTAGATGTGAAGAATGATTTTTTACATGGTGATCTCAAGGAGACAGTCTATATGAATCAGTCCTTGGGGTTTAGGGATCCCAAATATCCTCATCATGTTTGTTTGTTGAAGAAGTCCTTGTATGGGCTTAAACAGTCCCCACGGGCTTGGTATAAGAGGTTTGCAGACTATGTTTCGACTATTGGGTTCACTCACAGCAGGTCTGATAATTCATTGTTCATATATCGTCGTGGTTCTTCCTTGGCTTATATACTGTTATATGTAGATCATATTATCTTGACTGCCTCTTCTGATGCATTACACCAGTCTATCATGACAATGCTCAGTTCTGAGTTTGCTATGAAAGACTTGGGGCCCTTGAGTTATTTTTTGGGGATTGTTGTCACACATCATGCATGTGGGTTGTTCTTGTCCCAACAAAAGTATGCATCTGAGATCATTGAGCGAGCTGGTATGTCATCATGTAAGTCCACTTCCACTCCAGTTGATACTAAACCCAAGCTAGGGGCTGCGGCTGGCTCCCCGTATGAGGATCCGACCCGATATCGCAGTCTTGCAAGGGCCCTTCAGTATCTTACTTTCACGAGACTAGATATTACGTATGCCGTACAACAGATGTGCTTGTTTATGCATGATCCCAGGGTTGAACATATGAATGTGCTCAAACGCATTATTCGATACATCTAGGGGACACTTGACTATGGCTTACATTTATATCCTTCGTCGACGTCTACACTTGTCTCGTATACAGATGTTGATTGGGGTGACTGTCTAGATACCAGATGGTCTACGTCTGGCTATTGTATGTTTCTTGGTAACAAATTGGTCTCCTAGTCTGCAAAACGTCAGTCGACTTTGTCCTGCTCCAGTGCAGAGGCCGAGTATCGAGGGGTTGCCAATGTGGTCTCTGAATCATGTTGGTTACGTAATCTGCTTTTAGAGCTTCATTGTCTTATTCAGAAAGCTACATTTGTTTATTGTGATAATATTAGTGTCATCTACCTTTCTGGTAATCTAGTTCAGCACCATCGCACTAAACATATCAAAATGGACATTCACTTTGTTCGCGAAAAGGTAGCTCGTGGACAAGTACGCATCTGTCATGTCCCTTTCAGGTATTAAATTGCAGACATCTTTACAAATGGTCTTCCCTCAGTCCTTTTTGAAGATTTTAGGGACAGTCTCAGCGTACGAAGACCACCCGCTATGACTGCGGGGGTGTGATAAATAGTATACCCGTGATATACTTATCACGGTTTGGTGCATTGATTTTAGGACAATTTTGTATATAATTAGAATTGTACACTTACATAATTGTATAATTATTGTACAAGTAGAATAAGGTTTTAAAAGTAGACTAAAAATATGATTTTCCTATTATAAAATTATAAATTATATATATATATATATTTTTTATTTATTTATTTATTTTTATTAATGAAAATAATCAAATGATTAATTTTTTCAGCGAGCACCCGACACGTCTTCTGGCGAGAATTTACGTGAGGGGCAAGACCAGCCCAAAATAGGGTGCAAAAGTGCAAATGACCCTAAAATATTTGATTGTGTCCTTTCAAAATTTGTAACATCTCAACATGGAGAATTGAATAATTTAGTCAATAATTATGTGAAGAAGGGGGACGAGCAAGTTGGTGAGAAGAATCCTTGGTCAAGAGGGAAGTGCACGGATAAATCAAGTAGTGATCAAAGCCATGTGAAGATCATTAATAAATATATACAAAAGGAATTAATATTGATTAAAGTCCCGAAAAGTATTCACTTATTCATACAAAATATATATAATATAATGAGGAATAAATAAGAGCTAAAAACTGAATTAAGAGCTAAAAACCATATATAGTAGATGGATGATTTACGTATATAAATATAATAAACCCCCATATGTTCTCCCAAGGGAAAAACAATGCCATATAAGACAATCATAATGTCAAATTGAAGATTAGGATAATCAATATCTTATCTTATAAATACATTCGGAAGCAGTGTTTTGAACCTCACGTGGGAGAAGTGTCCTTTACTGGAACAGTTATTTTTTTAGAGAATTATATTGTTCTATACTGTTTCATAAAACAAAACAAAAAAAAAACAATACAGTGTGTTTGGAAAAGAATACAAAACGCAGGACAAAAAGAATAATTTGTTCTTTTTTGGCTCAACATATGTTCCTTGCAATAAGTTGAACTATCGTTTAAAATTGATGAACAGTTGATTTTTAACACGGTTAAATCTAGAACTTACTGTTGATTGGATGGATGTTGTGGCAACGTCTGTAAATGCTCAGGACAACATCTTACGAAAATAAAAATGTTGCCTGCGATGTTGTGACAACATTCCTGACAACATCTCTGTAACGATTTTGCCTATTTTTCCGGCCAAAACAGGTTGTGTTACTGTGAGTAAAAAATGACCTAGGCAAGCTTACAATGATGCTGTGTTTAAAACGTGGTAAAAGAAACAGTCAAAGCTTGGAGAGGAAGCAGCGTGAAGACCAAGTCCAGAACATTGAGCTTTTTAAGGAGCAAGAACCGGTCCAAGCTGAAGCCTTCTTTTACTCAACCTCCGCAATCAATCAGTAAGGATTTCAAGGGAAGTTCCACACTATAAATAGAGGGGAGCTTCAGAGTATCAACATCCAGAATTGAACGAGAAGAATTATCAAGAGAGCTCTCGGATATTCACCTTAGAAATTTGATCAACATACTTAGCCTAAAGTAGTATAACAACATCTAGTCACACATTACCATTGCTGCCCAGATTCTAGATCAAGCTTATATTTCAAGCAATTGTAATGAAGATGTTGTATTTGTTTTTTTAGATCTTTTAACTTTAGGCTGAAGTCATCTGCGACTTCACTTTTGTTTGTAATTTCCTATTCGCATTTATTGTTCAATCTTGTAAAAAGAAATTCATTTGTAATTGTATATAATTTATACAATTCTTTGGTCATTGACCATCAAGGGATATATTAATATATACCCTTGAAAATATAAATCTTGTGTCTCTTTACTTTTCCGCTGCATTTACTCTATAAAGGTTTATAACTGTTTTATCACAATGTTGTCTCAGATGTTGACACAACATTGAAGGCAACATCCAGAAACTATTTTAATTGTTCTAGCTATTACGGTTTTATTCTTACATCTTCTTGCTTATCCATAGCCCCGGACCCAACAAGTGGTATCAGAGCCAACACTTGATACAATAAGTGTTTGATTCTAAATATTACGGCTATGGACTCAGCTATACAAAACTTTGGTAGACTTTCAATTCTTGACGGAACTAACTATGCATATTGAAAAATTCGACTACGTTCGCACATCAAATCCATTGATGTTCGAGCTTGGAGATCAGTTTCGGAAGGCTATGTGATTCCCAAGTACCCAGCAGACGAGGATGGTGATGTACTTATCAAACCCGAATCTGAATGGATCGCGGAAGAAATCAACAGTGCGAGCTTCAATGAAAATGCCCTAAATGTGATATTTGGATGGTTAGATCTCTATATGTTTAAACTCATCCAGAATTGTACTACGGCCAAGAACGCTTGGGAGACCTTACAAACTCATTGTGAAGGTACCTCGAGTGTACGACGTACAAAGCTTCGCATGATTTTGAGCCAATACGAACGCTTAAGGATGGAAGAATCTGAAGACATAAAATCCTATTTTGAAAAGTTAATTGACATTGCTAATCAGTGTTAAGTGCTTGGTTCTCCTTTAACCACACACAACTTGTGGATAAAGCTCTCAGATCTCTTCCTGAAAGATTTAATACTAAGATTTGTGCTATTGAAGAGGCCCATAATATTGCTATTATGGATCTATATGCCTTGATGAGCATCTTTCAAACATATGATATGAACATGAAGAGCCAAAGAGATATGTATAAAGACAAGACTTTGACACTCCAAGGACAAACCTCAGAAACTGAATTGGAAAACGAGGAAGAAAACTTAGAGGAACTGGGAAATGGTGCAACTGTTGCCTTACTTACTCGTCGATTCAATTCAATGGTGAGAAAAATCAACAATGATCGCAATAAAGCCAAATACAAACAGCATTAAAATCCACTCTTCAATAAACAGCTGAATAAGTAACCTTATAAGCAAAGAAATCACAATCCACTGAGGAAATCTAACTCTGACAGTACCAATTTCAATCCCAAACAACTCGAGGGAGTGCAGTGTCATGTATGCTCGGGTTGGGGACACTACGCTAATGAGTGTGCAAACACCCTTAGAAAAATTGGTAAGGTTATGTGGGTAACTCTCAGTGATGATGAGAACGAAGAGGAGAAAGGAGATCAAGAAGAAGAACCACGGGAAATACTGGCAGCCATGTTCGAACACTCACTGTCCAACGATGAAGATGTTGTTGACAATGTTGCAACAACATCAGGAACAACATCAAACTCAACATCTGGAATATCTTCAACATCAGAGAGGTATGTATACTTTGACTATTCTGATGTAAATTGTTTTAGTGGATTTATTTCTTCATCTGAAGCTGTAAATTTGGATCTAGTTGACTCCAAAGACGACGTGATAAAGGAATTACAAAATCTTTGTAAATCCTTAATCACTGAATCTAAGCAATTAGACTCAAAAGCAAAATTATTGGCTCTTGAGAATAACAATCTGAAAGGCACAATAAACCAATTAGAGATGGCACTTACCAAGAAGAACCTAGAGCTTGGTAAGATTCGTGCACAATTGAACGTAGCTGAGACCACCTTTCAAAGGCTCAATATGGAAACCTCCAAACTGGATGAAATATTAAACTTCAATAAACCTACAAGGGCTGGTCTTGAGTACCAATCTCCTAGCAAAACAAATACTTCCAGAATCCATAATCAAACTGAAAGGATAAAATTTGTCAAAGAAAATCCAAGTAATTCTCAGATCACTAAGATTAGATCGAAATTTGTATGTAGCTTCTGTAAAAAGTTAGGACAACTCATGCCCTAATGCTACAAACTTCAAAACTCTACACTCAGAATTTTGCCTAAAATGTCGTCAGCAATGTTGCCCAACATCACTGACAACATTCAAAGCAACCAGCCTGAAAGCAGAAGGAAGAAAAAGGAACGGGTACCCAAATTGAATCTGAAATGTAATGTGTGCATAGCTGCTTTGCGTACTAACATTACAGGTTCTTAGTACTTCGATAGTGGCTGCTCACGTCATATGAAAGGTACCAAAAGTCTATTGAAGGAGTATGGAGCATTCAATGGAGGATACGTGACCTTTGGAGGAGGAAGTAAGAGTAAGATAATTGGTAAATGAACTCTTAATGTTCCGGATGTACCAGCCTTGAAAAATGTTCCTCATGTAGAAAGTTTGGTTGCTAATCATCTTAGCATAAGCCAACTATGTGATGATAATCTCGAGGTGAAATTCAACAAGCTTGGATGCAAGGTTACAAATTCTGCAGAAAAATGTGTCATGTCAGGAACCAGAACTGGAGATAATTGCTATCTAGTCGGTAGACAAGAGTTTTGCAACTCCGCAAAGGTAGGTGACTTGACACTTTGGCATCAAAAGTTGGGACATATCAACTACGGCACCTTGGAGAAGGTGATCTCATTTGAAGCTGTCAGAGGCATTCCCAGACTGGATCCAAAAGATAAAACACTGTGCGAAGATTGTTTGAAAGGAAAGCAGACCCGAGTCTCTCATAATGTTGTCCAACATGACAGACAACATTCAGGTACGTCTCATTGTTTTTAATTATTGCATATGGATCTTATGGGTCCAATCGAGGTAGATAGCCTAGGAGGGATGAGATATTCTTATGTGATAGTAAATGATTTTTCCAGATTCACTTGGATCTATTTTTTAAAGGAAATTTGAGATGTTTAAAACACTTTACTCTAGGATTAAGAATTTGTTTTGTTCTTCAATTTTCAGAATTAGATCTGATCATGGAAAGGAGTTTGAAAATCAAATCTTTGCAAAATTTTGTGAAAAAGAAAGGCATATTCCATGAATTTTCGGCACCAAAAACACCACAATAAAATGGAGTTGCCGAGAGAAAGAACATAACTTTACAAGAAATGGCTAGAGTTATGTTAAGTTCTAAGCAATTGTCAAAGAGGTTTTGGGCAGAAGCTTTGAACACGGCATGTCACATAACTAATAGAATCTATTTAAGGCCAGGGACCAAGATGACACCCTATGAACTGTTAAATTGAAAGAAACCTACATTGCGGTACTTTCATGTCTTTGGGTGTGTGTGCTATATTCTTAATGACAGGGATCAACTGGCTAAATTTGACTCTAAGAGTGACAAGAGAATATTCGTTGGCTACTCTTAGAATAGCCATGCTTACCGATTATACAATCTTCGGACAAAGACCATACATGAGTCAGTCAATGTTATTTTTGATGACCTGCTGGATATATCTGATGGATCTTCAGAAACAACATTGTGGTTGTAGTTGAAGAGGAGCAACCCACTGAAGAAACATATGTTGTCCCAGATGTTGTCCCGACATCAGAAGAAACATCTGAACCTTAAAGAGAGAACACATGGGACGAAGTCGAGGAGGAGTCTGCTACTAACTGAATGATCAAGTGAGAAGAGACCCTCCATCGAGGATTAGAAGGAACCATCCACCCGACTAGGTGATAGGGGGAGTTTTTGAGAAGAGGCATACAAGATGGAAAGATCCAGTGAATTACCGAGAAATGGTAAGGTATGTATGCATGTCCACCATATATCAACAGGTAAGTCTTTCTTGTGTTGCATCTACTTTGGAGCCTAAAAATATTTGGGGAAGCATTAAAAGATAATTTTTGGATTCAAGCCATGCAAGAAGAGCTTGAACAAGTTTGCCCGAAATGAGGTTTGGGACTTGATACCACGACCCAACAACACAAATGTTATTGGGACCAAGTGGATAATCAAAAACAAATCAGATGAGTTAGGGAAGATTGTTAGGAACAAATCTCGACTTGTTGCTCAAGGATATACACAAGTAGAAGGTATCGACTATGACGAGACCTTCGCTCCTGTGGCTAGAATTGAGTCAATAAGATTGCTTCTTGCTATTGCTTGCTATCTAAAGATTACCTTGCACCAAATGGACGTTAAAGGTGTCTTCCTCAATGGATACTTGGACAAAGAAGTATATGTTGAACAACCAAAGGGATTTAAGGATCCTCACCATCCATATCATGTGTACAAGCTCAAGAAAGCTTTGTATGGACTAAAACAAACACCGCGTGCATGGTATGGTCGTCTAACTAACTTTCTTGTTGAGTTTGGTTTTACCCGTGGAGAAGCTGACAGAACATTATTCATTAAAAGACACGGTGTAGATGTAATAATAGCTCAAATATATGTTGATGATATTGTTTTTGGTTCGACTACAAAATCATTATTGAAGTCGCTTGTCGAAGCAATGTCGACAACATTTGAGATGAGCATGATTGGAGAACTAACATTTTTCTTAGGCTTGCAGATTAAACAGAATGAAGATGGGATCTTTGTATCTCAAAGCAAGTACGCCAAGAATCTTGTTAAGAGATTTGGTCTGGAAAATGCTAAACACATGAAGACTCCAATGGGCTCTACGCAACAGGTATGTAAAGACGATGTTGGACAAGATGTTGACCCAACATCGTACCGATCTATGATAGGTAGCCTTTTATACCTTACTGCCAGTCGCCCTGATATCATATTTAGCTTATGTGTTTGCGCCAGGTTCCAAGCCAGTCCCAAGGTATCTCATCTTAATGATGTGAAATGTATCATTCGATATGTTGCTGGTACAAGTGACTTGGGAATTTGGTACTCCAAAGACACTAATCCTAATCTAATAGGATATAGTGACTCGGATTGGGCCGGTGATGTAGACGATAGGAAAATCACTAGTGGTGGGTATTTCTATCTTGGCAATAATCTAGTCTCATGGTACAGTCGTAAATAAAATTGTGTATCATTCTCGACTGCCGAATCTGAATATGTGGTAGCCGAAAGTTGTTGTGCTCAATTGATTTGGTTACGACATATGCTAGATGACTATGACATATCTAATAACTCCATGATTTTGTATTGTGATAATCTGAGTGCTATTAATATTTCCAAAAATCATGTTCAGCATTCAAGTACAAAGCACATAGACATAAGACATCATTTTTTAAGAGACTTAGTGGAAAAACAGCTAGTTCAAATCAAACATGTTGATACTCTTTTTCAACTGGCTGACATTTTTACCAAACCTTTAGATCATGAGAGATTTTCTAGCTTAAAAAAATCTCTTGGTTTCTGTTTTCTTTGAAAATAAGACAGGCTAGGTAGATGTTGTCCGAAATGTTGTCCTAACATTCGGGGTAACATTTACTGTTGAGTCAATATACATGATAAGTGTTGTAGTGATGTTGCACTATTTTTCAAAAGATTCAAGCATGACTCTAAAAGGACAAGATATGAATGTGATACCATTCTCTGCGATGATATATATATATATAAAACAATTATGTATATCATAAAAAAAAAGAGTATCATAAGAAGGAGAAGCCTCTACTAAAAGATTTGGATATATACAAAAAGAGCAAAGCTCTAAGATTGGTATCGTTCATATTCTATAGGAGTATCACGTACTTCAAAAAGGTTGAAAATTCCTCAATATTTTTTTAATATGTATGTGTTCAACTAAGTTGATTAAGGACAATGGTAAAATGTTACATTAGTCCAGCGATTAGTCTCATAGGAAACATATACGGAAATATGATCTGCCAAATCAGAAAATCCTTGGAGTCTCATAATGTTTGTTTAACTTGAAAATATTGCCAACATCATTAACAACATCGTGTTCCAGTACATTGATCAATCTGATTTATCTTATTTTATTCTTGTTTTTGGTATTTAACACGTCTCTATCTTTAACGGAAAATTCAAAAATTCTGGAGGACCGTTTTTATTTAAATTTTAAATGATGTTATGTGCTGTGTAAATTCTTTGTTTTAGGTGTGTAAAGAGTTTTTATTCTTCTATACAATCTAAATTTAAGGAAAAGGAGTTTGAGTGTAAGTATATTTTGCCATAATGAAACCTCCCATTTTTTGTCTTGGAATTGTCACATCAGCCGATTTACAATCCATCAAATCATGGCAGCCCAAACACCACCGTCATTTTTCAAAACCCAAAGCTTCTCTAACACGCCCAATTCTTCAAAACCCTCTCCCATGTCCATTTCCTCAAAATTCACATATACCAAAGATTATTCCCCAATGTCGACTAGTCCAGCAAATAACAACAAGGTTTACAAGCATTATACTTCCATCAATGACTTGAAACCGACCGAGGAGGACTGCACACATGCTATAATCCTGCTTGGTTCAGATAAGCCATTATAGGTGGGCTACCCAGGCGATAATGAAAACTCAATCGATGTTGGTGCAACATTTGATTTCTCAAACCTTGCCTCAAGACAGTCAAAATCGATATTTTCGACGCGAAGGTCAAAAAGGGTTTTCGAAAACCAATTCGGTGACAACCAGTCTGCCAAAAGATTCAGGAAAGAGTCGACTTTCCCTGTTGATACTACCACTAGCAGCGGCACTGACACCGATCTGAGTGTGCCCAGTTTTTCCAGAACTCCATCAACTTCCACTCCATAACCAGAAACTGAGAAGGAAAAAGAAGAAGAAGAGATGTCAGATGACATACCTCTACGGAACTTTATTCCCAAAGGGGTCCGCAGAACTGGAATTTTGATAAAAATATTGCCTCAACATCAAAGGCAACAGACGAGAAAATGGACCCAGACTATGTTTCCCCAACATCCGAGGCAACACCTGCAGCCACCTCATCCGAACAAGAAAACACAGAATCTGAAACAGATTCTGTGGTAATTCCCTACTCTTCCATGTTTCAAATGAAATCATGCTCCAGTAACTGGAATTGGTTTAAAAATAGAGTAGTTAGAGGGGAGAAGGTGATTGACCTAACTTCATTCTCCACAAATGGTTTAGTTGATTTCTTAAGTGGTCGAAAGATCTTAAGCTCTGTATCTGGTAAGAATCCTTATTGTGAGAAGGTGATTAGGGTGTTCTATGCTAATCTGACGCTTGCTGTTAAGGACCAACCTCGAAGAAATTTGGGAGAGTGTACCTATACAACAAGATATACAATTTTACACCTAATATCATCAACTCCACTCTTGGTATAATTGTTAGTGAAAGAGAACCTCAACCAAACCCCACTGTGGAGGAACTCAATTCGATGATCAAGTATCTTACGGGGAATCTGATCACTGTTTGGGCTCCTCGCAGTCCTGTGTCAAAACTCACTGCCTTGTTTGCCACTTTGCACAAACTTCTATATACAACTAGCTACCCTCCCTCAACGAGACAGTAGTGACCCTTGATCAAGCATCACTGCTTTTCAAGATTGGAAAGAATCAGAAAGTTGACTTATGAACCCTCATATTCAACCATGTTGCCAACTTGGCAGAAAGACAAAGCAACTCTGCCCTTCCATACCCCTCCTTGATTTTTCAAATCCTGCTCAACCAAGGTTTTAAGACTCCAAAAGGAGAAAAGATGAGTCCAGACTTAGAGGTTTACTCAGTACAACAAGCAGTTGTGAACAACAGGGACAAAGTTGTTGACCTGCCCTGGAAGAAAGATGAATAGGACACTGACACATCAAAGGATGGTGCCAACATTCCTGGCAACATTGGTCAAGGAAATGTCCAAAGACTGGCTTCAACAACACATTGCTGAACTTGACATGCAAATTCAAGACCTAGTGCGAGCCAGAAACTATTATGTGGGCTTACTTTCTTCACAAAAAGGGGGAGAGGATGATCTTTGATGATGTTCTTCTTTGGAAGCGAGCAGACGAGGGGAGATGCTACTGATGATGATGCAGGACAAGCTATGATGCAGGGGGAGAGGAGTTGAGATGATGATTGCTGACTACTCCTGATGATATGGAGATGAAGATGGTGTTGCACAGAGTGATCGATCACAGAAAGCAGTTAGAAGCTACCGTGACTCGATTACTCTAGTCAATGATGATCATGCTGATGGAATGGAGTGTTGATTCAATGATGGATGGAATGCTGATAATCTCTGTTTATTTGAATATTGGATATACTGACATTTGGAATATTTTGTTTGGTTTGTAATGTTTTACTTTGGGATATTTGGTATGTTCTTGCAGACATTGTGACTGCTTTTTAAAGCTGTTTATATATGTTTGTCTGATGTGGATTGTTATGAATGGTTATTGTAGACTGTTTACGCAGTTGCTGTAAGTAAGTCACGACAAACAGAACATAACTCCTATCTAATCAAATCATCGATACAACACTGCTTGGAATTTAATACTGCAGGTTAAGAGGGAGCATAGCACTGATCCTACTGATTCTTGGAATGAAAGGACTACATCGGAAATCAGTATCCTAGTCATTTTCGCTTCGTATGGAGTTTTGTGAAGAAAGGCAAAAAGGGGGAGATTGTTGATGTTGGATGGATGTTGTGGCAACATCTGTATATGCTCAGGACAACATCTTATGAAAATAAGAATGTTGCATGCGATGTTGTGACAACATCTCTGTAATGATTTTGCCTATTCTTCCGACCAAAACAGGTTGTGTTACTATGAGTAAAAAATGACCTAGGCAAGCTTACAATGATGATGTGTTTAAAACGTGGTAAAAGAAACAGTCAAAGCTTGGAGAGGAAGCAGCGTGAAGACCAAGTCCAGAACGTTGAGCTTTTTAAGGAGAAGAACCGGTCCAAGCTGAAGCCTTCTTTTACTCAACCTCCGCAACCAATCAGTAAGGATTTCAAGGGAAGTTCCACACTATAAATAAAGGGGAGCTTCAGAGTATCGACATCCAGAATTGAACGAGAAGAATTACCAAGAGAGCTCTCGGATATTCACTTTAGAAACTGAATCAACACACTTAGCCTAAAGTAGTATAACAACATCTAGTCACACATTACTGTTGCTGCCCAGATTCTAGATCAAGCTTATATTTCAAGCAATTGTAATGAAGATGTTGTATTTGTCTTATTAGATCTTTTAACTTTAGGCTGAAGTCATCTGCGATTTCACTTTTGTTTGTAATTTCTTTTTCGCATTTATTGTTCAATCTTGTAAAAAGAAATTCATTTGTAATTGTATATAATTTATACAATTCTTTGGTCATTGACCATCAAGGGATATATTAATATATACCCTTGAAAATATAAACCTTGTGTCTCTTTACTTTTCCGCTACATTTACTCTATAAAGAATTATAACTGTTTTATCACAATGTTGCCTCAGATGTTGACACAACATTGAAGGCAACATCCACAAACTGTTTTAATTGTTCTAGCTGTTACGATTTTATTCTTACATCTTCTTGCTTATCCGTAGCCCCGAACCCAACACTTACCAATGAATATTTGAATTCTACGACTAAACCATGTCGTATTACCCAATACTATAGACAACCAAAACCCTAACCAAACCAAGTAGGGTACATAAAACTCATACGAGTTAAGAGAAACAGAATACCACTCCTTGGTTCTAACGTATTTGACATAATTCAACTGAGTACATGTTAAAGAAGAAAAAAAACTTTTGAAATTTAAGATCTTACGTATGGTATGAGATTTTTATGACTATAAATAAATATGATTAAAGGTAAAATAAAAAAATTAAATTAAATTAAATTAAATTATCTCCAAATATAAAAAGATATTATTTTCTTCAAAATAAAAGAAAAATATATACTCCCTACGTACCAAAAAATATTGTCATACTTTCCTTATTAATTTATTCCAAAAAGATTGACACATTTCTATATTTAGAAACAATTTAATTTTATTAGATGATTTACAACTATATAAATGTGTAAGATTTGTTTTAGACCACACATTTTAAAATATTTTCTTTATTTTTTAAACTTCATATTAAGTCAAACTAAGATAATTTTTTTAAAACGGGGAGCACATAAAATGGCACGTCGGAATAGTACAACCTGCATAGAGGGACGCAAGATGCCCACGCTAGCTAATTTTAGGGGCTAGACCTATATAATGACCCCTCAAGAACCTTGATATGGAGGAAACTTCTAATTTGGGCCACTAAAATCTACGTTGGTCGACTACTGGACAACAATTCACATGTTCTTCAGCCTATAATATAAATACAACTTCAATTAAGTGGACACAAAGTTATTTAAAGAAAACAAGGAATTACAGTACTCATCCGTTATAATTTACTAGACCTCTCTTTCATCAAAAAATTATTTTGAAAAATGGCTCGATTTTTCTATATTTGATTGTTTTAATTTTTAATTTTATCTTTAATGACATATTTTTATAGTCATAATGTCATAGCATATTTAAAACATTAACTTCTATGGATACTTAAGATATGCAATAAAAATCTTTAGCAAAATCTTTTTGACATCTTAATCATTGTTGATATGCCTCTTCAAGCTAGAAACTTCTTCCTAATTTTTCATGTACAATCAAAAACAGTAAAAAGTAATTGGCTCAGAATTGCAAAGACACAGTTTAACATCTAGCTCAAAGGCATTTGAAGTCATTGGTCAAAATTGAAAAAAGCTTAGTTACAATTGATGCTAAATATAGAAATACATGACATATGTTTTTAAAAGAGAATAATCTCATGCTCATTTCATTAATGTAAATGATTTATATACATGATATACAATAGTCATTCTAAGCTATAATTACGGAAATCAAATATATACTTACCTAATACAAAATATTACTACAATAATTACAGATGTACAAGATCACTAATGATATCACAAGAATATACGGTGTATATTCTATCACATACCGCAGTCATAGCGGGCGGTTGTCGTATGTTGAGACTTTCCCTAAAATCTTCAAACAAAACTAAGGGAAGTCCCTTAGTAAAGATGTCATCAATTTGATAACGTGAAGGGACATGCAATACACGGACTTGTCCACGAGCTACATTTTCGCGAACAAAGTGAATATCCATCTCGATATGTTTAGTGCGCTGGTGTAGTACATGATTCCCCGATAGATATATCGCACTAACATTATCACAGTAGACCAATGTAGCTTTCTGAATAGGAAAATGAAGCTCTAAGAGGAGGTTACGCAACCAACATGACTCAGACACCACATTTGCGGCCCCTCGATATTCGGCATCCGCGCTAGAGTGCGATAGTGTATCCTGTCGTTTAGCCAACCAAGACACCAAGTGATCACCAAAAAACATACAATACCCAGATATCGAACATCTGGTGTCTGGACATCTACCCCAATCATCATCTATATACGACATGAGAGTAGATACTAATGATGGATATAACTGTAAATATAATCAAGAGTGCCCTGAATGCAGCACACAATGCGTTTAAGAGCGTGCATGTGTTCTTCCCTCGGATCATGCAAGAATAAACATAACTGCTGCACTGCATAATTAATATAGGGCCTCGTAAATATGATATATTGAAGAGCCTCCTCCGCAAGACTATGATAGTGGGAGGGATCCTCATATGGTGTGTTAAAAGTAGCACTCAGCTTCGGTTTAGTGTCAACCGGAGTAGGAGATGACTTACAGGCTGACATGCCAGCCCGTTCAATAATTTTTGTTGCATACTTCCTCTAAGACATAAATAGACCACATGCATGATGAGTGATAGCTATACCCAAAAAATAGCTCAATGACCCCAAGTCTTTCATAGCAAATTCGGAGTTGAGAAGATATATGATAGACTCAGTTTGTCAGAGGAAGCAGTCAATATAATATCATCCACATATAACAGAATGTATGTCATAGAAGTACCGTGATGATAGATGAACATATAATTATCAAACCTGCTGTGAGAAAACCCAAGAGTAGACACATAATCTGCAAATATTTTGTACCAGGCCCGAAGAGCCTGTTTTAGCCCATACAAGGACTTCTTCATCAAGAACACATGATTAAGATGAGTGGGGTCCCTGAAACCCAAGGACTGATAATGTTATACAGTTTTCTTGAGTTCGTCGTGTAAGAACACATTTTTCATGTCCAGCTGATGAATGGACCATGATTTTGAGAGAGCAGTGCGAATAGTTGCCAGTTTGACCACCAGACTAAATGTCTCTCCACAATCCACGTCAACCTGTTGAGTTTTTCCATCACCTACAAGACGGACCTTATGCCTCTCAAAATAACCTTTAAATTTTTTCTTATGAGCAAAAATCCACATAGAACGAATCACATTAACACTGGGTGGATGGGGCACCAACTCCTACGTCTTATTTTCAATAAGAGCATTATATTCATCATCCTGGCCATTTTCCAATTCACGTCACGAAGGGCAGACACGGGGTTACGTAGTAGAGGGGATTTAGTGACATTAGAATTGAGATTAAACTGTCGCTTTGGTTTTAAAATGCCCCGTTGGCTATGAGTAACGGGACCTTGTTCCGGAATAGAAGTGGGCTGGATAGGAGTGGAAGTTATGGGCTAGCCCAATTCAGAAGGTGTTGTGTTGGATTGGATTCGGGTTGAGAGAATAGTGGTTGGGTGATGGCTAGGGCTGGCAATGGATCGGAGGTGGATCGGGTGGAGCTCAATCCTCCTCCACCCGCCAATGATCCATCCACCACCCGACCCATCCATCACCCTATTTTTTTTAATCCACATCCGATCCACCCATCATCCACGGGTGAATCGGGTGCTTCGCGGATGGAAGCGATGAAGACTTATGAAAATTGATCGGTACTCAAGTCTTGTAGGTAATTTATGACAGTTAATAAATATGTCAGTTCAAATTTCACAAAAATGAACTTTACTTTGTTCATTTTATTGGAAGTAGAGAATTGTACGGATTAATTCGAGAATGGCAGGGTCTGGTAAATCCACAAAGTTGCATTTGTTATATCAATTGTTAAGATAAAATAAATATCATCAATCCTCCTAGTACCGTGAGTTCATATTTTTATGTGAAAACGATCAACATTTGTTTTTCCCTTTCTTATGTTGTTCAATGTACGTTTTACTTGATCAAACTTAGAGTGGTATAATTAGCAGATAAAAATATAATTTGTTCAATCTATTTAAATTTGGATGAGTTAGCGACCCACATATTTCTTAACTCAAGTTATTTTGATTAGCCTAATTCAGTCAAATTAAAAATAGCATTTATTAAGCGTTTGGACATGCAATTTCATCTCATGAGATAAAAATCCAAATCATCCAAAAAGGCATGATTTGAGATTTCAAATTTTAAATATAAAAGTTGACCACAAGTTTATATTTTGTAAAAATAGATCCATAAATTGATAGATATAATTAGCAATCATGTTTATCAATTATTTATATCAACTATTAAAAGATCTACAAGAGGAGTGGATTGAAACTAATTAATTTATAACGGGTGGATGGGTGGGTCGGGTGATGGGTTGGATGTATGTCCACCCGAATCCGACCCGATCCGTCACCTGATCCATCTGTCACCCGATTACATCCATGTTTTGTCAGATTTTCATCCATATAATCGGGTCGGGTGGATCGGATATCCATCGGGTTAGGGTGAAATTGGCAGCCCTAGTGATGGCTGGACTGGGTTAGGCCAGCAGGCAGTGGACCTGCTAGTAGAAGCTGCAGACCGGAGGTATTTGGGCCAGCAGGCAGTGGGCCTGCTGGCAGATTTGGAGAATTGGGGGTGTTTGGGCCAGTATGCAGTGGGTCTGCCGGTGTCTGATGGTACAAATGCGGAGGTGTGGGCTGGACCACATACGGTGAGAGCCCATCATCCAAAAAATTATAGGAATTGGACACGAAATTATGCAACTTAGCAAACGAAATTGTGTTTCATAAAAAATGACATGATGACTAATTATGATTTTATTATAGGATAAATCATAATATTTGTAACCACGATGATTAGATGGGTAACCCAAAAACACACACGCGGTATAGCGGGCTTGAAGTTTATTTATTATAGTGGAGGAGAAAAGAGGATATCATAAACACCCGAATATGAGAATACGAAGGGTCTTTGTGATAAAGTATTTTGAGTGGACATTTGTATGCTAATCATTTGATAGGGAGTATGTTACAAAGGTAAGTCATCATTTGTAATGCATGATACCAAAATGAAGGTGGTAATCAAGCATGGGCTAGTAATGTACGAACAATATTATTAATGGTGTGAATTTTTCTATCGGCTTTCCCATTTTGTGATGACGTATGTAGACATGAAAACCGAAAAGATATACCATTAACCTTACAAATTTCTCTAAATGGCCCATTATCAAATTCTTTTCCATTATCACATTGAATGTTCTTAATTTCCCATTCAAATTGAGTACGAATGAATACTCTAAATGATAGGAATGTGGAATAAACTTGAGACTTTTTAGATAACGGAAATGTCCACAAAAAATTAGAGTAATCATCCAACAACAAAACATAATAACGGTGGCCCGAAGATCTCAAAACGGGAGACCCCCAAAGATCACTATGAATAATATCAAAATGCAACATAGTAATAGAATTAGAGGCAACAAAGGGAAATTTAACATGTTTTCCAAGCGGACAAGAAGGACAAACATTAGCATGACGAGTGCTATTACACTCAATAAATTTATTATTTTTAAGGGAGTAAAAAACAGTCGCTCCCGGATGATCCAAACGTGCATGCCATAAGGAATGTGCTAAAGCTACAAAAGTTAATGGTGTGACTTGTTTTGTGGTGATGGTGGTGTTAATGGGATAGAGATCGCCCCGACTATAACATCTCATTAGATGTATCCCCGTCCAGAAATCCTTCACAGACAATCCAAATGGATCAAATTCAACAGAAACCGAATTATCAATTGTAAATTTCCTAACATACACCAAATTTTTAATCAATTGAGGAGCATAAGGACATTTTTCAAAGATAAATATGGGTTTTGGGGAGACAAATCTGTGTGACCATAACCACGAATTGGAATTGAATAACCATTACCAATAATTATGCCATGAGTTGTGCTCAAATTGAAATAAGATGAGAGATTACCTTGCACGGATGTCATATGAGAAGTAGCACCGGTATCCATGTACCAATTTGCATCCGGAGAATTTATCCCAAGTGTATGCATCGCTGCCTTGATAACTATGGAAGTCGGGGAGACTGCTGGGCCCATAGTAGCCAGGATGCTGCCAGGCCTGGTTCTCCCGAGCCTACTACTGATTTTTACCATTGGGCCTGGCCTAATATTGAGTGGGAAATGGGCAAGGTGAAATGGGTCACTGACCACTGGCCCAGCCCCACGGCCACTGCCCACTGGACCAAGGTTGTTGCCAGTGTTGCTTTGGTCCAGGCCCCTGCTAGCCGCCACTATGTCCGCCACTTCCTCCACCGCGGCTGCCACAGTTGCCACGGTCGCGGTGCCACCATTTTTCTGATTTTGACCTTTTTTACCACCACCGTTGTTGCGGTTTTGGCTATGATTTTTAAAGAATGATTGAGGGTCATCGGTGTCGCATGACATGGCCACTATCATGGCGGAATGTGTTCATGTTGCAAACTTTTTATCCAACCCTATTTCTTCTAGAGTGAGCATGAAGCATGCTTGATAGAACGACGGGAGATAATTGTTTTGGCGAAGGAGAGTGTCAACCCCATTATATGCCTCGGAGAGCCCCGCAACCATCTGAAGAACGAGACAATCATCTGTGACCAGCGCACCAACATTCTTGAGTTGATCCGACAACTCTTTGAGCTTTTGACAATAGGCAGAGACATTCATAAAATCCTTCATAGTTGTGTGAGAGAATTCTTGCTCAAGGGTTACGACACGAGAGTTTTTGTTATCTTGGAATATTTCACACAACCTGTCACGACCCAAACCGGAGGGCCATGACGGGCACCCGAACCTTATTTGTCTAGCACCACTAATCATATATTTACCACCTAACCGTAATTAAGCATGGGCTACGATGACCCCAAGTATATACCTTTAATGGACCGTGGGGTCATACAAATTTCCAATCTCAATTCTTAACTTGCATCCTTATCCCATAATCTATATAGGTGTCCATCTAACAACCCATACTTTATTTGTCATCACATTATACCTTAATTGTCATTGTCCCACGTGAATTTGACAATTCCTACTTTTTCTCCAACTAAAAATTGGTCATTAATTCCTTGTTCCCAATTTACATAAATATTAATCACTTTTAATACACTTTATACACCCGTTATCATGATCATGTGATATATCACTAATCTATAACCTCTTTTGGGACATACAAACTATTATTATTAATCCTCGTCGTCACACTTATTGAATCCTAAATTGTTTTGGAACTTCGCTCATTTATACATTGAGCTCTTGATCCTATGACCAAAATTCTATACGTTCTTTTTAATCTGCTCCATATTTTGAACTTTGACAAAACTTATTTCTCTAATTCGTTTAATCTCTAATCCCTGCGTAACCTCTTCAACATTGATATGAATCTTCTATAACTTCATGAATGACCTCAATCACATTAAACTCATGTGTGTTTACCCTGATGTATCCTAAGGCTAAAGTACGAGGTGTTACATCATCTCCCCCTTAGGAACATTCGTCCTCAAATGGGAAGTATACATAAGGGACTAGTTAATCCTCAAATGTTTTTTTGTTTTTTTACCGAATTTCCCTTATAAATGGGATTATCCGAACCCAATCAATGAGTAGAAGATATCCGAACTTGCCTCATACGGCCATACAACAACATATACATATCACCGGCTTCATGTGGCCATCAAACATCAAAATAACTATCTAACGTGGGAACTCACCTCATGTATCCATACGTCAGCTCTTGGTCAGGTTATGCTTCACTCGGAGCATCGATTTTAGTCTAAAATAAGTTAGGATACTTATACTTCAACTTCTCTTCCACTTCCTACGTCATCTCTTCTACATTCTTATTTTTCATCATAGAACCTTCACAGAGGCTACTTCTTTAGTCATCGACTTGTAGACTTGATGATCTAAGATAGAAATAGGAATATTTTCATATGATAAGTCCTCTGTAACTTTCACATCGTCAATTGACACAATCTGGGAAGGATCTCCAATACACGCTCTCAACATAGAAACATGAAAGACCGGATGAACAAACTCTAACTCAGGAGGCAGGTCCAATTAGTAAGCCACTTGGCTTATTCGTCGAATTTTGCGATATGGCCCAATGTACCTTGGCCTGAGCTTTCTATTTTTCCCAAATCTCATTACACCCTTCATAGGAAAAATCTTTAAGAAGACCCAATCATCCACTTAGAACTCTAAGTCTCGCTGCCGCAAAACTGAATACGACTTCTGACGACTCTGAGCGGTTAACAACCGTTCTTGGATAAGCTTCACATTCTCTTTGGCTTGGTGCACTAGGTCAGGCCCAAATAATTCTGATTCTTCTATTTCGAACCATCCGATAGGAGATCTACATTTCCGTCCATACAAAGCTTCATATAGAGACATTTTGATACTAGCATGATAAATATTATTGTACGCAAATTCAATAAGGGATAGATGATTATACCAATTTCCCTTAAAGTCCAATACGCAAGTTCGTAGTATGTCTTCGAGCGTTTGAATAATATGCTCGGCCTGTCCATCTGTCTGATGGTGGAAAGTTGTGCTAAGATTAACTTGGGTGCCCAAACCTTTTTGAAATGATCTCCATAAATTAGTTGTGAATTGCGCACCTTGGCCAGATATAATAGAAATAGGTATACCATGAAGGTGTACAACTTTACGTAGTCCTTGGCTGTGTAGGTAGTCTATCAACAATCACCAAAATAGAATCAAACTTATGATAAGAGCGAGGTAAACCAATAAGGAAATCCATATTAATCATTTCCCATTTCCACATTGGTATTTCAATGTTCTGAGTCAAACTGTCGGGCTTTTGGTGCTCCGCTTTTACTTGCTGACAATTAGGACGCCAAGCTACAAACTCCGCAATGTTCATCTTAATGTCGTTCCACAAATACATAGCTTTGAGATCATGATACATCTTAGTAGATCCAGGGTGAATGGAATCTCGTGAGCAATGGACCTCCTTCATAGTCTTGTCTCGTAATCCTGCTACATTGGGAATACATAAATGGACCTTCCACCTGGGGCCCTCTCCTATTATGCTCGAAGGTTGCGATTCTCTTTTGTTAGATATCCTTCCCAATCTTCCCTAAAATTAGATCTTCGTCATGACGTTCATTTTCTTCCAGTATGAGGGATGACCCTGTTGTATTATGAGTCTTAGGGCTATCACTATCTGAATCCTCCAATCAGACTCCCACTTAGCTAATTGATGTGTTCCTTCAGGTCAATTTCTCTCCTTAGTCCTTACATTAGTCAAGCCGTTTGTGGTGAATAATTTTATTGTCAACTTAGCTTTGTTTACTAACTAGTGTGTTGGAAACTTTAATATTTGTAGTATCTCAATCATGAACACTTTATGGACAATGTTATCGAATCTAAAGTGCACGTATCATAGCAGTTAACTCTCATTCATGGTCTGAAAGGAATTTTTTTGTTGTACTTTGTCACTACTCGTCATTTCCATTTCAAGTTGCCTTGGGGGTCTCTTATCTCAAAGTATTTCTCATACTATCTTCCTGAACATCAGAGGTTCATCACTTTTGGCCGAAGAGTTCTTACTGTCCTTCATATACCATTGGTCCTTACACTGTTCTGGAGTAATCATACCTTTGTGAAACCTGCATAATTATAATCTCATTCACATTTATTCTTCTTGTCGTAGTCCTTCCTTCTATTCGTCATTAAATGAAAACAATTTCTGCCTTGATACTTGATCATACCATTCCATTCATACTTATTAACTGTTTTCATATTTCTTACAACCATTCTTCGATTGTTCCATAGTTTTCGTCCTCAATTGCCCCTAACAAGCAATTGTTATCCAGATGTTATTTAGAATTGTAACATGCTGCACAATGAAGCCGAAGACCTTACCAGTCCAATACCTATATCATGCCTTAGCTTACTAACATTAATACATGTAATTCTCAATAATACGCGGTATGTCCCTTTACGCACGGATGAGAGGCTTATGTCCCCTTCCACTACCGTGGATAACTCGATCCTTATATATGACTTGGGATCACTATTCTGGGTACGTCACTTTACGTTATCTTCTTAAACTTACTGATGGTCACTCTTCACGTGATTCGATTGTGGCAATACATTCTCGTTAATGATATCCTGGGACAATTTTCAATCTATTATAGGTAAGACATTACAATTTAGGTCGCATGTACATAACATATTCCCTCATTCTAATCAGGAAGAGTCATCGTAAAATGTGTAGATTTTCATAACCTAGTAAACCTTCCAATGATGTTTTCTACTTTTCATTTGTACAACTCATAATCATCTTATCCATTTCCCGTAAATCTTGGGCTTTCATACGATCGTCGGGGTAACATGATATCATAGGTTCAAAATCTTTCTAACATGATCATTCGAAAGAAGGAACATATTACACATTCTATCACCATATCAGGTGTGGGCATCCATATCCTTTCAATATACTAACGTATATAAGTTATTCTAACTACCATTTGGGTTAGAAGCCTCTTTGTGCCTTTACCTTTACCTTCATAACTTATCTTTATCGGAATGTCTGATCCGGTAAGTAGTACCGTAAAACCATTCCCTAAAATGGGGTCAATACTCTTAAACATAAAATAGGTCAGTACTAAGTCCATAAGAGGTACGTAGATTGATAACGAAAATAATAACATATTGACATCCCATAGCTCACCTCAAGCAGCATCGGAGCTCGAGGCTCCCTCTCCTCTCTTATCCTTACCTTTGTGCATCAACTTGGGACACTTCAGAACATTATTGCCATGGCTACCACACTAAACCAACCCCTTGTACCTTTGTGGCATAATCTGGCATGCGCTCGACCACACTAACTACAAGGTCCTATCTCTATTAGATGCTCTAGGATGAAGTCATGCCTGGGAGGCAACCAATTGATTCAATACCTACATCGCTCTCCTTACATCCTCATCAGACGGGGCCAGTGATAGGACTCATGGTACGGGAGCTTCCCACAACTCCTCTGGTACTACTAAATTCATCGATACCTGGGAAAGCAACTTACTCATATCCTCTGACGGGCCTGTCTCAATAAAGGGCATACTACTCGCATTTACACTCAATACAAACTCAATCTCCCTTCTAATCATATCCCTATTGGAAGAAGGCATTGATGTAATCATAAACACGATAATGGTTATAGAGAGAATTCTTACAACTCATCTTTATAGCACGGTTCTAGATCAAGAAGGAAGATAACCATTATCCTAAATGCCCCGTAGCCTCATGTCTATAAGTGTGGTGCACAACACACCCATAAATAAGACTATACTAGACACGACTTATAGACTCTCTAGGACATACCTGCTCTGATACAAAGTTTTTCACGACCCAAACTGGAGGGCCATGACGGGCACTCGGACCTTACTTGTCGAGCACCACTAATCATATATTTACCACCTAACCATAATTAAGCATAGGCCACGAGGGCCGCCATGAGGTAACCTACTGACACATAGAAATAATAAACTGGAAAGTAGCGACGTAAAATCCTACAACAGAAGAACCCAACCTATGTACATATACATACTAAGGCCGACAAGGCCATACACGACTACTATACACATGAAAACTGTCTACAAGCCTCTAAAGAGTACATGACATCATAAAGTCGGGACAGGGCCCTGCCATACCCATATGCATATCTAAAACATTGTACCAGGATTAGACCACAACTCCGGAACAAGTGGAGTGCTCCAATATCAGCTGAACCAGCAACCCACTAGTGCGGACCGTCACCCTGTCTACCTAAGCCTGCGGGTATGAAACGCAGTGTCCCCCGACAAAAGGGACGTCAGTACGAATGATGTACCAAGTATGTCAGGCGTGAAGAACAACATAATAGAGACATGAAATTAACATGAGACGAGAGAGAATCAACCTGTACCGAATTGCCTCTGAGGGCCATAATATGCCTAAGTGTCATAGATGTGCAGAATGCCTCTAAGGGTTGTAATATGCCTAAGTATCATATCTACGTGTACACAATACCGGTCATACATATGCATATGCGTATATAACACCATCAAGCCTCTGTGGGCATTCCATCACATCATTTCGGCCTCTATGGGCATAATCATCATCATATACCAGCTGCAGGTGGTGGTGCGTATATAATGCCTTCCATTTTCCTATACCTCATACATATATATAATGCATACCATATAGTAGCGTATATAATGCCTTTGAGGTCAAGGTTTATACATGTAAATAATGCATGAATTATCAATAAGACACTATGAGTCTGTCAGAGTGACGCAAGGTCGTTTCACCTCCGATTAACATTATGGAACTAACATATAAAGATACCTTTCATTATGAGTCAATGAGACAAGATATACATGAATCAATAAACTTCTTTAATAGAATGAAGGACATATACATTTCTAACTTTCAAGAGTAGAGTTACTTTGGACGGACATTCGTTTACATATGGGTCATGCCAAAACAAGGAAGAGTTAGCCTTAACATACCTTTCATCGACTTACTCCAACAATACCAATGAACACTATCTGAACAATACTTTAATCTTATATGCCAAAAACTACTCTTATTTCACTCTACTTCACTACGAAGTAATCTCTGATATGTTATCCCCCGGAGGAAATCAATGTCAAAATTACGTAACCGCGCAAGGACATATCCTCCAAGTCATTCCGTATTTTTTTGGTGCGTAGAAACATAATACTTTTCATGGACAGAATATCATTTATTCACTCTTGACTTAAAAAGAATACTTCTACATATATGTAAATATTTAATCACATAAGAAGCTACTAAACAAAAATGACCCCAAAGTATATACCTTTAGTGGACCGTGGGGTCAAACAAATGTCCAATCTCAATTCTTAACTTGCATCCTTATCCCATAGGTGTCCATCAAACAACCCATACTTTATTAGTCATCACATTGTACCTTAATTGTCACTCTCCCACGTGGATTTGACAATTCCTACTTTTTCTCCAACTAAAAATTGGTCATTAATTCCTTGTTCCCAATTTACATAGATATTAATCACTTTTAACACACATTATACACTCGTTATCATGATCATGTGATATCACTAATTCAAAACTTCTTTTGGGACATACAAACTATTATTATTAATTTTCGTCGTCACACTTGTTAAATCCTAAATTGTTTTGGGATTTCACCCATTTATACACTGAGCTCTTGATCCTATGACCAAAATTCTATACGGTATTTATAATTTGCTCCATATTCCTAACTTTGACGAAACTTATTTCTCTAATTCGTTTAACCTCTAATCCCCGCATAACCTCTTCAACATTGATATGAATCTTCTAGAACTTCATGAATGACCTCAATCTCATTAAACTCATGTGTGTTTACCCCGATGTATCCTAAGGCTAAAGTACGGGGTGTTACACAACCTATTCCAAGCTTCTATTGTCGTGGCGTCGGGTTCGATAATTGTTTGTAAGAGGTCCGTAGAGATTGTGGAATAAATTCATTGGAGGAACGTAACATCAAGAGTTGCCCACAACTCTATTTCATCATCGGTGGAAGGCACCTTCTCCTTGCCTTTTTTCGATTTGACGATGTGATGGAGGACTCTATGAGACCTTGCGTGAATTTTAAAAAGTTCCGCCCACGTCGCTTGGACGTTCTTCATTTCAAGGACGATATGGATGTTGGAGACTGTAAGAGCAGGATGAAAGGTATTATTTGTGTTAGACATGATTGAGGAACAAGAGGAGAATTAGGGTTTTGGAAAAATGAAGGGACGACAGAGACTTGAGGGCGGCGGAAGTTTGTGGAGAAGGAAAAAAAATTGCCCTAGACTTCTGATACCATGAAAGAGAATAATGCCTTACTCATTTCATTAATGTAAATGGTTTATATACATGATATACAATAGTCATCCTAGGTTATAATTACGGAAATGAAATATACACTTATCTAATACAAAATTACAGATGTACAAGATCACTAATGATATCACAAGAATATACCGTGTATATTCTATTATACCGTTAACTAATATACATTCCAAACAGTAATTTTATCACTAACCATGATTACAATAATATAAATCTAATGTACACATTAGGTATCAGTAGATTCTTCACGAGATTGATTCAGAAACTTCTGCATCAAAGGCATCTAAGAATATGGAAGATCCTTATTCTAGGAAATCGCAGACAAATCGTCTTTATCTGAAAAGAAGTTGTACAATCTCTGAATGAACGAAAGTACATCTATTAGATTTTACCTTAACGAGAATAATTAAATTATATGCAAAATTAAGAGTGAGGATCAGACATTGATTGTGTTATGTTCTTTACCACCATGTTATGATACTTTTGTTGATATGTTATTGTATGAAAAAGACAGTATTTTACTGGATGATATTAGTAGTACACTGAAATATAAAGAATAGGATGGAAAAAATTAAAGCTTTCCAGAAAGTTTAACAAAGGGCGAGGGCATTGTGAGTAGGGTAAAAACACAACAAATAACTTTAATAAGAAAAAATCTAAAGTTAGACCAAAATCTAGAACGAGAAAGTTAACTGTTTTCAAGATGTGTATATAATTAAAGGGTCGGGAAAGCTGATATAACTTTTAGAATGTGTAATCTAAATTAGTCTTAGTTGTGGTATTTGCGACGTGATCACGTGAGTGACAAGAAGGTAAATAGACGAAGGTAAAGTTCAACAAGAAGATAGAGCATAAGACGGAGGTAAGCTACATTATATACATTTAAATTTGTGGGGTCTAATTAAATAGAATTCCCTCTAAGCGTGGTGCCAAATATTTCATGACTTAGAGTAATGACACAAGAATGGTATAGGTATATCTTTTTGAAAACAAAAGATGAGGCACTTCTGACATTTGTTAAATGAAAGACGACGGTTTAGAACCAAATATAAAGGAAAGTGAAGCATCTTCAAATTGAGGATTGGTTGAAATTCTGCAATTCAAAGTCCAATAATTTCTACAGCAAAAAATGCAGAGTGAGACACTGAACTTGTGCGAAACATCACAATAGAAAGTGTTAAAGAACATTTGTACATAAAAATTTTTGATAGAGCACAAAGTATGTTTTCACACTCATGTATTAGTTAGCAAGAATTTTGGCTAGAGGCAATGATCATAACTTTTTATTTGATGAATAGATCTTCATCCACTACCAGTGAGTGCAAAATTCCTATTGAAATATGACCTCGTTCACCTGTTGATTATTTAAATTTGAAGATATTTAATTGTTCTGCTTATGATCATGTGAAGGATGATAAATTTGAGCTGGTGGCACGTATTGCATGTTTCAAAAGCATGCATCTGGGGTGAAAAAAATAAATTGTGTGCACAGATTAAAAGAATTTGAAAAGAACTATAAATAGGGATGTGACATCTAATGTATTTGCCTCACTGAGCAATCAGAGGAAGAAAGTTGAATCTCCACTAGCTCGGTCTAGTGGTTTAGAAGTAGAGCGCAGTGGAGGAGGTACACAATCTTGATCAAAATAATAATGATGATGCATAATACAACAACAACTGTATATAATAATAACAGTCAGAAAGAGAAGTATCAGACCACCACAAAAGTATGCAAATATAATTGATGAAAATCTTCTTGGATATGCAAATTTTGTGAAATTTATTTTCTCAGTTGCAGAGTCACATTCTTAAGCATAATAGATACTATATAGGAACCATTTCTATTTCAGAAGCGACGGATCAACAGTTTGGTGCTATGAGTAAAGAGATTTGTCTTTGATAAAATCAGACATGAAAACTTGTCTCATTGCCAAAAGAATAGAAGACGGTAAGTTGTAAATATATTTTCAAAAGAAAGAAGGAAAGTCTGAGATTGAAGCACTGAACTACAAAGAAAGGTCAGTGGAGATTTGCATAGAGAAAAGGGATAGATTACCATGAAGTGTTCTATTCAGCTGTGAAGCATTGATCTATCAAGGACTTACTAGTTTTAGTGAATCTTTGTGACTTAGAGCTATTGTAGTTAACTGTGAAAACTGCATTCTTCACCATGAAAAAGTTCATATATGAGTCAACCCGAAGTATTTTATCACCTAGTTTTAGAAAATCATGCTTAAGAAAATTTTATATGGTTTGAAATAGTTTCTTAGGCAATGTATAAAAGACTTGGTATATTCATGATTCAGATGCCTTTTCTCAAAGTGCATATGATAGCTATGTATATTAAAGAAAGCTTAAAGATAGTTATTTTGTGTATTTGTTATTATGTGTATGACATGCTTAATACTACTATAACAAGTCACATATTGTCCGCTTAATGAAATAACTAGATGTGGAGTCTGAAATGAAGGATTTGAGTGTTGAGAAAAACTGGTGATAAAGATTACTCGAGGTAGAAGGCTTAGAAAGTTGAAGTTATCACAACACTCCCGTATTAAGAAGGGGATCAAGAGATCATTTAATAACATGACAGGTGCTAAATCTATGTCTATTCCTTTTGCTTCCTATTTCGAGTTGTCTGTAGATATGTTACCGGGCTGAAGTCATCGACAGATCCTTTAACTTGTCTGTGTATTCCACTTAGACCCTCCAATTGAGGCTCCTACCATCCGAACCCTAAAAGAAGACGTTTATTGCGCCACTTTTCCAAATTACACTTCTCCAGTTAGCCATCTGATTTTGTAAAGTCACAAAAGCCAATTTAATTTAATTTTTTTAAAGAACACTTTGTCAACCGAAAGTAAATGTAAGAAAATGACAAGGCAATATTTGCTGTTTATATATTATGCAAGAAAGGGCCACAACTCAGGGACCCTCCAAGACCAAATTGTCTCCTTTTCCACTGCGTATTTTCTGTTGGAGATTTCTAAGCAATGTCTTACATCGGTGAGAAAACACTATATTATTGTGTTTATAAGAAAAAGTTCTTCCTTATGGGTTAACATATATTTGGACAGAATTAATTAATTCAGAAAATTATGAAAAGGCATGACAGTTGGTTATGTAATCAACAAGACTTAATCTTAATCATTGGTTTAATCTAAAAAGGCACCATAAAAAGACATCATTCTTAACCATTGGTTTAATCTCAAGAGTCACCATGAAAAGTGTAACATCCCGAAATTTTGGACAATGATTTGAGCACCTAAATGAAGGAAGTAAATCCGCGCATTGGGAAAATTATATTTTATTTACGTATGCTAATACAGAGATTAGTATATAAAAGGATTAGACCCCGAAATAATTTTGGACGTAAGAAGTGTGACGATAGGAAGCGGAAATAAATTGAGTGCGTGCACAAATGAGTTATGGACTAGTGTCACATTACAAATTATGACATTGGGTATATGAAAATTTTATAAGTTCAAGATTTAAGTGAATTGACATCAAGAAATAAATTATTTGGATAATTAGTTAAATGTTCGATCTTTGGTGGGAAATTAATAACGTGATTAGTAAATCATGGAAGTAGACATAGTCCACGTGGCAGGTAGGAAGAGAAATGGGATGACTAATGCATTATCTCGTACATATGTCCCATTAGGAAATGAGGTGGAGGGTCATTATTAAGTGAACCCATGGTCCTTTAACACATAAGTCATATTTGCATATTGATGAAATGTATACGAATTGAAATTCTTTCATATATACACAAAACATATGTCATTTGGTGCTTTTACAACTTGTTGGAAATTTGTCTTTAGTGGGGAGGTGCGTCCACCCGTATTTAATGACTTAAACACTAGGGTTTCGTATATTGGAGGCTTTGTCTTTTCACACGTGCATAATCTACTAAGTGAGTAGATGACCGTAGGGCCAAACATCGTCAAATTTCATTAAGAAATGAAAGAGATATTGGTCCACGAAGTAAGGTGTTTGAGGCATGAAAATATGGTGTGGGACAAATCTACCACATCGGTAGGAAAAAGAAGAATTGTTCTCTTTATAAGTCTCAAAATTGGCTGGACCCCAAGGGGTAACTCATGTGTTTGAAGGAGGGAGGATCTAGATGTGCTTGGGTTCAAGGCTAAGCCCACACGCGCGCCGCCGCCGCCCGTCAGGTCACGGGTCACGGGCCTTGGACTTCTTCTGATAGACCCCCAAATTGTTTAATATTTACAATTTGGTCCCTGGAGTTTCTGGAAAGCTGAAATTGGGAACGACGGAAAGCAGAAAGTTTCTGCCTGCCGTTGGAGTTGATTTTTGGAGCGTTAAAACTCCATTAATCTGCACCTTAACTCCTCCCTAACAGCTCTTTTATGTTGCACATTAAATCAGTCATTACTTTGCTGATTAACTCCCTCACTAATGGCCATAAACAACCATTACTTGGCCATAAACTGCCATTACTTGATAGTTAAGGAGTACATCCCCTTATGCTATATATTGGAGCCTTTTGGCTCAATTGTAGAGACTACACTATATACAACACAGAAACAGAAGAGAGAACAACACAGATTCTGTCCAAAAACGTGAGCAGAAACAGTGGTCAAAAACAGAAACTCTTCCTTCCTTTTCTATTCTTCAGCAAGTCGTTTCGTATTTGTTTTCTTCGTCAGAATCAACCTATTTGCTTTGTAGTGTTGATTAGTTGTTATTTTATCTTGGAAGACTATTGCCCGTTAACGTAAAAGCATATATACGGGGCAATCTTGTCTTAAAGATAGAGAATCATCTCTCGACTCAGCCACAGTTATAACAATCCAGATTTCGTGTTTCTTGATTTCAGGTTATCAAGATTCAAGACTCAACAAGCTGTGGCAGTTCTGAATTGCCTATTTGTTTATCCTTTCGAACACTTATAATATTTATTTACTTTCCGTACTACTTTACATATCCAACACAACTTTACCAGTTTCAAAACATATGTCATTTGGTGCTTGATTTCAAACACATCGAATTACTCTTTTTTTTTCTCAATGAAAAACTATTTCAGCTATCAGTGCCTTTGGAACGTCATTGAACGTTTTTTCTCTTTTGTAAATTATCTTGAATGAGTGATTGGGATAGAAATCACTGATGCCAGAGGTATTTGAAATTGTTCAAGCAGACAAGAAAGAAGAGCATCTTTGTGCGTTAATGAGCAAAAATGATTGCTTTATATGAAGATGCCTAGTGTGACTGGGTGGCATTGGAATGTGGTATTAGTTGCCTTTGTATTTCTAAAATCTGGCTGCGTATGCTGAGATTATAGTAATTGGTATGGCCAGCTGTTAGAGTTAATGCACACTGTATCCTAATCCTCCTGGGACTTACGTGTGCATTTAATTGATTTCTCGAAAGTCAAGGTCTTACACCTAGTTGGACAATATTCAAGGTATGTTAAGGAAAATTATTTCTTCTTTTAGCATGTTCCATGTAATGAAATATAACCGTGATATTGTTTCATAAATTATTCTATTCCTAGTGGTTAAGAATATTCATGTTATTGATTTCTATGTTAAAAACATGTCTAAATATGTTTCTAAGTCCTTATTGAGGCATACAGAAAAGGTGTTGATATTTTCAATGTTAGCCGAAGGTACAAAGGTATTATGTCACCCGTTGAGATTGGAATATTGTGTTATCATTCATGCATTTTCATTTGCATTACATTCATATATTACCCTGGGCCACTTGTGCTGTCCACACTACTATATGGTAAATATTATATATATATATGTAGGGGATATGGGAAAAGGGAAAGGCGTTATATACGCACACCACCTGCAGCTGGTACAGACTATCACAAAAGAGCCCAAAGAGGCCAATATGATGTAATGCCTTGTGTGGCGATATAACCTGATGCCCACAGAGGGGTTATGTGAGGATTACTGTGTGGACATTAGTATACCGCATTTGCATTATGTGTACATTCATTAATCATTACATGGTATGGTGCCCACATAGGCTGTTATGGTAAGAAAGATGCCCGATGAGGCCGATGTATATGTATACCGCATTGTGCATGATAATTAAGCATATGTATCAGGATCCTCAGAGATATGTACTATTGGTCAGTTGTTTCTGTTTCAGTTATTATTATATCCCTGTTATACTATTGTTCATGTCTGACATACTCAGTACATCAGTCGTACTGACGTCCCTTTTGTCGGGGGACGTTGCGTTTCATGCCCGCAGGTTTAGTTAAGGAAGGTGACGGTTCACGTTAGTTGATTTCGGATCCAGTGGATTTTTGGAGCACTCCCCTTGTTCGGAGTGTTGGTCTAATTTTGGTGCGGTACTTTTGCTTATATATGGGTATGGCGGGGCCCTGTCCCGTCCTTGTGATGTCATGTATTCTTTAGAGGCTTGCAGACATGTGTCATGTGGTTAGTTGTCATTTTCCCATTTGGGTCGTGATAAAAAGGCACTATCTATCTATAAATAGATTGTCATTTTCCCATCAAAAAAATTCTCAATACAATAGGAATCAAACGTTGTTTTAGTGCAAACAATATTTGATTAGACTTCTTAGTATTCCTAAGACATTCAGTCATTCCCGGTGCACTTAATGGGGGTGAAATAGTCTTAAGGGAAGAGGTGTTGAAAACTGATGATGAAAAAGAACTATAGCAAGCACTTGATGCAACAGTTCTTTCATGAATTTATGCAACCATTTCTAGCGATTTGTTGCATACTATCATGGAACCCAATTCCACGGCGATGAAGGCTTGGAATCGCTTACAGGATATCTTCCAAGATAACAAGAATTCCCGAGTTGTCACTCTGAAGAAAGAATTCTCCACCACTGACATGGTGGACTTTCTGAATGCATCCGCTTATTTTCAACGCCTCAAATTTTTATCGGATCAACTCAAGAACGTTGGTTCGCCGGTTATAAACAATCGGTTGGTTTTACAATTGGTTGTCGCCCTTGCCGACGCGTATATTGGTATGGGTACGCTCATCCAATAAAGTAATCCTCTACCACCTTTTTACCAAGCCCGCTCTATGAGTATTCTTGAAGAGGTGGGTTTTGCCAAAAAAGTCGCAACCTTCTCGAATTCTGCCATGGTTGCCGCCTTGTCCAATGAAACTACTACATATTTTGAAACTATGCCACAAAACCGGGGACAAAAAGGACAAAATTATGGTAACAATCGGGGTGGTAGTCATGGTGGTGGAAAAGGTGGAGCCCACCAGAATTTCGGCGGCAGTAGAAATGGTGGCAGGGGTGGCAGAAATGGCGGCCAACAAATAAATTTCAGACAGCAGTGGCAGCCCCGAGCCCAGTGGGGCGGCAAACCACCACAGTGGGCATGGCAGTGGCCTTGGGCTGTGCCACCCTACCCATTTTCTTTGGGAAATTGGGCCAGGGCCAGTCCAAGGCAAACTGGCTAGCAGCCCATTTTTGGGCCTAAAAACAGTGGCGGTCCAACAACATATGGGCCACTGCCGAATCAGTGGCAGGAGGCCCATTCGGTAGTGGCTAGCCCAACCGGTATTGAGTCCGCCATGCACACCCTTGAACTTAATCCACCCGACGTAAATTGGTACATGGACACTGGAGCGACGTCTCATATGACGTCCTCCCAAGGTAATCTCTTGTCGTATTTATTTTGAGCAAAAATAATAGTATAATTATCGGAAATGGTCATTCTATTCCAATTCGTGGTTATGGTTCTACCAAATTATCTCCACCAAACCCACCATTAACTTTAAAGAATGTCCTTCATGCTCCACAATTAATTAAAAACTTGATTTCTGTTAGAAAGTTTACTACTGATAATTTGGTGTCTGTTGATTTTGACCCTTTTAAATTTTTTGTGAAGGATTTTAGACGGGGATGCTTCTAATGAGATGTGATAGTCAATCGGAGCTCTATCCAATCACCACACCTAATCATCGAGCCATACCATCCACTTTTGCAGCTTTCGCACCTTCATTATGGCCTGAACGTTTGGGTCATCCGGGGGCACCCGTTTTAGCCTCCCTCAAACAAAATAATTTTATTTCATGTACTCAGACACGTAATTCCAATATGTGTCGTTCATGTCCACTTGGAAAACATGTTCAATTGCCATTTGTTTCGTCTAATTCATGCACACTTATGCCTTTTGATATTATTCATTGTGATATTTGGACATCACCCGTTTTGATCTCTTCGGGCCATAGATATTATTTGTTCTTGCTAGATGATTACTCTAATTTTTTGTGGACGTTTTCCTTGTCTAAACATGACAAGTTTTCTCCACATTTCTCAATTTTAGAGCATTCATCCGAAATTAATTTGAACGGGATATTAAAAATATTCAATGTGATAATGGTAGGGAGTTTGATAATCGACTTTTTGGGATTTTTGCAATGCTAATGATTTAACATTTCGCCTTTCATGTCCTCATACCTCCTCTCAAAATGGAAAGGCGGAAGAAAAATCTGAACCATCAATAATATCACCATCTTTTTGGCATCATGCACTACAAATGGAAACATACATACTGAACATACTTCCCCACAAACACTTATCCTATCAAGCTCCTATAAAAATCCTATACCTAAGGGACCCATCTTTTTCTCATTTACGGGTATTCGGATGCTTATCCTATCTTCTTTTTCCATCCACCACAATCAACAAACTTCAACCCCGGTCTACTCCTTGCATTTTTTTGGGATATCCTTCTAATCATCGAGGTTACAAATGTTACGACCTATCCTCCAATAAAATCATTGCAAGTCGTCACGTAATCTTTGATGAAACAAATTTTCCATTTACCAAAATGCATGGGTCCGGACCTCCTACCTATGATTTTCTAGATGATGGCATACCACTTTATTTGGCCCAACATTTTTTTCGTCCCAAATCCACTGTTTCAGCCAGTCTAGAATGTTTGGGTGAATTGGGCCCAGAAACAGTGGCCCAGCCGTAGCACACCACTGCCCAGCGGTTTGGGCCATCTTCTTTTAGCCCAATTTCTGCGGAAAGTAATAGACCGATACCGCAAAGCCCACTGCCTGGTAGTGGCTTGGGTCACGACCCAACACCTAGCAGTTTGGGTCATGGCCCAATTCACTGACCACTGCCAGGCAGTTCCGTCCCTTTCGTTGGCTCAATTCCAATTTCGGCCCAACGGCCAGTCACCCGTAGTCAACACGGCATTGTCAAACCCAACACCAAATATAACCTTCACACCCGAGTTTCAAAATCACCATTGCCTCGTAATCCTGTGTCTGCTCTTAATGACCCGAATTAGAAAATGGCTATGGATGATGAATTTAATGCTCTTATTAAAATAGGGCGTAGGAGTTGGTCCCCCGTCCCCCTAATGCGAATGTAATTCGGTCTATGTGGATTTTCAGTCACAAAGAAAAATCTGATTGTACTTTTAAGAGGCATAAAGTCCGTCTTGTAGGTAATGGAAAGACACAATATGTTGGTGTGGATTGCGGTGAGACGTTCAGTCTGGTGGTTAAACCGGCAACTATAAGAATGGTTCTTAGTTTGGCGCTTTCGAAGGCATGGCCGCTTCATCAGCTAGATGTCAAAAATGCCTTCCTCCATGGAGAATTAAATGAAACAGTATACATATACCAGCCTTTGGATACATGGACTCCACTTATCCAAATCATGTGTGCATGCTAAAGAAATTATTATATGGGCTGAAATAGGCCTCTCGGGCCTAGTACCAGAGGTTTGCGGATTTTGTTTCACATAATGGGTTTTCTAACAGTCGTTCTGATAATTTCTTGTTCATCTACCGTCAGGGTAATAATCTTGCTTACCTTATTTTATATGTGAATGATATTATATTGACTGCCTCATCCGATGCTCTTCGCAAGTCCATCATGTCATTGCTTGGCTCTGAATTTGTTATGAAAGATCTGGCGCCATTAAACTACTTTTTAGGGATAGCTGTGACACGTTATGCAGGTGGTTTATTTTTATCCCAAAAGAAGTACGCATCAGAGATTGTTGAACGTGCTGGCATGTCATCCCGTAAGCCATCAGCAACTCCGGTTGATACTAAACCCATGTTGAGCTCCTCCTCCGGCAAGCCATTTGCCGATCCAACACATTATCGCAGCCTGGCAGGAGCCCTGCAATGTCTTACATTCACAAGGCCAGACATTTCTTATGCGGTGCAACAGGTGTGCCTATTCATGCATAATCCGATGGAGGATCATATGCATGCTCTCAAACGTGTTGTGTGTTATATTTAGGGTACTCTAGAATATGACTTGCATTTATATCCATCATCGACATCCACCCTTGTGTCCTACATAGATGCTGATTGGAAAGGATGTTCGGACACTAGACGTTTCACGTCTGGTTATGGTATATTCATTGGTGATAACTTGGTATCTTGGTACTCCAAACGGCAAGTAACGTTGTCCAGATTTAGTGCCGAAGCAGAATACTGAGGTGTTTCCAATGTAGTATCTGAATCTTGTTGGATTCGGAACCTTCTTCTAGAACTCCACTATTCGGTTCCGAAGGCAACATGGTGTACTGTGATAATGTTAGTGCTATTTATCTCTCTGGGAATCCGGTAAACCATCAACGCACTAAACATATTGAGCTGGATATTCACTTTGTTCGTGAAAAGGTCGCTCGTGGACAAATGTGTGTCTTACATGTCCCGTCACGCTATCAGATTGCAGATATTTTTACTAAAGGTCTTTCGCTGGTATTATTTGATGATTTTCGGGACAGTCTCACCGTACGCCTACCTTCCGCTTCAACTGAGGGGGTGTGATAGAATAATTATATTTATTGTAATTATTTAGTAATAATTATAATTGATATTAAAATCATGTGTGTATGGTAGGTAGATTAGATAGTCAACTAATCGCATAATCTTAGCCTAATCCTAGCCTAAGATGATGTTGTATTTGTGGTATAATTACCACACTTTTGGATTACAATTGAGGAAAATATTCTTAGACAATGCACAATAGAGTACATAAGTTAAGTGAAGGGGAATTTTGAAGGCAAATGGCTATGTGGATTGTGCTCAGAAGTTGTTACAGATGAAGTTAACAGAGGAAAAAAGAAGCAATTTCTTGAGATGAACAAAGCTGTAAAAGCTCATATGTTATTTTGTAGAAAATATAAGTCTAATAATCCTTCAGTTCGTGTAGTTGATGGTATGAGGCAAATGTTAAGGAGAAGGTCAGGGGATTTGTCAAAAGCATCTTCTCCTTCTTCTAAGAAGTATACAATTATAAGCACATCACAAGTAGGAAATGAATCTTATTTCTCCTATTATTAGTTAGACAACATACTATCTAGTAGTACTATATATTGTAATGAGATGAGTGAAAATTACTATATTTTTATCAAAGTTTTCATGTTCGAGCATTGAAATAAAAAAGTTAATAATATATAGTGTTAATGTTGCATTTGGTGTTGTGACATTTGACCAAACATATCTTCTGAAGGACTGATTTGAATGCATAAAATATTGGGACAAATGTCACAACATTTGGACCAATATTTTTTAGAACAGTTTTGTCTTACTTCACGTTAAGCAGTAATATTTTACTGTGAGGTAAAAATGACTTAGGCGTGGTGAATTGGAGATGTGTAAAACGTGGGAGAAAGAGTCAAAGCTTGAGGAAGAAGTTGAGTAAGGAACAAGTCAAAGTTGTTGAGATTTTTTCACTCCTTAATCATCTACCACAATCTGCCCATCTTTTCCTCAACTTCCACAAACGATCAATGAGCCTTTCAAGGGAACTCTTTACTATAAATTGAGACGCCACAACAGTGTATTGATATCCAGAATCATATTGCAAAAATACCAAGAGAGCTCTCGGGATTTCAGCTCAGAAATCTGGATCACAAGTGTTGCCTGAGTGTGTCGACAACATTTTGTCCAACATTACAATTGTTGTTTAGATTCTAGATTAGTTTTGTATGGAGAGATTGTAATGAGATGTTGTCTATGTCTACTTAGATAGATTTTTCAAGCATAAGTCATGTATGACTTCAACTTTTAACTACTTTCCGTTTTATAATATAAATCTGTACAGAAAGGAATTTGTATTTTGGTATATAATATATATACAACACATTTGGTCATTGACCATCATAAGTTATATTATATATAACTTATGAAAATTTAAACATTTGTGTTTTTTAAATTTCGCAGCATTTACTCTTTAATGTTTTTGTTTTGCTAAGTGTTGTTACTGGTGTCGGACGACATAATTGCTGACATTCGAAAACAGAATTGGCATTCGATTTATTTCATTTCTTGATTTTACTTTTCGTAGCTTTTGACACCCAACAAGTGGTATCAGAGCCAACACTTAACACAATAAGTGATTGGTCCTGTTATTTCAAGATATGGATCCGGCAAATCCAACTATTAGTAGGCTTCCCATTTTAGATGGTTCAAACTATGTCTATTGGAAGATTCGTCTATGTTCTCATATCAAATCAATTGATGTTAGGGCGTAGAGATATATAACCAATGGGTATGTTGTTCCAATGTTGCCACCGGATGAAGAAGGTGACATTACTGCTAAACCTAAATCCAAATGGACTACAGAAGAAACCAATAATGCTAGTTTTAACAAAAAAGTCTTAAATGCAATTTTTGGATGGGTTGATCTTTACATGTTCAAACTCATACAAAACTGCTCTACGGCTAAGGACGCGTGGAATACTTTACAAACTCATTGAAAAGGTAGCTCAAGTGTTTGTTGGACGAAGCTACGCATGCTCATGAGCAGATATGAACGTTTAAGGATGGAAGAAACGGAAGATATTAAATTCTATTTTGAAAAGTTGATTGACATCTCAAATGCTTGGTGCTCCTTTAACCAACATTTAACTTGTGGAAAATGCTCTCCGTTCTCTTCCTGAAAAGTTCAATATAAAGATTTGTGCGATTGAAGAAGCTCACAGTCTTGCTACAATGGACCTTCATTCCTTAATGAGCATTCCCAAAACCTATGATATGAACATTGAGAATCAAAGGGAATTATATAAGAGCAAGAATGTAGCACTTTAAGTCCAATCCTAGGAGAGTTATATCGAAGAAGAGGATAAGAACCTTGAAGAAGTTGGTGATGGTGCAAATGTTGCCCTACTCACTCGAAAATTCAATTCGATGTTGAGAAAGTTTAACAATGATAGAAATAAATCTAAAACCAAAGAGCACCAAAATCAAGCCTTCAATCAAAAGTCCACTAGATTTCCTTCAAATGTACAAAAAGGAAACCAACTCGGATCGTACCAAATTTGATCCCAAACAGCTTGAATCCGTGCAATGTCATACATGCTCGGGTTGGGATCATTATGCTAATAAATGTGCAAATACGCTTAGAAATTTGGTAAGAGTCTATGGGTTTCTCTTAGTGACGGCGAAGGAGAAGAGGAAGGAGATCAAGAAGTCGAATCACAAGCAATGTTGGCTACTATTTTCGAACAGTCTCTATCAGACTATAAAGATGTCATCGACAATGTTGTCTCAAATGTCACAACATTTGCCTCAACATCAGCAACGACATCTACATCCCCAGCGACATCCGAGAGGTACGAATTCTTTAACTATTCTGATGTTAATTGCTTTAGTAGTTTTATTTCTATTAGTGAGACTGATTGTGTGGATCAAGTTGATTCCAAAGATGATATAATTAAAGAATTACAAAATCTTTGTAAAGCCTTAATCATAGAATCCAAGCAACTTGACACAAAGGTAAAATATTTAACTCGTGAGAATGTAGATTTAAAAGGCACAATAACCCGACTAGAGGTTGCACTTACCAAAAAGGATATTCAATTTGGTAAGACCAGTGCAAAACTGGATTTAATCGAATCTACCTTTCATAAGCTCAACACGGGGACTTCAAAATTGAATGAGATTCTTAACTTTAGTAAACATTCACATGCAGGAATTGGATACAAAAACACTCTTAAAACTGGCTGCTCTAAATTCTTTGATAATAATAAGAAAATATATTTTGTAAAAGAAAAGGAGATGCATAAGAGTTTCTCATATACGTCAAAGAATAATCTGAAGTTTGTCTGCAGTTTTTGTAACTCCCCTGGACACTTAAAATCATACTGTTACAATTTTCAACATTTTGAGAGCAAAATGTTGCCTAAAATGTTGTCCAACATTTCAGATAACTTTCGAAGCAACATTTCTGAGCGAAAAAATAAAAATTGTTTTAAGAGAGTTTGGGTTCCTAAAATGGACTTAATTTGTAATGTTTGTATTACTGCATTAAGAACTAACATTCCAGGTTCTTGATACTTCGATAGTGGATGTTCTCGCCACATGACAGGTACTAAAGGTTTTTTGAAGAAATATGAGTCATTCTATGGAGGAAACGTGACTTTTGGAGGTGGCAGTAAAAGCAAGATAATTGGAAAAGAGATCTTGAATATCCCTGATATTCCAGCCTTAAGAAATGTATTACACGTTGAGGGCTTAATAGCTAATTTGCTTTAGTATCAGCCAACTGTGTGATGACGGTCTTGAGGTAAAATTCAATAAGAATGCTTGTGTGGTTACGAATGAAGACAATATATGTGTCATGACATGTACTAGAATAGGTGACAATTGTTATCTTGTTGTAAGACAAGAAACATGCAATAATGCTAAGGTCGATGACACAACATTATGGCATCAAAAGTTGGGGCATGTCAACTACCGCAATTTAGATAAATTGGTCTCATATAAAGCGGTTAAAGGCTTACCCAAACTTAACCATAAAGGTAAAACTGTCTATGAAGATTGTCTAAAAGTGGAAAATACGTAGACTGGTGAAGAATCAGATGCTGCTCCAAATGTTGCCACACCCAAAGCAACATCTGAACCTGAAATAGAGACCACAGAGGCCATGGATGAGGAGTCAAATGCTGAATTGCTAGATCATGTTCGAAGGGACCCCTCATCAAGGATTAGGAAAAATCATCCCACGGGCCAGGTGATAGGGGGAGTTTTTGAAGGAATTAAAACAAGAGGGAAAAAACACTCAAATATAGAGAAATGGTAAGGTATGTGTGTTTGTCAACCATATACCAAGAGGTTAGTCTTTCTTGTTTTATATCTACTTTAGAACCAAAAAATATTTTAGAAGCACTTAAATATAATTTTTGGATTCAAGCAATGCAAATAGAGCTTGAACAATTCTCTCGAAATGAAGTATGGGACTTAGTTCCACGTCCAAATAATACAAATGTAATTGAAACTAAGTGATTTTTTTTTAAAATCAGACGAATTAGGAACATTTGTTAGAAACAAAGCTCGTCTAGTTGCACAAGGCTATACTCAGGTTGAAGGAATCGATTATGACAAAATATTCGTTCATGTGGCTAGAATTGAGTCAATTAGACTTTTACTTGCTATTGCTTGTTGTCTAAAAATTATTTTACACCAAATGAATGTGAAAGGTGCATTCTTAAATGGTTATCTAGATAAGGAAGTCTATGCTGAACAACCAAAAGGATTTGAAGATCCTTACCATCCACACTATGTATTCAAGCTCAAAAATGCTTTGTATGAGTTGAAACAAGCCCCTCGTGCATGGTATGGTCGTTTAACTAACTTTCTTCTTGAATTTGGTTTTAACCGTGGCGAAGCTGATCGTACTTTATTTATTAAATGACATGGTGTAGATATTATAAATGCTCAAATCTACGTGGATGACATAGTTTTTGGGTCGACCTCACAGTCATACCTAAATTCATTTGTTGAAGTTATGTCATCAACATTTGAAATGAGCATGATTGGGGTATTAATTTTTTTCTTAGGCTTGTAGATAAAGCAAAGTGAAGATGGCATTTTCATCTCTCAGAGTAAATATGCCAAGAATATAGTTAAAAAAATTGGTTTGGAGAACGCTAAACAGATTAAAACATCAATGAGTTCATCGCAGAAGGTATGTAAGGATAATGTTGGTGAAAATGTCGACCCAACATTATATCGATCTATGATAGGTAGCCTTCTTTATCTTACTGCTAGTCGCCCAAATATTATATTTAGTGTTTGTGTGTGCATGCTTTCAAGCCTGCCCTAAAATATCTCACTTAAATGTCGTGAAACGTATTATTAGATATGTTGTTGGCACATGTGAGTTGGGAATTTGGTATTCCAAATACACTAATCATAACTTAATATGATTTAGTGACTCGGATTGGGCTGGAGATATGGATGATAGAAAAAGTACAAGTAGAAGATGTTTTTATCTTGGCAATAATCTTGTTTCATGGTATAGTCGTAAATAAAATTGTGTCTCACTTTCAACTGTTGAATCTGAATATGTAGCAGCTGGAAGTTGTTGCTCTCAATTAATATGGCTAAGACACATGTTAGACGACTATGGAATTACTAGCAACTTTTTGATTTTGTACTGTGATAATTTGAGTGCTATAAATATTTTTAAAAATCCAGTTCAGCACGCACGTACAAAATATATTGATATTAGACATCACTTTTTAAGAGATTTAGTTGAAAAACATCTAGTTAAAATTGAACATGTTGACACTCTTCATCAACTAGTTGATATTTTTACAAAAGCTTTGAACCATGAGAGATTTTCTAGTTTGAAGAAATCTCTTGGTCTTTGTAATCTCTAAAAAGAAGGCATTGTTGTTGAGATGCAAAGTTAATAATATCTCTCTAAAATAAATTTCTTCTGCTATCTTTTTAAAAACTAGTTTCTGCGAACGTGCCTCGCACGTTAATTCCTTGTCAATTACTATTAGCAATTTCTTTGAATTGAAAGACCCTTTGTAAAATATCAATTATAATTAAATTGTAATCTAAAGTGAATTTGTATATTAATCAACTCAATTATAGAAAGTTTTGGTCCCTAAAATCATTATGCATCATCGCATTTCAATCCTACTGAGTTAAGTGCTAAATGCAGACGCTGCATCAAATGCACTTTGCAAATAAATTCAATCATACATTAATGTACGTATATTCCCCATAATAAAATGAAAGATGTTGTTAAGTACTATTTATAAAAGGAGATTATCACTTTTGATCCCTTAGTTATTAATAAATTTTAATTTTTATCCTTGTTATATATAACTTAACATATCTAACTAGGGGTTGGCATTATGTATTTGGTTCCGCATTTTGAAAGTTCGGGTTCGGTAATTCGATAATCGGTAGTTGAAAGTAAATACCAAATACCAAATCAAAATAGTTCGGTTCGGTAATCTGTAGATCAAACTTCGGTTAGATATTGATATTCGGTAATACTGTTTAGATGTGCAGCTTCGTAAATAAGAAGTCAAATTAATATACCTAACAAAAAGCAAATTATTAATAAAGCACATTCACGTAGAACAATGCCTCATTCAAGCAACCGTGACAACTTTGTATAAATAGGCATATAACTTCAAAACTTATTCACTCACTGTCCATTCAAACAATCAGCATACTCAAGATTTTCCTAGTCCATTGCAAGCTATTCTTTAACTTCTTTATACAATATCAATAACACATAATAAGGAAATTATAAGTATGTGAAGAAGCATATTCAAATCCAACTATTATTGATTGATATTTGATGGGCCTGTTAAGTATTAGATATATTGAATATGGATTATAATTAGGGATAGATTTGTATTCAATAAATAATTATGTATTCAGGATTTTTCAAATACCGAACGGTATTGATATTTCGTTCCAAACCCAAATTCGAATCCCATAATTCTTAAATTCTGCTCCCAATATACTTATAGTATCAAATGCCAAATTATCGAATCCCGAATTACCGAAATTTTATTCGGTTAAATAATTTGGGTTTCAGTAATTTATATCCAGCCCTATATCTAACCTTCATTTTATTAAATCAATTTTTCACTTTCGTCAGCCTGAAAGAGTACATCTGAGTCATTTGTAAAACGACATGGATATAAATGAGCCACTTTTTTAACGGATGTGATATTTGCTCTAAATCGTATTGTTCATGGGTATATGTCGATCTTTTACCTATAAGAAATATGTTATCATTGGACAACTTTTAAAAGTATAATTTATATTTGATTCTCATAAGGATCTAGAGTGCAGTCAATCAATTTATAAAATAATTTATATATTTATAAATATTAAATTGTGAACTCTATTGTTATTGTAAATTAACTTGAGGTTATTACATGAATAACTCTTCAAATCCTCCATCGTCTCTGGCCGAATAAAATTGTGTTCTATTATTTAAGACTCTATCTAATGCAGTATTTAGTAATTTAGTATTCTGAAAACAACTAAGGTTTTGTCTTATGGAAGTTTTATAACCTTCTAACAATTCAAATCGATTCTCATAAGGATAAATCTCTTTTTCTTTTTCTATTGCTTTAATCCATTTCGTGATTATAATTATTCTTTTTATTCTATTACTCTCTTGGGTAATAGTTTGATTTAAATAGATATTGGTTGTCTTGAATTTGTCAATATGACTGCTTGAAGTCAAGTCAGCATGTTTATTTATTAAAGATAAGTAGAATATTTTGTACATGTGAGATTGGAATGGATTTAAATTTTCAATACAAGTAGAACACAAAATCGCAATTAGTTAGCAAATAGCTAAGAAGTCGGAACTTGATGAGTATCAGCATCTTAAACTTAGAATTTTATCCAATATTGAATTGCATTTTTTTTTTAAAAAAGCGTTTAAAGTGCATAAAAATCAACCAACACTTTAGGGATATTTTAATCATTTAATATTAGCGTTTTAAACTTAATTACCAAATTTATTGTCTTGAAATAGAAAAATCATTGTTGAATTCAACGTTTCATATAGTAGTTCCTCCAAAATTTAAATTGTTTATGCTTTATAATTAGCCAACTAAAAAATGTAGTTTAATTTGATTGGCCTCGTTAGTTTCAATCTTAGATTTTGACTTGGAGTCTGTTGGTTTAGTCTTATATTTTGACTTGGATTCCATGGCCAGTTTGTTTCATAAACTAATTGATTTTATAAAGTTTTAAATATAGTCAAGGTTATGTATATGTACAACTTTATCCAACATAACATTATCTTTTGAAGAAACAATTTAGTCGATGAAGGATATAAAAGTCGTTTAATATTTAAAAGATATTTTTATCGACTAACATTTATATATGTTTTTAAAATAATATAGAATATAGATATAGATTGACAATATAGCCAATCTTAAGTACAGAACCAACATTAATTATGGAGCATTCTCTAAGTCAACAATAACACTAAGATACCATCAAAGTTCAATAATTTTATACTTCAAATAATACCAAACAATTTGCCTCTTTTAAGGGTTATTAACATATTTTTAAACATATATAGTACTAGTAGAATATGTATGGAGCATAAATATCACCAAAAATTTTACACCTTCCAAGCATGTAAATATATCCAAGTTCAAAAGTGGCTTTCTATGCACAATACAAAATTACCAGTACATCTGAAGCCTGTTTAGTCAGGTAAATTAGATCTAAATCCACAACGTGTTTTAATGGAAAAAGACAAGACTAATTATGTGGATTATAATTTAGATGGTTTCTAAAGTGACACCATTTCAAAAGATCAAATGATGATATTGATCCTCAGTACTATGTTAGGTTAAGGTGGCTCCTGATGCTTGGTTCTTCTTGCGAAGTTGATAGATGGTCCCAACTTTAAATTTTTTTGGTTCCTTACAAAGCAAATAATACACTTCTAAGTTCTATCTGACCCAAAAAAACAAAACAGTTCTAAAAGTACTATCTCAGTCAATCGACAATGAAGTCTCGAGACATCCATCTGTTGTCGTTTTATAACGGTGAGTAAATAGTACTTCAAAACTACAGTCTTATTTTGGACCTGATGATTACAATGGTGCAGGAAACGGAAATAAGTAACTGTTAAGTATTACAACAAAATGAAGTTACAACAAACTGAAATTTAAATAAACTGGAACAAGAAACTGAGATTACAACCACTTTGAATTTGCTGGGTCGAGTGATGACACTCTGTCTTTAAGACAAGATTGTCCCGTATATATCATTTCTACGTTCTGGACAATAGTCTCTCAAGATAAAACAGCAACTCAACAAATGAGCAAAGGAAACTCAAATGTTACTTTGAAGAACTTAGTGTAATGAAATGATGCTGGAAAGTAGTAGGAAGAATCTGATTTTCGTTTGTGTGTTGTATAGTCTCAACAATTGAGCAAATGCTTCATTATATAGTGCAAGGAGGGACTTATCAACTGTCCACATAATTGTTGTTATTGGCCAAGTAACGACAATTAGTGAGGAGTAATTCAGCCAAAATAAATGACGAATTGATGTGCAACGGATTAGAGTTTTTAGGGAGAGTTATTCAACCAAGTAATGACTGAATTGATGTGCATATTAATGGAGGTTAACGTTCCAAAACCAACAGCAAAAGCACAAGTTCTCTGCCCAATTTAACTTACCTAAAACTTCAGGGTCCAAAAAGATAATATCAGAAGAAGCCCACGGCCCGCGGCGCGCGTGTGGGCTTAGCCTCGAACCAAAGCACATCTAAGTCCTCCCTCCTTCAAACACACGGGTTACCCCTTGGGGTCCCAAACCTCAAGCCAATTTTGAGACTTATAAACTAAACAAATCTTCCTTCCCCCACCGATAAGGGAGGATTGGTCTTTACCACATTTTCATACTTCAAACACCTCACTTCGTGGACCATTATCTCTTTCATTTCTCAACGAAATTTGACGGTCCTTGGCCCTACGGTCATCTACTTACTTAGTAGATTATGCACGTGTGAAGAATCAAAGTCTCCAACATGCGGAATCCTAGTGTTTAAGTCATTAAAGATGGTTGGACGCAACTCCCACCAAAGACAAATTTCCAACAGGACCTAGGAAACAGATGTACCCTATTCGAGTTCCTTTGGATATGAGATCGCCTTTGTTAATGCGATTTCAAATATAATCGGACTTTAATACAAATATCATACACCTAATGAAACTCGAAAAAAGAAGAAGATGTACCCTGAGGAACCACAACAAAAAAGTGGTCCGTGATCTGAGTGAGTTTGTTTCTGTATGGTCCACCTACTTAAATATAAGAAATTCACCATCTAATAGTTCGTTTCCGTCCATATCAGAAAAATAGCTTGGACTCAACATATATAGAGAGAATAAAATTGGTGCTCATTACCATAATAGCAGCCATTTTGTCTCTTTATAAGTATGGGGAATTTCTGCTGCTGCTATTTGTTATACTTATACCGCATGGATCGAATAATTGAGTACTATTTTTAATAGTTTTCATCAGTAAAAAGAAAATTAAGGGTGGTAGTCAATTGAACAAATCTTCGGTCTTTTGATGAGTAAGCCAATAATAATGATTTATATAGTATATGATAATATTGGACATTAATTATTACATAGATATCTCAAAACGGTAAAGATTAGTATTACAATAAACTTAAAATTGTCTTATCTTACTTTCAAAATTCACACCCCTCTTATTATAAAGGAATTTAAAAATTCGTAGAAAATACAAAATAACACTGTCACATAAACTCCTCCCTAGTAAAACGAAACTCTTGCATATATCTAGAGCTGGCCAGTGGGCCGGGATCGGGGCTGGCGGGGTCAGGTGGGATCGGGTTTGGCCGGATTTGCCGAAGTCCCGTCCTGTCCCGATCCCGTCGGAATTGGGTCGGGGGCGGGATCGGGATCGGGTTCCGGCGGGTTTTTTTTTTTTTTAATAACATATGTATAAAAAAAAACTCAATAATTAAACAAGACAAGATAGTGTAATAAAAATATCCCAAGGCTGTTTTTGTGCCTCTTATATTATTTAATAGACATATGATTTTTTTGTAATACAAATACAATTGTCGAAATTACAACTTTGTGGTGTTGTCCAAAAGTTGCAAATTACATAATAAAATTGCAATTAAAAAAATTACATTCTGAAAAAAATTTGTTCTAATTTCTTGATAATTTCCTGTGGTTCTTCGGTTGGAATTGGTATTTGTTGGTCAAATTGATCCACGTCGCTTCCACCACCTTCGGATAAGATTTCGTTGTAGTTTTCATCTTCTTCTTCGTTGATCTCCGGTTGACTGCACCTTCTCCGCTCCGCTCGTATCCAATCTCTGAATAATACTGCAATTTCCAAGTTGTCTCCGGCTAATGAGTGTCTGTGATCTCCTATTTGATATCTGCCGGCAGAAAAAACACTTTCAGACGCAGTTGATGACACTTGAATGTTCAAAACATCTCGGGCCATCATTGAAAGTGTCGGAAAGGTTTTCTCATTCCCCCTCCAGTATTTCAGCAAGTCTTCACGTCCATCTTCATTGAGAACTTCTTGGTACGGTACAGAACCCTGCAAAACAAAAATATCAAACTCGCTAATTTGGTTAGTAGCGGTACGGCCACACATTCTATTTCTGAGGCTTTCAATACTAGCCGCAGAAACATCATGTCTTTTGTGAGGTTGTGTTGGAGATGAAGAAGATGGTATGGAAGCCGGTAGGTTACTAGCACTTTCTTGTTGGTAAAACCTATATATTTTTTTGCATTGGTCTTCTACGCTAGACAACACTTCTTCTTTAGTTTGTTCAATAGGTGGTGGGTGATTTGGATTTTTTGGACTTGGAGGTGGTAGTACTTCTATACAATCGTAAATAGTTTCAATAAGTGATTTAGTACCGTCTATTTTAATAGTAGAATTTAATACAACACCAATAATATAAATAGTGGGAATAGGAATAAAATATTTTTTTATTTTGATAAACATTTTTTTAATAGCTGCAATATAAGCTGGTTTTTCCATATATTTACTACGTAATAAAAATACTAGAGTTATATAAAACAACATAGTTGAAATAGTAGGATAATATATACCAGAAAACTCTTTTGTTGCTTGAAAAAAATTCTCTAAAAAATACAATAAGTTCAGAATTTTTTATCCAATCACTATCTACAACCATATCAGCTGGATTTTGATTATGAGAATTAAAAAATAAAGTTATAGGTTTTCTGTAGTCATAAACAACAAGTAGTTGCTCGTATAAAGAATTCCACCTAGTGGATACTTCTTCTGGAATTTTTCTATAAGGTAGTCCACAATCGTGATAAGTTTTTTTATATTCTTTTCTTCGTTGTATTCTATTACTTTTAAAAATAAAGTTTATAGCAAATTGTATTTTACTAAGAATGTCTTCAAAAAGTGATAGACCATCATTTACAATTAAGTTATATATATGGCACGCGCATTTTATATGAAAATGATCTGAAAAAGATGGAGTTAAACTATTTTTTAAAATTGTAATAGTGTAATTGTTAGAAGAAGCGTTATCTAATGTAATAGTCATAATTTTATCAGTTATTCCGTAATAATGGCACACTTGATAAATATTTTCTGCAATAAAAGTACCAGTGTGCCTATCATCTATATATCTATACGCTAAGATACGTTTTTGCATAGACCATTTATAATCTATCCAATGACAAGTTACCGTTAAATAATCATGGTCGTTAGTACTACGACATATATCAGACGTGATAGATACTTTGCCATTAAAATGATATAATGAATAACGTAAATATTGTTGATATTCATGTGCGAATTTAAATACATCTCTCTTAACAGTTGATCTAGGAAAACTGTTAAAAGCAGGATTATATATATCTCTAATGTAATGAATAAAACCGGGAGATGAAGGAAATGAAAAAGGCAAACCCTCTACAGCAACTAATTTTGATATTGCTTCCCTATCTCTATGTTTATTGTATTTAGGGCCTACAATTCCCCCCGTCATAGGGTTAATTTGACCATGTACTTGGTCCGGGACAGTATCAGTATGTGAACCTTGTCCCGGTGGAGCGGACGTTTGCGCACCCGATTTTGAAGCCTGATATTGGGCATACCTAGCTGGATGAGCCTTTACTATGTGTCTCATTAAACACCCCCCTCCGTCCCACCGTGACTTTTTCCAGTTTTAAATTTTAAAACATCTTTATAAATGTTACATCTAGCTACTTGATTCTCTACGTCCCTGTCAAAAAATATCCATGCATCTGATTTTAAGGGTCGTTTTGCTGGACCTCGTCTCATACTAGGGGGAATATGAGACATTTCAGTTGAAGGTGAACTAGTGGGTGTGTTGTCATCAACATTAGTGGATGTATCATCTAGATTGTCGTCTAAATTAAAGTCTGTTTGAGTTCCAGAAAATAGCTCATCGTCTAAATCTAATGGTATTGTAGAAAAATGCTGTGTAGGAATAGGGTGACTAGAAGAAGTACCATTGCCCTTGTTGCCCCTACTAGAAGAAGCACTCTTACCCTTAAACATACCTCTTAATCCTTCCATTTTAATTATGATAATAAATAATTAAAGATAATAAAATTAAGTGCGCTAAATAAAATAAACAAACAATAATAATTTAATGAAGGAACGAATGTACCAAACGCCGACGTAACGTCGACGTGTAATCGAGAGGTTGAAAATTGAAACTTTGCTCGATGGAAGATCCTCAAGCTATTGCCAACTTCACTCTCAATTCCCAAATGAATAAATAAAATTGAATATTTAAAAAACAATGTAGACTTGTAGAGAGATAGATTGAGAGATTAGAGAGATTGGAGAGATTGTAGGAAGATTTGTGAGAAAGATGAAAAGAAAATGAGTTATTTATAGTTGAAAATTTGGGTTAACGTGTAAATATAATAACTTATGGATTAAAAATAAATATTAAGGGATAGGGGGTTGGGGGAGGGGGGAGGCCAAAAATGGATGTTGCACAACGGCCAAAATGTAAAATGGTCGTTGGTGCAACGGTTATTTTTGCAAATGGGGGGTTACGGGCGGGATCGGGGCGGGCTCGGAATCGGGTCGGGATTAGTGGGACTGGGGCGGGGCAGGACGGGTCGGGAAGAGACATTATCCCGTCCCGGTTCGAGTCCCGATACCAAATTTTTTTTTTACTACTCGGGTTCGGGGCGGGACCGGGCCGTCCCGGCCCACTGGCCAGCTATACATATATCTATGCTCAATATTTGTACAAAAGCAATGAATCCATGAGTACAAGACATACATCTTTACCTAGATTGTTATCAGTTAATCATATTTAGTGGATACACAATTTTGCCCCATTTTTATCACTAGATAATAATAAGCTAATGTTATGAATAAGTTTTTCCTCCCTTGCATTGTATGGCAATAACATGACCAGAGGTTCACAATTTCGCATGTCCCACAAATTCCAAAGAAGAAATTGCACTATTTATCCTTTAAATGGTTGGTCTTTAATTTTTTTTCTTTAAAATTGAATTTATGTCTAGCAATACATAAATTCTTTAAGATGTGGAGTATACATATATGATCTGTGAGATTTTATGATGTGAAGATATAAATTTATGGTCTGCGGAAAAAATTATTTGTTTGTGGGACAAAAATTAAAGTTCAACACCAAATAGGGAACAAGTGCAAATACCCAAAAAAAAAAAAAATGGATTATGATACAATTAGCCAACTATTGACACCCAATTACACCAAGTTTCCTCAAAACTCATAATGTAGCCCTAAACTAATTCCAACTCATTTTCTAGTCTCCTTTTTAAGTTTTTTAATAAATGTTTGTCTCTTATTTTTCATCAATATCTTAGTTATCTCTGTTTTTTGTTATTTTATTTGTTTTCTCTTAATTTTAATTTCCTTTTTTGTTTAGTTTATCTTCTTCATTTTTTGTTCTTTCTTTATTTTTGTCTTTCTCTTCCTTTTGTAAAGATAAAAACAAAATACAAAAATAAAAATATTCAGTACAAATTTTAGATTAATAAAATATAAAAAATAATTATATAATTAGATTACAACAAGAAATAATATAAGAAACATACTAAAGTCACTAGCTTATTTATTAAAATTAAAATTAATAGAAAATATATTTTTATAACTTTACACTTTTGTAAATGAAACAAAACTTATATGTATCTAAAATATGACTTAATTTTTTTTGGTAATTTTTTTAATAATTTGTTAAATATGATATAAAAAAGGGAAAAGGTGCAAATATACCCATTAACTTTGCGATTTAGAGCAGCTATACTCTCATTATAAAAGTAGCAGATATATACCCCTGCCGTTACAAAATGGTGCAAATATATCCCCGTCGTTACACAAATGGTGCAAATATACCATTTTCGCTGACGAATTTTTAAAAAAAAATTATTTAGCTTATTTATTAATTTAAAAAATATCTTCTCGCTTTAAAAAAAAGTATACCCATTTTATTTAGTAGACATATTTTTCAAAAACCACATGGGATTTTTTTCTGGTGAATCTGGTCAAATTTGCTTAAAACAATATCTATGTGGCTTTAAAAAATAAGTCTACCCATTTTTTAAAACGAACCAGACCCGACCTACCAGGAAAATAAATTATCATGTGGCTTTAGAGAAATATGTCTACTAAAAAAATGGATAGATTTTTTTCTAAAGTCGCCGTGGCATTTTTTTAATTCAAAAATAAGATAAATGATTTTAGAAAACATTATGTCAGCAAAAAGGGTATATTTGCACCATCTTGTAACGGCAGGGGTATATATCCACCACTTTTATAACTGAGATATATCTGCTCTAAATCGTAAAGTTGAGGGATATATTTGCACATTTTCCCTAAAAGAAATATCAAAATTAAACTTAAGCTCTATTTGTTGATTTCTTTAATATTTTTTTAATTATAGATTAAATAGAAGCGTGGTAAAAATGTTAATAAACTAAACATTTTAAAAATTTAAACCTTCTATGATAATGCAATAGTTTATCAATGATATTCTTTTTATACAACTCAAACATCCAAAACCCCAAACCCTAATCTCTGTTCTTGCAACTCTTACATCACCTTACCACACATTCTCTCTATCTCCTTTTCTCCCAGCATATGTATAGAAATTATATCGTTGTAGTATAGAATATGTATCACTATCGTATATGTATGAAAAATGTATCATTGGTGCATATAATATGTATCCCTACGGTATGTGTATAGAAATGATATCATTGTTGTATATGTATAGAAACTGTATCATTGATGTATAGAATATGTATCCCTACAGTATGTGTATAGAATGTGTAGGAAAAATGTATAATTGTTATATAATTTATGTATAATAAATATATAATCAATGTATAATGTATACACACTAATGATACAATATTTATATGCAAGGATTATCCAAAAAAATAGAGACTGCAGAAAAAAAATTCCAGCCAAATCTATACCAAATAATCATAAAGCTAATGATTTCACAACCATAGAAAAAAAGTGTAGACAAAGATTCAACAATAACTTTATACGCAAACAACGTTTTCAGATCCGTAATTTATCAAAAAAAAAAAATGTGCGAAGAAGAGAGAACTAAGTCGCAAAAGAAACTGTCATTTACGAGACTCAAAAAAGTGGCTGCTTCGGGCATCTGTGGAACAAGGCTGTTATAAATAGCACTAGTCATATTTGGGTCACAAAATTAGTCAAACTTTCTCAATCCCCCGTCACATTATTTGTCACTCTAGTCTAGTAGTATAAGAAGCAAGTAGAAATAAATTAGCCGAACAAACATACGTACAATTGTATCATACGTTTCGGCTCTAAAATCAGTGCCAGTGATTATGCTTATGTTTATGCTTATGCTTATGTGGTGCAGGTAAGAGTTTTATGCCAAAAATATTAACAAGTTAAATTATATGCTTCTTCCCATCTCAATAACGGAAGGTGCCCAAATTATTATAACGGTGAGAAAATAGAATTTGATTAAATTTGCGATTATTTCGAATCATTTACTTAAATTTGGGCCTTTTCTTTTCATGTCTTTTTCCCAACAAAAAATTCTGTTAGTTGTTGACCCCTGTTCATAACCCGTCCGGAGTCGGGTCAGAAGTGAAAACAGCTTAATAATGGCGGAAGTTCTCTTGGAGGTCGAAGAAATTCTCATCTCCAGAAAGGTACCATTTTTAACCTCTAACATTCAAATGGGCTTTCTTTTTTGCCCAGAATTTCCACTACTTTATTGCTGTGCATTAACCTTGAGAAAGATTATCTCTTTTCCCTTCTATTTGATTAGGCAATTTGTTCTCTCTCTCGATTTTCACAACTTTTATTGGGATTCTTTCGTTTATGCCCCTGCGGCCAAACTTAATTACCAGCAGTAGCCCAATATACAAAACCTATAGTATATGTATATGTATATTTAAGTATAAATATACAAAACCTATACATTTGCCGGCTATTTTGTAAACTAGATCACCCAAAGATATTGGGCTGTAATTATCCCATTTTTATTTCTGAAAATTAGGGCGCATTTGCTTTTCAAACTAATTTGCGTATTGATATTTATTTGTTGGTAACAGCCTCAGCTCTGACAAGTGAAGAAGCTAAACTACTTAATTCATGGAAGCAAAATGCGGTAAGAGATTTTGGCATTGGTGCCACCGGTGCTTCCATTGCCACTTGGTTAGGTACATTTCCCACTGAATTACATTGTCGAGTAAATTATGATTGGAACGCTTTTTGTTAGATTTACTAATACTTATAATATAAGTTGCTTTGTAGTTGTGTTTTTCTTAATAAGGATGTCAAAAGAAAAAAAAAACAGAAAGTAGAAGAACTCAAGATGATGGTGTTTGACTGGATATAGTGTTGAGTAAGATTTAGTTTGATAGAGAAAATATCACAGCAAAGGTTAAAATTGAATGGATAAATGAATTTGAATTCCTGAAAAGCGTAAACATTATGTAGAATAATGCTATTAGCGGAGTGTTGTCAAACATTTTCGGATAGTTATAATAGAACGAGTATAATATAGAATGGGGCAAAGGGAGTATATTACTTTTTGGGGTGTTTCATTGATGCTTTTATTTGAATTTAGCTTTGAAGAAGAAAGTCTCCTTTTCTACATGTCATGCTTTCTGAAATTATTTATCAGAAGCTGAGATCATAAAGTACATATGAGAAGGAAGAGGAATTAATGCGGCGGATTCAAAAGTATCGAAATTCTCTTGTTTGAAAGGATAAAGCTCATTGAAACGGTATTAGTCGTATTAACTAATAGAAAGATTTGGCAGAAACTTGTAAAATACCCTCCTAAAAAGATTGATCCAGAATAAAAGGGTAATGGTTAGAGGAGGTGCTCCAGCAGCTAGAAGAAATAGAATTATTAGATAAATCAGAACACCGGCCTTGTGTCTAGGTGTTGCTCTGTATTATATCTATTCTACTTGCACAAAATTATATGTTTTCTCCTTTTTTTATTTGCTTCTATATATGACTGAGCACCTAACAGAGTTCTCTCAATTTGTTTCTTTGCAGTAACCAGAAGGCTGAATAACCTAATTCGCATGACCCTGACAGCAGGTAAGCTCAATTTGCAATTTCAATATAAACTGTTTCAGAAATTGACTGGGGTTGTTTTTCATGTTTTATCTTTTCCGCCTATATGCCAGTCACCTTTGATTCCCTATCTGTTTTCTGTCCATGTATTTGTGGACTTGGTAGATACTGATGTATTTTAGGATGCCTTTTAGTGGCTCATGTTCAAGTGCACAGTAAGTTAGTTCTTAAATATTTGCTATTAGAAGTAAATATTTAAAAACTTGAGTGACCATATAATTCCTTAACTGGTCACTCATCTTTTTATTGTTTCGATAAAATCACTCAACTTAACCATTATCTCTTACAAAATAACAATGCCTGTATTTGCTTCTGACCTTTATTCCTGTTCTGCTCTTTCTCGACTATCTATGTGCTCATTTTCTCCCAACTAGTTTATCAAATGTTACTTCATGCAGTGTAAAAGATAAAAGATTAGTAATTTAAAGTAGTCTTTATGTAATTTTTGTATATTTGACGTTTACCCAAAAAATTATTAGATAATTCATGTCCATATTTACACTGAAAATTTGATGGTGCCCCTCATTGGGAAATTCTTTCATTTGGCATGGAGAAAGTATAGGATATCAAGTTTCTGGAATTGGGTTTATTCTGGAACATAATTTTACTTGGTTTTTATCCGATGTCTAATTAGTGAGCTCGTACTTAGAAATCGACTAAAATAGATCACTGGCTGTTTTATTTGACTTCTGTCAAAATAAAAACTTACTTTTTCTTTGTTTATAGGCATTGTGGTTAATTTGGAACTGGGATTATGAATTAAAGAGTTCATCATCAACTTGTCGGTCAAATATGATATCCGACCATTGTTATTTTGTAAGAACAGTAGTTAACTTCAGTAATTTTATTGGGACAAAAGAAAAGGTTAAGTTACTTTACTAGGTAATTTTACCAATTACCAACTTGAGAGACCTTTTAAAGAATTGACCCTCAATTTCAAGTGCCTAAATTAAGGATGACATTTAAAGTTCTCTGTTGCCTCGCGGGATCCTGCATTTTGAATAAAGCATGTTAATAAAATTATGCAGTAAATTGTATGATTATGACAAATGCAAGTTCCCAGTTTGCTTTTTTATGTTCCCTTTATGCAAGTTGTTAATTATTAGCTTTTCATGGTGAAAAAATTATTTTGGTTTCAAGATCCACCCGTTAAATCAGTTATTTTGGGTGTGACTGTACTTCTCAATCACTTACCACCACGGATTGTGGTGGGTGATCCTACCACACTTAACCAGAGGGTGCCCTGGTAATGGAAGAAAATCCTGGTAGGGAGAGTTCCCCACTTTGAACGGCAGCCACGATTCCAGATTAGTCGTGGCCCCAAAGCAGGTACCAAACACCAGGTGGGCCTATTACATGTTCATATGCGTGATATTCAGAGTCGTTGCAATTTAGGAGACCTGTAATCTCTCTGCAGCTGTATATTACCATTCTTGTAATGATACACACTGATCAAAATGCTTATGTGGAGCCCAATGTTACACGATCGAATTTTATACCAAAAACAGAACATTTTGTTTTGCTTTTGGTAATTTTATTACTTTAATCTTTTGAATTTTCCTCATTCCAGGTATTGGTTTCTATTATGGAATTAGGAGATTTGCTAAGTGTTTGGATTCAGAAGTTGAAAAAATTCTCTCTCAGCATGGGACTCGTTTGCAAACTGGTTTGGCAGAAATGTAAGTTATAGACCAATGACAAACATTTTGATTTGTGCAAAATACATTAGTTGAGTTGTAACTCCTTAGGGGTCGTTGGTTATCGGGCTAGGTCCTGATCCCAATATAAAATTTGGGATTACATTTATCCAATGTTTGGTTGTTGGTATTAGCTAATACCGATATAAATTTCATACCAAATCTTGGTATTATCTATCCCAATATTGAATGAGGGATTATAATCCCAGGATGATGTGGTTCAAAACCAAACGACCCCAAACTTAAGGTGATACACAGGCTCATGTATACATGACTTAGTATGATGAAACATAACCTTGGCACTTGTATTCTCGTGCTTCATCTTAAAACAATTGCTCTACTTTTCGTGCAAGTCCATCTATAAAATCTCTTTTTACGTATCAAAAAAATCAATTGCTCTACTTCTGTCTTTTGATTCTAGTAGGTTTGGCAACATCTCCAAACTAAAAATATACAACAACATACCCAGTGAAATCCCACAACGTGGGGTCTGGGAGGGTAGAGTGTACGCATACCTTACCTCTACCTTGGTAGGTAGAGCGGTTGTTTCTGAGAGACTCTCAGCTCAAGACTGAGCATAAGCACAAGCAAAGAAAGAGAAACAGACAGATCCGGTCAGAAAAAATTTAAAGCAGTATGAAAATGCTGGTATCAAAAGAGAATAAGCCATGATAGCACACTACAGAGGACTATAAAGCAATACTACACCTATCAGTATGATAGGCTAAGCGGGCCTACAATAATAACACTACAACTACCAGTTTGCAAGTGTAAGTAGGACTACGCTCGACTACCTACTACCCTTCTGCCCTAATATGTGTGCTCCACAACCCCCTATCTAAGGTCATGTCCTCAATAAATTGCACCTGCGCCATATCCCGTCTAATCACCTCTCCCCAATACTTCTTCAGCCTATTTCTACCCCTCATGAACTCGTCCATAGCCAACCTCTCACACCTCCACACTGGGGCATTTGTGTCTCTTCTCTGCACATGCCCAAATCATCTCAACCTCGCTTCTCGCATCTTATCCTCCACCGAGGCCACTCCTATTCTGTCCCGGATATCATCATTTCTAATACTATCATTCCTTGTATGCCCGCACATCCATCTCAGCATCCTCATCTCCGTAACTTTCATCTTCTGGATATGCGAAGTTTTGACTGTCCAACACTCCGCCCCATACAACATAGTCGGTCTAACCACCGCTCTATAGAACTTGCCTTTAAGTTTTGGTGGCACCTTTTTGTCACATAAGACTCCAGATGCGAGCCTCCATTTCATCCACCCTGCCCGAATATGATGTGTGACATCGTTATCAATCTCTCCATCCCCTTGGATAATAGACCCGAGGTTACAAGTACACCTCTAACCTCCAAACATTTCCATAGAACCTCCCTAGGAACTTTGTCGTATGCCTTCTCAAGATCGATGAAAATCATATGTAAGTCTTTCTTCCTCTCCCTATACTGCTCCACCAACCTCCTAATAAGATGAATGACTTCTGTGGTCGAACGTCCCGGCATGAATCCAAACTGATTCTGGAAAATAGACACGTCTCTTTTATAGCGTGGCTTAGCAGCTTGATACCTCTATAGTTGCTGCAACTCTGGATATCACATTTGTTCTTGTATAACGGGATCATTGTACTCCACCTCCATTCTTTGGGCATTCTCGCCGTCTTAAAAATGACATTAAACAACTCCGTGAGTCACTCCAAACCTGCCCTGCCTGCGCTCTTTCAAAATTCAACTGGGATCTCATCAGGCCCGGTCGCTTGTCCCCTGCGCATCCTGCGAACAACACCCTTAACCTCCTCAACCTTAATGCTTCTATAATATCCAAAATCCCGGTATCTACCAGATTGCTCCAGATCCCCCAGCACGATGTCTCAATCTCCTTTTTCGTTCAAGAGTCTATGGAAGTAAGACTGCCACCTCCGTCTAATATGCGCGTCCTCATACGGTACTTTGTCGTCCTTGTCCTTGATGCACCTCACGTGATCCAAGTCACGGGCCCTCATCTCCCTCGCCTTGGTTAGTCTATACAACTTCCTATCCCCGCCTTTCTCCTCTAATTTCACATATAGGCGTTCAAAAGCTGTCGTTTTCGTCACCGTAACCGCAAGTTTTGCCTCCTTCCTCGCTATCTTATACAGTTTCCTATTAGTCCACTTCTCCACCTCATCCTTGCTTTCTATCAATTTCACATACGCCGTTTTCTTCGCTTCCACGTTCTCTTGAACTTTACCATTCCACCACCAGTCCCCTCGATGCCCACCACGGCTACCCCTCGAGACCCCAAGCACTTCTCTAGATACCTCTCGAATGCAACTGGTCGTCCTGTCCCACATATCGGTCGCATCTCCACTACTACCCCAAGCCCCTTGGCCATCAACCTCTCCCCCATCTCCTTTGCAGTAGCCATGGTCAAACTCCCCATTTGATTCTTTAACCTGTCATCCACAACCCTCCTCTTCTTCTCCATTTTGATCTCCAAATTCATCACCAAAAGCTTATGTCGGGTTGTAAGATACTCCCTCGGAATAATCTTGATGTCTTTACAAAGACCGTTGTCAACCTTCCTAAGAAGCAAAAAGTCTATCTGAGTCTTAGCCACCGAACTACGGAAAGTCACCAAGTGCTTCTCCTTCTTCAGGAACCTCGAATTGGCTATCATCATCCAAGAAGCTCTAGCGAACTCTAAAAGTGAGACGCCTCCCACATTTCTGTCCCCGAGGCCAAAGCCTCCATGCACGTTGTCATAACCCCCGGAAGTGGCCCGATATGTCCATTGAAATCCCCTCCTATAAATAACTTCTCAGTGGGTGGTATACCACCCCCGACCAAGTCCAAATCCTCTCAAAAGCGCCTTTTCTCCTTCTCGTCCAAGCCCGTCTGTGAACGCATAAGCACTAATAATGTTCATAGTGAACCCTCCAACTACCAACTTCATCGCCATCATCCTGTCATTGACCCTCCTAACCTCTACCAACTGATCCCTTAGCTCCCTATCTACCAAAATGCCTACCCTATTCCTATACCTCGACCTACCCGAGAACCATAACTTATACCCGTCCACATCCTTAGCCTTAGGTCCTCCTACCCATTTGGTCTCCTGGACATAGGCTATATTAATCCTACTCTTCTTAAGAATCTTAACTAGCTCTATAGACTTCCCCGTTAAAGTTTCAATGTTCCAAGATTCTATTCTCAGCCTAGCATCTCCCTTACCCCACTTACCCCTCCAAACCCTCGCCCTCGTCCCCGATCGAAAACATGACCTAGTCTACCATCAGTTACCAAAGCCACTAAAGCAAATATAAAATAATAGACTACTAAAAAATTTACCCTGAAACTTGAAGGGATCAAAGTGAAAGCACAAGTTAACAAGAATCTAGAGGCAAGTAAAACCACTACGCCAAGAATGTTATATTAAAGACAAGAAGGGTAAATGTAAGGACGTAAAGTCACGAATCAATACAGTGACGCGGCAAAATTTAACAATAAGGATAAAGGCAAAGAATGGATACGGGCAACCGGAGGTACCAACTCCAGTTGAATCGAACCTGTTTGCCGGTGAAAATCACGATTCACCAGCACCGGAAGTACGGTTCACTTGAGTTTTCACCAAAAAGTCGAGTACCTGTGTAGATCGAGGAGAAAAAGAACAAAAAGAAGAAAGGAGAAGAGAGAAACCAACGAGAATCGGATCTGATAGGAGGTGAAAATTTGTTTTTTTTTTATAACCAATAACTCCACAAAGCCTCGATCTTTCAAGTTGAAAAACTCAAAACAGTGTAAACAGACACAAAAAAGGAACTTCCCAGAAAAAAAAAACACAATATAAAGTATAGTATTCAAGAACAGAAGTAAACTGAGAGTATAGGAAGAAGATAAATGTGAAGAGGAATAAGGAGAAGCGACCAGACAAGCTGTAGCCTGTTGCGGAGCAGCGAACTTGAGCCTATTTTTTTTTTTTAAAAAAAAAAAGGAACCAAAGCTGAATTGTACAAGGATGTTAGAAGAAAATGGTGAATATATATCCAGCTCTATTCAAAATTTCATTTAAAAAGATGCTAAAAAAAGAGGAAAACTGTAGAAGAAGGAAACATACACTTACGCCGACTTACCGGTGATGCTTCTGTGAACGGTGGTACCGCTTGACGGCGTTATTTCGCTGTTGGGAGAAGTGAATCGCCAAGAAAAAAGGGGAGAGGAGAAAAGAACCGTTAAACCCAAAATCCTGAATATAGGTTATATTCAATGTTCAATAATTTATGTATTAGGTTTATCAAAGCAGTAGTCTTTTTTGCTCTGTATACATATTAGTGATCCATCTAGGGATGACATCCAAAAGCACTGATCATTTTTTCCTGTGTCAAAAACTTGAATCTTCTGGATGTGATACTGGTTATCAGGAGGGAGCCACTGTTGGATATTTTCAATGTTCCAGTTCTTCCTAAAGAGAAATTCCTGAATCGAGTTGTTGCCAAACTTTGTTGGTGTCACCATGACCAGTCCAATTGTCCCACCAGAACATAGCAGTACCCCTGTTCACTTTCCATATCATTTGAGGCTCAGTGACCCTCTTAATCTCCTCCCTCCAGCTTTGAGATTGTCCTGGCAACCACCATATTTGTTCTAATGCAACCAGATTAGTTCTAATGCAATATTTAGCAAATGAGCACTTGGTCCAAAGATTTTTGGGTTCTCAGTCTCCACTACCTCTTCGTAACAAAGGAATTTTGGATGTCATTAAGCCTTTTAAAGCCTGCTTTCTGCTTCCTCCTTGGGAAAGCATAGACTGCTCCAAGAAGACCAATGATACTTGTTTCTTCCTTCATTCTGACCCCAAAAGAAGTTGGACAGGTATTTTCAATTTGAGCAAGAATAGCTTTTGGGGGGTTAATAGCAGCCAGTAGGTACATGATCTGAGATTGCAAGATTTGCTGAATGATTACAGCTTTACCGCCACAAGAAGGAGGTTTCCCTGCCAAGCACTGGCCTTATTCAAAATTTTAGTAGCAACGTCAGAGAAAAAGGAGATTTTCTTCCTTCCTGCATATATTGGACAGCCAAGATAAGTAAAAGGGAAGTTCTAATTATGACAATATAAACGGAAAGATTATATGCATACATTAGGCAAAATATTCAGCATTAATTGCGTTGCATTTATAAGTTAAACAACTAAGTCCAATAGTAAAATACACCTAGCAGTTGAATGCAACATAACATAGCCCCAGTTGGGTTACGTGGTAGAGTACATCAAACTATGGTTTAGCCTCTGTAACAATTAGATTTCATATTTGAACTCAGTATGAGTTCAACTCGCTTAGTAGTCTCAAAAGTGAGTTTGTGCTAGGAAGTGGGAATCCCTCTCTCCTTAACTAATGGCAAAAGGAGAAGGAAATAAACATGACTCAACTTATAGTGGACCTCCAGTATATATTTGTTTACTTATTATTCTTTTTTCAAGCTGTAAATATTTCATCGCTGCAGGCTTGGTAGCACAGCTGTAAAGTGGTGATTTTTAGTGAATTTTGTGTGATAATTTGATGTCAAATTGAATTGTCAAAGTTTTTCAAATGGTTGGTGGTTCGCAAATAAAGGGTGTAATTAGTGTACATAGAGGATAAAATGATACGGTCATAAGTGATGGTTTGATCATGTCCACGTAGACATCTAGACCCACGGTGCAATACTATGGTGAATGGAGGTGGTAAAATGAGACGAATTAAACCTAAAATCACACACAAGAAACTTACAACCTCTCAGCATCCATACTGATTTAGCTAAAGATAGAATATAATAGAAGCAAGGAATTCACATAATACCAAGTAGTTCAAATTAAGGTTTAGTTATTGTCACTTCAATTGTATTAGGTGTTGCCAGACTTGTATGCAAGTGTGAGTAATTGTGGAATTTAGAAAATATCTAGTTTAGAGAGCTCCTAATTTGTTAGATGGTCTGACTTGAGCCGAATGGTTACAGAGACTTTGCATGGTTAAAAGATTCTTCTGAGTTTTGTGGTTCAGGAAAGAATTCACTTTGAGAAGGTTATACTTGACCTTCGGAAAGGTTGAAGAAACATCTCTGAAGAAAACTCCTTAGTATTAATGTTTTACGTACCTGATCTTATAGCTTCCTTTGCTAAAGTTTTATCTGGTAATCTCTTCTGTTTTCTTCCCCAATATTAACTATTTACTGATGTATATTTTTACATGATAGAATGTTGAAGAAGTATCAGCATGATCCGCAGGTATTGCAACGTGTCTCCAAATATTTTCTGTGAAAATGTTTATGACGACAATTCAACAGACCGGCCAAAACCAAGGTGGCGCATTCGGAATCGCTTTGAGGAAGATCTTGCTTCTGCTCATATGACATGTGATGATAACTCTTACAATGAGAAAATCAATTCGGAGAAAACTGATCTGAGGAAGACTAATCTACATCGCAAGCAAATTAATGTGAGTATGCAGCTGCTGCCTTTAAATAATTTGAAATATGAATCAGAGATTAGTACTGGGGGACGTGGAACGTCGGACACTGTTATACAATAATGTATTTATTAGAATATGGACAAGATAACCAAATAGCAGAGTGTAGTATTCATTTGGGTTTTCTTCTGTTCAATGAGGAAGGAAGAGAAGCTTAACAAGTCCCTGCTTGGAAATAAATTGCTTTCACTCAGTCATTGCTTTGTCATAGCTGAATATTGCAACTTTGTAATCTATTTGTTAACTGGAGTCTTTGTTCATAAATGTAGACAAGTGCAGCAGCTGAGGAAGAGAAGCTTAACAAGTCCCTGCTTGGAAATAAATTGCTTTCACTCAGTCATTGCTTTGTCATAGCTGAATATTGCAACTTTGTAATCTATTTGTTAACTGGAGTCTTTGTTCATAAATGTAGACAAGTGCAGCAGCTGATGTTCTGGAGGCAATTGAAGACCCTTTGACTGCATATTCGGGTCTTCAGCAAGTGTCCAAGATATTCATCACCCTGACACATTTAGCACACCACCTAGAAGGCGTAACCATAACCAGAAAAGGTCTCATCGTAGGCATAGGATGCGTCACAAGGAGAACGTGGATGTTTGAGCTTTCCTCAATTGGCCAAGTAGCACTCTCTAGTGCCCCTCACATGTACGTGAAATTGCTAGCTATTGCAAAAAGTACTATTGTGTGAGTGGCCTTCTGTGATGCTGCTCTCTCCCTGACACCCGGTCTTGCATCGTTGCTTAATGAGCCGTGCACCAAATCTCTAGCTGAAAATGGCATCCCCCAGCTGTTTATATATTATGGCTCCATTTGCATTTGAGTTATTAAGGGATGATGTACAGATTTCAGCATAAGCTAGTTATAGATAAACTCTGGTAATGGTTAACAGAGGGGAAGCTAAACATTGATCTCCAGTTGAATTATTAGGATGAAATAAAATGAGTTCTAAATTCTCAGCCTGTTTAGTTCCAGGCTTTAGATAATTATACTCATGAAGGTGTACTTTCTTCGCCCAATTGCTTCTGTTTTTATATTTTCGTTGATCTCTCTTAAGATTCACTTTTTTTCATATTCCACCTTTTGATCTCCTGAAAACTTTAAAACTTGTTCATGTTACATCTGGGACGTTAATCGTCTGGTATGGCGTATGAGAAGAAATAATCACGGTATAAAATTTTGTACTTATCGACAAGTTTTGTAGTGATTATTATGCAAGAAATGCAAGGATTTTCTAAGTTTTAAGGAGGCTAAATGAAAACAATGTTGATTTTTCTGGGTGGGGTGAGAAATAGAATGAAAGAATAAATTACCATAATGTTGTAATGATATTTGTAATTTGTATTACATATCTATACTTTATTTTGCAAGATGTTTGGTCGTCCTTTTTTGTGTCTCCAATCCTGAGTATTGCTTGCATGGTCCTTGACCTTGACCTTAATCACTTTATTGGCAATAAAATGAATACAAACCGCAAATACTGGATATTAATTTGGCAAGTTATATAAAAACATTCATATAGAATCTAAGTTATTCAATTAAATAGGACTTGGTAGTTCTGACGTTCATGAAAGAAAGAAAAACATTGAAACATTTGCTTGTGACTTGTCTCTGCTCACACACACAAAACAAAGTGTATTTGATCTCTTTCTCGGCTTCTTCCATTTTATTTAAGTTCTTCTCTCTTTGTTTTCTTCTTTCCTAAGAAAATCTCTACTTGTCGGTTTCTTCCATTTCATGCAGTACAATGTATATTTATTACATTTGTGGATCTACCTCCCAAACTATTTTATCTTCCATAACCTCTCTTTATAACCCAAAATCCATAAAAGAACATGCTAACAAGTGAAAATTTAATGCAATCATCAATCTTCTCATTAGGGGTAAATAGGGTCTTGCTAAAAACCACATTTGTCTTGTTGTAATCTTTTCAAGGTACGAGGATCCACCTAATATCCGTAATGAAGAAACTCCGGAGAGTATTGCCATTCCGTTATGACGCTGATGTAACTGTGAGATGAAGGTTGCCTGCTGGCTACGGCCGTGGAGAGTTTGATTATGGGTCCCGGGGTGTTTGGGGAGGCCGTGGCCGGCCTTATTTTTGTACAATAGTCAGAATGGAATGAAGTTTTCACAGTCTGATGTTTAATCGAATGATTAGTGATACAATATGTGTTTCTGTTAAACAGAGCAATATACCCGTGATATACACCCAATATACAGAAGTGTATATCACAGGCAATGCAGTGGTGTTTCGGCAGTGGGCTTTTCAGCAGCCCAGACCCAACAGTATGGCTGAGGCCCAGCACGGTACAGTGGCCTGTAGGCAGTGTAGGATATTGTATATTAGGAAAGTATATTTGTAGTATATTGTAGTGTATTTGTTACCTAAATTAGGATTATATACTTACCATAATTGTATAGTTAGAATTATGGTAGAATAAGATTTTAGAAATAGAATAGGAATAGAATTCTCCTAGTTTGTAACTTGTATATATACATTTTCAATTAATGAAAATAATCAAGGGGATTATTTCTTTCATGGTATCAAGAGACTAGGTCTTACAAAAAATTTCTCTCCCAAATTTTGTACCATTCTTGGCCGAAACCCCCCCCCCCCCCCGGGTTTCTCTTCCGACATTCGTCTTCCGCTCTCAAAATCTCTCTTACTATTCCCAAATTTCCCCTCCTTCTTTGTTCTTTCAATATGTCTAAGAACAATTATCATCCTGCCCTCATGGTTTCTAATGTCAAGAACAGTATCTCTATTGTGCTTGAGATGGAAAACGTCCAATATGCGACGTGGACAGAATTGTTTAAAATTCACGCTATCTCTCATCAAGTTATTCATCACATCATTCCTCCCGCTACACCTCTTCCCTCCGAGGATCCTCAGTTATGGATTACTCTTGATGCTACCGTTCTCCAGTGGATCTATTCCACTATTTCAGTTGACCTTTTACAGACGATTATTGAGCCGGATACCACGACTATGGCTACCTGGAATAGATTGCGTGACATATTCCAAGATAACCAACATTCACGTGTCGTCACACTCGAGCAGGAATTCTCTCAAGTTTGCATGGAAGAATTTCCAAACGTCTCTGCATATTGCAAGAAACTCAAGGAGTTGGCGGATCAACTCCGTAATGTTGGCGCACCTGTAACAAATAATCGTCTGGTTCTACAATTGGTTGCCGGCCTTTCGGAGGCCTATAATGGTGTTGGAATTCTCCTTCGTCAAAGCAACCCTCTTCCCGCCTTTTATCAAGCCCGCTCCATGCTTACTTTGGAAGAAGCCTGTTTGGCTAAAAAGGCGGCTACCGGAGCAAGCCCCGTCGTCATGATGGCGTCCTCTCCAAGTTCTTCGGGTTTTGTTGATAATTCGGGCCAAAATCATACTCATGGTGGCGGCAAAAATAATCGTAAGAATATTAACAAAAATCGCGCGGGCAAACGCGTCGGTTCCGGTGGTGGTTCCGGCGGTCAGCAAGCAGGCAGTGGGTCCCGTCCAGTGAATAGTGGCCCACCACCCTCCTGGTCCCAACAATGGGGCCCATGGCAGTGGGGCTGGGGCAATGGGTCGTGGGCCAGCAGCCCCTACTTTCCAAAGAACTACCGGCAAACGGTGGTGGCCACCTTCAGTCTAACAATCGAGTGGCGGCCATCGCCGGCCCGATAGCGCCCGGCTACGACCCGATTGATCCCGGCCCTGGAATACTTGGACCCCAACCTTCGCAAGCCCACCACGCAGCAGGCCCCACTCCGATCGATATCGAGGCCGCGATGCACACATTGAGTTTGACTCAACCAGACCCAAATTGGTATATGGACACCGTGTCACTACCCACATGACTTCCGATTCAAGTACTCTCTCATCTTATTCCAATTTGAGCAACCCTTGGGGTATAATTGTTGGTAATGGCAACTCTATTCCAATTCAGGGTTATGGTCAGAAAACGTTGTTTCCCCCCAATCCACCCATTATCTTGAAAAATACTTTACATGCCCCCAAATTGATTAAAAACTTAGTGTCTATCCGAAAGTTCACCACTGACAATTCCGTTTATGTTGAATTTGATCAGTTTGGTTTCTCTGTGAAGGATTTCAAAACGGAGAGTCATCTCATAAGGTGTGATAGTAGGGGGGATATGTATCCTATCATGGCCGGTTTCAGTCCATCGAGTCAAGCTTTGCCATCAGCCTTTGCAGCCATTTCTCCTTCCTTGTGGCATGCTCGCCTTGGTCATCCGGTATCCTCTATTTTATCAGCTTTAGATTAAAAAATAGTTTTATTTCGTGTAAGGGTACGAGTCGTACTCCAATTTGTCAATCTTGTTCGTTAGGAAAAATTGTTAAGTTGCCATTTGTAGACTCAGATTCTCATACTTCAATGCCATTTGATATTATTCATAGCGACCTATGGACGTCTCTTGTTCTTAGTTCGTTGGGTCATCGATATTATGTTCTCCTTTTAGATAATTATTCTAAATTTTTGTGGACGTTTCCAATTGCGAATAAATCACAAGTGTTTTCAGTCTTCATAAAATTTAGAGCGTTCATTCGTACCCAATTCGAAAGAGAAATAAAAAATATTCAATGTGATAATGGGAAAGAGTATGACAATAGGGAGTTTCGGGAGTTCTGTGCTAATAATGGGATCAATTTTTGTTTTTTGTGTCCTCATACATCTTCACAAAATGGGAAAGCCGAACGCAAAATTCGTTCCATAAATAACATTGTCTGAACTCTCTTAATTCATGCTTCCATACCCCCATATTTTTGGCATCATGCTCTACAAATTGCCACATATCTCCTTAACATAATTCCTTCCAAAAGTCTGACATATTATTCCCCCCTCCAAATCTTATATAATAAGGACTCGTCTTATTCTCATCTTCGGGTCTTTGGGTGCTTGTGTTAACCGTTATTCCCATCCACCACAATTAACAAACTTCAGGCTCGGTCTACTCCGTGTGTGTTTTTGGGTTATCCGTCTAATCATCGTGGTTACAAATGCTTTGATTTATCCTCCAAGAAAATCATAATTAATCGCCATGTCATTTTTGGTGAAACCCAATTTCCTTTTACGAAAGTTCATACTCCCGAGCCTAGTTCATATAATTTTTTGGATGACCAAATATCCCCGTATATTATTCGGCATTTTTCGGACATCTCTCGCACCCAAAAATCTCAAGCGGGCCCACTGCCCGCTGGTCCCACTGGCACGTCTCGGTCAAGATCGCCGATCCTCTCATCGGGCCAGTGATTGGGCCAGTTCAGCCCACCACTGGAACTGGTCCAGTCCCAGTTACCATTCTCGGCCCAGCTTCTGCGTCCAGTTTTGGGCCAGCAGGCCCACTGCCTGCTGGCCAGTCCATCCCGAGCCCAGCAAATTCCCAAAATTTACTCAATTCTTCCTCGAGTCATAGACCGGTCACTCGTAATCAGTGAGGTATTTTTACACCTAAAAGACATTTTAATTTACATTCTAATGTCTCTAAATCCCCCTTGCCCCGTAATCTCGTGTCTGCCTTAAACGACCCGAATTGGAAAATTATTATGACTGATGAATATAATGCTCTTATTGATAATAAGACGTGTGAGTTGGTGCCCCGTCCATCTGGTATTAATGTTATCAGGTCTATGTGGATTTTTGCTCATAAAGAGAATTTCGATGGGTCATTTGCTCGACATAAGGCGCGCCTTGTGGGTGATGGTAAGACTCAGCAGGTTAGGATAGATTGTGGGGAGACGTTTAGTCCGATGGTCAAGCCGGCTACCATTCGCATTGTGCTTAGCCTGGCTCTTTCTAAGGCATGGCCTATTCATCAGTTGGATGTCAAGAATGCTTTCCTACATGGTGATCTCAAGGAAACAGTATATATGCATCAGACGTTGGGGTTCAGGGATCCTAACCGTCCTCATCATATCTGTTTGTTGAAAAAGTCCTTATATGGGCTTAAGCAGTCTCCACGGGCCTGGTATACGTGGTTTGCTGACTATGTTTCGACAATTGGGTTCACTCACAGCAGGTCAGATAATTCCTTGTTCATCTACCGTCGTGGTTCGTCCTTGGCCTACATTCTGTTGTATGTGGATGATATCATTTTGACGGCCTCTTCCGATGCCTTACGCCAGTATATCATGAACATGCTCAGCTCTGAGTTTTCTATGAAAGACTTAGGGCCTTTGAGTTACTTTTTAGAGATTGCAGTCAAGCGTCATTCAGATGGTTTGTTCTTGTCTCAACGAAAGTATGCAGCTAAGATCATCGAGAGGGCTGGGATGTCATCCTGTAAGTCCACTTCCACTCCAGTTGATACGAATCCCAAGCTTAGTGCCGCAGCCGGTGCACCTTACGAGGATCCGACCCGCTATCGCAGTCCTGCAGGGGGCCTTCAGTATCTTACTTTTACGAGATCGGATATTACGTATGCCGTCCAGCAGGTGTGTTTATTTATGCATGATCCCAGAATTGAGCACATGAATGCAATCAAGCGCATCATTCGGTATATTCAGAGTACACTGGACTATGGCTTGCATTTATATCCTTCCTCGCCATCCACACTTGTCTCATACACAGACGCTGATTGGGGTGGTTGTCCAGACACCAGACGGTCGACGTCTGGCTATTGTATGTTCCTTGGCAACAACTTGGTCTCCTGGTCTGCGAAGCGTCAGGCGACTCTATCCCGCTCAAGTGCCGAGGCAGAATATCGAGGGGTAGCTAATGTGGTCTCAGAATCATGTTGGTTACGTAACTTACTTTTAAAGCTTCATTGTCACATTCAGAAGGCGACCTTAGTGTATTGTGATAATATTAGTGCCATCTACCTGTCAGGTAATCCGGTTCAACACCAACACACTAAGCATATCGAGATGGACATTCGTGAAAAGGTTGCTCGGGGACAGGTACGCGTATGTCATGTCCCGTCAAGATATCAAGTTGCAGACATCTTTACAAAGGGTCTTCCTTCGGTACTCTTTGAAGATTTTAGGGACAGTCTCAGCATTCGAAGACCGCCCGCTATGACTGCGGGGGTGTGTTAAACAGAGCAATATACCCGTGATATACACCCAATATACAAAAGTGTATATCACGGGCAATGCAGTGGTGTTTCGGCAGTGGGCTTTCCAGCAGCCCAGACCCATCAGTATGGTTGTGGCCCCGCACGGTACAGTGGCCTATAGGCAGTGTAGGATATTATATATTATGAAAGTATATTTGTAGTATATTGTAGTGTATTTGTTACCTAAATTAGGATTATACACTTACCATAATTGTATAGTTAGAATTATGGTAGAATAAGATTTTAGGAATAGAATAGGAATAAGATTCTCCTATTTTGTAACTTGTATATATACCTTTTCAATTAATGAAAATAATTAAGGGGATTATTTCTTTCAGTTTCTTATAGATTGTTATTTTCAAATGAATTTATCATTTTATTACGATAAACTAAATTATTTTAGTGTAAATATCTGTCCACGAACTCATTATTTACTTTTTCTTCTCATGTAAAACTCTTCTATTTTTATTTTCTGCTTTGAGTTTTTCCTTTATATTTTTGTCTCATTGTTAGGTACATGAGCTGGTGCTATGCATTTTGCCAATTGCCGTATACATGTGTTTGTTAACATGAATAAGGTAAATAACTTATAACTCGTTCTAATTGATCAAATAATGAACAAAACCTGGACTATTACTGTTTGAGCACATGGTGATGATGGATATAAATGTCCGAGCATGGTCGAATGAGGCAATATTTGGATAAACACTTATCTCTATCAAATGTTTACATTAAATCAACGGATATATAATATTTGTTTGATGACACAACTATCACTCAACTATAATTAACTAATGTATATTCCACTTCATTAAATCATTTAATTATGATAACTTTAATTGGTTTGATATAAACATCCAGTGCAAATTGTAAGACTTTGAAAATATTTTCCTCAATGTATTCATCCTTCAAGGGTACAATATATACACCATGTACATTAATTAGGAAGAGTCAATCATGCCTAATCTTCCTAATCAATTCCTAATAATCTTCTACATAATTAACATAATCTTTCTAATTAACATATTACTACCCACCATATATAAAGTTATACTACATTAATACATAATAACAATATGATTGCATAATATTCTAACAAATATTCTAACACTCCCCCGCAGTCGAAGCTGGAGGGTGGTGAATGCTGAGACTGTCCCTCAAATCTTCAAAAAATATCAGCGGAAGTCCTTTTGTGAAAATATCTGCGATTTGATATCGCGATGGGACATATAGCACCCAAACTTGTCCGCGAGCCACCTTCTCACGTACAAAATGAATATCTAACTCAATATGTTTAGTGCGTTGATGGTGGATGGGATTCCCTGAGAGGTAGATCGCACTAATATTATCACAGTATACTATTGTTGCAATCGGAATAGGGAAATGAAGTTCAAGTAATATGTTCCGAATCCAACATGAGCCAGATACAACATTGGCCACAACACGATATTCTGCTTCAGCACTTGAGCGTGATACCGTGACCTGCCTTTCTTAGGACCATGAGATTAAATTGTCACCAAGGAAGACGCAATACCCGGAGGTGGATCGTCTTGTATCCGGACATCCTGCCCAATCTGCATTAGTGTAAGTAACAAGTTTGGAAATAGAGGACGGGTATAGATGTAATCCATACTCCAGAGTGCCCTGAATATATCGCACAATGCATTTCAAAGCATGCATATGTTCCTCCATTGGATTGTGCATGAATAGACACACTTGTTGCACTGCATAGGTAATATATGACCTGGTGAATGTGAGATATTGTAAAGCTCCTGCTAGGCTGCGGTATAACGTTGGATCAGCAAAAGGTTTGCTAGAGATGAAACTCAATTTTGACTTTGTGTCGACCGAAGTTGTCGAAGGTTTGCAGAAAGACATCCCAGCTTGTTCCACAATTTCTGATGCATACTTCTTTTGGGAGAGGAATAATCCACCTGTATGTCGGGTCACAACAATCCCTAGAAAGTAGTGGAGTGGGCCAAGATCTTTCATAGCGAATTCAGAACTAAGTTGTGACATGATATTCTTGCGAAAAGAGTCTGAAGATGTTGTTAGAATAATATCATCCACATAAAGAAGAAGAAGATAAGCAGTATGATTACCCTGACGATAGATAAACAGGGAATTATCTGAACGGTTGTGCGAGAAACCCATGCGTGACACAAAATCTGCAAACCGCTTATACCAAGCTCTGGGGCCTACTTGAGCCAATAAAATGATTTGTTGAGCAAACACACATGGTTGGGATATTTAGGATCCCTGTATCCCAACGGTTGGTGCATGTAATCAGCCTTATTAAGGTGTTCATGAAAGAAGGCATTTTTGACATCCAATTGATGAAGTGACCATCCTTTTGAGAGAGACAGGCTGAGAACTGTTCTGATAGTTGCAGGTTTGACCACTGGACTGAATGTTTCCCTGCAATCTACACCAACCTGTTGTGTCTTCCCATCACTTACAAGACAGGCTTTATGCCGCTCAAAAGTTCCATCAGATTTTTCTTTATGGCTGAAAATCCACATAGATCAAATTATATTAGCATTAGATGGACGAGGTACTAAATCTCATGTCCTATTTGTAATTAGATCATGATATTCATCATCCATGGCTATTTTCCAATTCGGGTCTTTTAGAGCAGACACTAGATTACGAGGCAAAGGTGATTTCGAGACCAGAGTGTGAAGGCTGTATTTGGCATTGGGTTTGACAATTCCATGTTGACTATGGGTGACCGGACGATTTGTTGGGCCAGTGGACTGGACGCCACTGATCGAGGAGTGAGAAACCGAGGGTCCAGTGGGCTGCATTGATGGAGCTGGAATTGGGCCCATAGTGGTGGATTGGCCCAATGGGCTTGAATTACGGTGTTCAACACTAGTAATAGGTACCGAGTTGTGAAAAAAATGTGTTAGATACGAAAGCTTATCATTATCCAAAAAATAATAGTTATGAGTCCCGGTGGCATGTAACTTAGCAAATGGAAAAATTATTTCATCAAAGATTACATGACGACTTATAAAGATTCTTTTGGAAGAAATGTCGTAACATTGGTAACTGCGATGATAAGTAGGATATCCCAAGAACACACATAGAGTAGACCGGGCTTGGAGTTTTGTGATTGTGGTGGATGGAAAGAGGGGTAGCAAAGACAATCAAACACTCTTAAGTGATGGTATGTGGGCTCTCGTAAGTAAAGCATTTTTAGGTGAGCTTGGTATGATAGATTTTTATGAGAAGGACATTCAACAGATAAGTGGCCATTGGGAGTGCATGATGCCAAAATACAGGGGGAAGTGAAGCATGAGAAAGAGATGTTCTAACAATATTGTTAATGGTTCTAATTTTGCGTTCCGCCTTCCCATTTTGTGATGAAGTATGAGAACAAGACAAACGAAACTGAAGACCATTTGTTTTGAAAAAATCTCAAAACTGTTTATTGTCAAACTCCCCTCATTGTCACATTGAAGAGCTTATGGAAAGATCCAAAATTAGTTTAATTTCTTTCAAATTTTCGGTCATCTTCCTCCCTAGAAACCCTAGTGGCCGAAAAAGTTCTTCATTTTTTACTCTATTATTGATTATCCTTCACCACAACCAATTATGTCAGAAACCAAATCATCCTTTCACTCTGCCCTTGCTGTCTCAAACATCAAAACACATGTTTCCATCAAACTAGAAATGAAAACCGTTCATTATGCGACTTGGGCAGAATTATTCAAAATATGTCGTCGTGCTCACAAAATTCTTCATCAAATAATTCCTCCAAAAGATGGAAAAGGGAAAGATATAACAAACGATGCAGACAAGAAATTGTGGGATACACTTGATGCCACAGTCCTTGGTTGGATTTATGCAACAATCTCCACTGACTTGTTGCATACGATAATGGAATCGGATTCCACAGCCATGGCGGCGTGGGAACGCTTGCGAGATATTTTTCAAGATAATCAAAACTCTCGCGATGTTTCATTGGAACATGAGTTCTCAACCATTGACATGACGGATTTCCCTAATGTTTCTACATATTATCAACGCCTTAAAGTGTTGGCAAATCAATTAAGAAATGTTGGTTCACCGGTTAGTCTTGCAATTGGTCGCCGGTCTCACCGACGCGTATAGCGGCGTGGGAACTCTAATCCGCCAAAGTAATCCTCTACCACAATTTTATCAAGCAAGGTCCATGCTTGTACTTGAAGAGTCGGGCTTGGTGAAAAAGGCCTGAACTACTTCAAATTCCGGCATGCTTGCCACTCCTTCACATGATGGTAATTTTTTTGACCCTTCTTACCAAAATAAGGGACAAAAAGGACGTCATAACAATAAAAATAAGGGTGAAAATCGCGGAAATAACAAAGGTGGAGGCCACCGAAATTCCGGTGCCTGCGGTAATGGCGGCACCACCAATTCCGGTGGTGGACAGTGGCAGCAGCCCGACGGCAAGGGCGGCGGACGGTGGCAGCAACCCACCGGCTGGCAGTGGCCTTGGGCTATACCACGCAGCCCAGCCCCAACAGGCAATTGGGCCAGGCAGCCCCCACTGCCTAGACTCAGCAAAACAGTGGGTTCTTTCCACTTAACTGGCAGCAGCAACAACAGGCCCAACAAGCCCATTTCGTTGGGTTTGTTACCACATGCAGTAGCAGTGGGCCTCAATCGACCCGGTGGCATGAGGCCTATTCAACAGGGCCCACCCCACGGAAATTGAGTCCGTCATGCATACTCTTGGACTTAATCCACCGGATTCAAATTGGTATATGGACTCCGGAGCGACGTCACATATGACGTCCTCCCAAGGTAATCTCTCGTCTTATTTTAATTTGAGTAATGATAATGGAATAATTATCGGAAATGGCCATTCAATTCCAATAAAAGGTTATGGTTTTAGCAAATTTTTACCACCAAACCCACCCCTAATTTTAAAGAATGTCCTTCATGCTCCCAAATTAATAAAAAACTTAGTTTCTGTTAGAAAGTTTACAACTGATAATTGTGTATCTGTCCGGTTTGACCCCTTTGGCTTTTCCGTGCATGATTTTCAGTCGGGGAAGCTTCTCATGAGATGTGATAGCAAGGGGGAGCTCTATCTAATAAATTCGTCAACACAACAATTCAAGTTTCCTTATGTTTTTGCAGCCTTGGCACCATTTTTATGGCACCAACGTTTGGGACATCCGGGAGAGACTGTTTTGGCTTCTCTTAAACAAAATAATTTTATTTCTTGTACCCAAACACGGACTCTAAATAAGTGTCATTCTTGCACACTTGGTAAACATGTTAAGTTGGCTTTTATTTCCTCTACTTCATGCACTCTTTTGCCATTTAATATTTTATATTATGATATTTGGACATCATCTGTTTTGAGTTCTTCTGGTCATAGATATTATTTGCTTATACTTGATGACTACTCTAATTATTTGTGGACATTTCCTTTATCAAAAAAATCACAAGTGTTTTCCACTTTTCTCACTTATAGAGCATTCATCCGAACTCAATTTGAATGTGATATTAAAAATATTCAATGTGACAATGGGGGGGGAGTTTGACAATAAACAGTTTTGAGATTTTTTCAAAACAAATGGTCTTCAGTTTCGTTTGTCTTGTCCTCATACTTCATCACAAAATGGGAAGGCGGAACGCAAAATTAGAACCATTAACAATATTGTTAGAACATCTCTTTCTCGTGCTTCACTTCCCCCTGTATTTTGGCACCATGCACTCAAAATGACCACTTATCTGTTGAATGTCCTTCCTCATAAAAATCTATCATACCAAGCTCCCCTAAAAATGTTTTACTTACGAGAGCCTACATACCATCACTTAAGAGTGTTTGATTGTCTTTGCTATCCCCTCTTTCCATCCACCACAATCACAAAACTCCAAGCCCGGTCTACTTCATGTGTGTTCTTGGGATATCCTACTTATCATCGCGGTTACCAATGTTACGACATTTCTTCCAAAAGAATCTTTATAAGTCGTCATGTAATCTTTGATGAAATAATTTTTCCATTTGCTAAGTTACATGCCACCGGGACTCATAACTATAATTTTTGGATAATGATAAGCTTTCGTATCTAACACATTTTTTTCACAACTCGGTACCTATTACTAGTGTTGAACACCGTAATTCAGGCCCATTGGGCCAGTCCACCACTACGGGCCCAATTCCAGCTTCATCAATGCAGCCCACTGGACCCTCGGTTTCTCATTCCTCAGTCAGTGGCATCCAGTCCACTGGCCCAACAAACCGTTCGGTCACCCGTAGTCAACATGGAATTGTCAAACCCAATGCCAAATATAGCCTTCACACCCAGGTCTCGAAATCACTTTTGCCTCGTAATCTAGTGTCTGCTCTAAAAGACCCGAATTTGAAAATAGCCATGGATGATGAATATCATGATCTAATTACAAATAGGACATGGGATTTAGTACCTCGTCCATCTAATGCTAATATAATTCGATCTATGTGGATTTTCAGCCATAAAAAAATCTGATGGAACTTTTGAGCGGCATAAAGCCTGTCTTGTAGGTGATGGGAAGACACAACAGGTTGGTGTAGATTGCAGGGAAACATTCAGTCCAGTGGTCAAACCTGCAACTATCAGAACAGTTCTCAGCCTGTCCCTCTCAAAAGGATGGTCACTTCATCAATTGGATGTCAAAAATGTCTTCTTTCATGGACACCTTAATGAGACTGTTTACATACACCAACCGTTGGGATACAGGGATCCTAAATATCCCAACCATGTGTGTTTGCTCAACAAATCATTTTATGGCCTCAAGTAGGCCCTAGAGCTTGGTATAAGCGGTTTGCAAATTTTGTGTCACGCATGGGTTTCTCGCACAACCGTTCAGATAATTTCCTGTTTATCTATCGTCATGGTAATCATATTGCTTATATTCTTCTATATGTGGATGGTATTATTCTAACAGCATCTTCCGACTCTTTTCTCAAGAATATCATGTCACAACTTAGTTCTGAATTCGCTATGAAAGATCTTGGCCCACTCCACTACTTTCTAGGGATTGTTGTGACCCGACATACAGGTGGATTATTCCTCCCCCAAAAGAAGTATGCATCAGAAATTGTGGAACGAGCTGGGATATCTTTCCGCAAACCTTCGGCAACTCCGATCGACATAAAGTCAAAATTGAGTGCCATCTCTAGCAAATATTTTATTGATCCAACGTTATATTGTAGCCTAGCAGGAGCTTTGCAGTATCTCACATTCGCCAGGCCAGATATTACCTATGTAGTGCAACAAGTGTGTCTATTCATGCACAATCCAAGGGAGGAACATCTGCATACTCTGAAATGCATTGTGCGATATATTCAAGGAACTCTGGAGCATGGATTACATCTATACCCGTTCTCTATTTCCAAACTTGTTACTTACACTAATGCAGATTGGGCAGGATGTCCGGATACAAGATGATCCACCTCCGGGTATTGCGTCTTCCTTGGTGACAATTTAATCTCATTCCTAAGAAAGGCAGGTCACGGTATCACGCTCAAGTGCTGAAGCAGAATATCGTGTTGTGGCCAATGTTGTATCTGACTCATGTTGGATTCGGAACATATTACTTGAACTTCATTTCCCTATTCCGACTGCAACAATAGTATATTGTGATAATATTAGTGCGATCTACCTCTCAGGGAATCTCATCCATCATCAGCGCACTAAACATATTGAGTTAGATATTTATTTTGTACGCGAGAAGGTGGCTCGCGGACAAGTTTGGGTGCTATATGTCCCAACGCGACATCAAATCGCAGATATTTTCACAAAAGGACTTCCGCTGATATTATTTGAAGATTTGAGGGACAGTCTCAGCATTCACCACCCTCCAGCTTTGACTGCGGGGGAGTGTTAGAATATTAGTTAGAATATTATGCAATCGTATTATTATTATGTATTAATGTAGTATCACTTTATATATGGTAGGTAGTAATATGTTAATTAGAAAGTGTGTGATCATCTAAGCTTTTAGATAGAACACACTTTTAATATTTGATTATATTCTCAACACACACCCTCACGTGTGACCTGGTTTTTTTTTCATGGTCCAACAAGCACGTGGAAATTCTTTTTGAGAATGGGTGGCGGTGAGGTTCGATCACAGGACCTTTGGCTTGCTCTGATACTATGTAAGACTTTGAAAATATTTTCCTCAATGTATTCATCATTCAAGGGTACAATATATACATCATATACATTAATTAGGAGGAGTTAATCATGTCTAATCTTCCTAATCAATTCCTACCTAATTAACATAATCTTCCTAATTAACATATTACTACCTACCATATATAAAGTGATACTACATTAATACATAATAATAATAATAATAATAATATGATTGCATAATATTCTAACAAATATTCTAACACTCCCCCGCAGTCGAAGCTGGAGGGTGGTGAATGCTGAGACTGTCCCTAAAATCTTCAAATAATATCAGCGGAAGTCCTTTTGTGAAGATATCTGCGATTTGATGTCGCGTTGGGACATGTAGCACCCGAACTTGTCCGCGAGCCACTTTCTCGCATACAAAATGAATATCTAACTCAATATGTTTAGTGCGTTGATGGTGGATGGGATTCCCTGAGAGGTAAATCACACTAATATTATCACAGTATACTATTGTTGCAGTCAGAATAGGGCAATGAAGTTCAAGTAACAGGTTCCGAATCCAACATGAGTCAGATACAACATTGGCCACAGCACGATATTCTACTTCGGCACTTGAGCGTGATACTGTGGCCTGCCTTTTTGAGGACCATGAGATTAAATTGTCACCAAGGAAGACGCAATACCCGGAGGTGGATCGTTTTATATCCGGACATCTTGCCCAATCTACATCAGTGTATGTAACAAGTTTGGAAATAGAGGACATGTATAGATGTAATCCATACTCCAGAGTGCCCTGAATATATCGTACAATACATTACAGAGCATTTTTTACATCCAATTGATGAAGTGACCATCCTTTTGAGAGAGACAGGCTAAGAACTGTTCTGATAGTTGCAGGTTTGACCACTGGACTGAATATTTCCCCCCAATCTACACCAACATGTTGTGTCTTCCCATCACCTACAAGACGGGCTTTATGCCGCTCAAAAGTTCCATCAGGTTTTTCTTTATAGCTGAAAATCCACATAGATCAAATTATATTAGCATTAGATGGACGAGGTATTAAATCCCATGTCCTATTTGTAATTAGAGCATGATATTCATCATCCATGGCCATTTTCTAATTCGGGTCTTTTAGAACAGACACTAGATTACGAGGCAAAGGTGATTTCGAGACCTGGGTGTGAAGGCTATATTTGGCATTGTGTTTGACAATTCCATGTTGACTACGGGTGACCGGACGGTTTGTTGGGCCAATGGACTGGACGCCAATGTAACGCCCCGTATTTTCGGGTAACGGTTAAACTCGTAACGTAGGTGAGTAGACCCGGAGCCGAGAAAATATTTGTTGTACTTGTGTATATTAATAAGAGGATTAGTATATAAAAGGGCGTGATCCCGAAATAATTTTGGGATTTAGTAAGAGTGACGACGGAGTTGAATAATAATTGTGTGTCCCCGAAGAGTGTATAGACCGGTAATTTTATTACGGGAATTATGATATTGACATAAGAGGATTTTAGTAATCGTCGGGATTTAAATAAATTGAGACCGGTAATTTAATTGTGTGTATAATTAATTAATTAGGGAGGGGACAATTTATAATGGGAGTTGGTAAGTGGGACTTTATAAACGATTTGGGGGTGACCAAGCCCCAAATCGACCGGTCGACGATATCATCGCCCGTAAGGGCTCCTTCGCCATTTTTTTTCTTTCTTCTTTCTCCATTTTTTTCTTCCATCTCTTCAATCTTCATCTCAATCAAAATTCCTCCATCAATTCGAGTCTAGCAGAAGGAGAAAACTCCATTGGTAGGTTCCCTAGAGCTCTCAGTCGAAATTGGGGGAAATACTGTGAGATTTCGCACAACCAAAAGGAGAAATTTATGAAGTTTTGAACCTTGATTCCAGCTAAATCAAGTTCTTAGACTAGCCTACGTATTTCGAGGTCAGGCAAGAGACCCAGAATTGTTGAAGGGGTTCTGGGGGTCATTTTTTGGGGCCCTGTTTCTGCGTTTTCTGCTGGTCGGACGCTATGTCGAGCAAAAGGGTTTCCCAACGATTCTCGTCGATGTGTTTAATGAGGTAACCTTCCTTGTTCTTAATAGTTTGTACAATTTTCAGAAGTCATTCTTGCTATTAGTTCTAAAGACGATTGTCAAAAATGCGAATTTGGGTTGGGTATCGCTAGGACTGCTGTAATTGGGAGTTACTGGGATTGCATGTGAAATGGTGGTACTATTTTGGAGATTTTAGTAGTATAAGAAGGAGGATTAGGAGAGTTGGATGTTTCACTACTTACATAGATTTCGATATAGAAGGAATATAGGTTCTACGCGTTCAAGGTGTTCGTTAGAATGTCCCTAAGAATCTGTTTTTAATGTGTTGATTCGATTGTGATGTAATTCGTCCGTATGATGTAGATAATCATTCATAGAGCTTACAAGGACCCACAGAACTTAGATAAATTCGACGACAAGGTTGAAGTTCTAAAACGAGGCATACTCTAATATTGAGTCGATTAGTTCGTCTAAGAGGTATGTGAAACTCTTACTTCTTTCTTTTTGGCATGATTTAATGAAAGTACGGCTGACGTACTTAATTCTTATACATTTTAATTCCTAATGAGGATTGTTATGAGAAGTGCCTATGATTTTTCAGCAAAGAGTTTATTATGACATTATTACAATGATTTTATTGAGAGTCAGATGATAATTTTTACTTGCATATGGTTACTCACGAGATCTACTCGTGCTAAGTGTTACTACTTCACCTCACCGAGTCCCGGCGATTACGACTCGTGCACAACCTTGCATTGTTCACCGAGACCCTCACTAGAGGGCCGGGTTACGTAGGATGGATCCATAGATGAGAGATGATTTTACCGAGTCCCAGCATGGGCCGGGTTATGATATGATTCCACCGAGTCTCGCATTAGTGGGTCGGGTTACGTTACAGGTATATATATGTATATGGACAGGCATATATGTTTTCTTGACTTGACTCTCATTTGTATAAGGCACAACTGACTTTTATGGTTTATGGCACAGTTGGATTTGAATCCTTATTTTTATACTGATCTTACATTTACATTGGCTAATTATGATCTCTTTTCTGACTTCATGTTTTACATACTCAAGACATTATTTAAATCTTGACCCCCTTTCCTCGAAGTGCGTTCATGGCAGTACATGTTTTCGATTTAGTGAACCTCAGGCCTAGGTTCCTACTCGGCGAGTTGGAAAGCTCATTTGATCCAGGGCTTTGTCATTTTGGTACCGAATCTCTTTTAGACTTATGTTCGTATTTAGGGCACGACGGGGCCCTGTCCGTCATATGTCGTTATTCTTCTTATAAGTGCATGAAGCGGTGGTGGGTTGTACTTATGTAAGGGTTATGACTCTGTTTTAGTCAGTCATGCTATTGTATTCCGATTTGGGGTGTTTCCATGTATATACGTTAGTATCTGTTGGCAGCCTTGTCGGCTTGCCTGTTATATTATTTGTTGGCAGCCTTGTCGGCTTGTCTGTTATATTGTGTTGGCTAGTTGTGACTCCTCAGGAGACAGGTGCATTCGGGGTAAAGCGACCTTGTCGGCTTGCCTACCCTGGCATATGTTGTTATTGCGACGTTATGCTGCCGGATTTCAGACTCATTAAGGGTTAGTTGGATTATGTGTCAGGTTAGTATAATGACGTCATTAGGGCGGTTAGTCGCGGCCCGTCGGGTCGGGTCATGACAGCCACTGACCGAGGAGTGAGAAACCGAGGGTCCAGTGGGCTGCATTGATGGAGTTGGAATTGTGCCTGTAGTGGTGGACTGGCCCAATGGGCTTGAATTACGGTGTTCAACACTAGTAATAGGTACCGAGCTGTGAAAAAAATGTGTTAGATACGAAAGCTTATCATTATCCAAAAAATTATAGTTATAAGTCCCGGTGGCATGTAACTTAGAAAATGGAAAAATTATTTCATCAAAGATTACATGACGACTTATAAAGATTCTTTTGGAAGAAATGTCGTAACATTAGTAACCGCGATGATGAGTAGGATATCCCAAGAACACACATGGAGTAGACCGGGCTTGGAGTTTTGTGATTGTGGTGGATGGAAAGAGGGGGTAGCAAAGACAACCAAACACTCTTAAGCGATGGTATGTGGGCTCTCGTAAGTAAAATATTTTTAGGGGAGCTTGGTATGATAGATTTTTATGAGGAAGTTCAACAGATAAGTGGTCATTTGGAGTGCATGATGCCAAAATACAGGGGGAAGTGAAGCATGAGAAAGAGATGTTCTAACAATATTGTTAATGGTTCTAATTTTGCGTTCCGCCTTCCCATTTTGTGATGAAGTATGAGGACAAGACAAACGAAACTGAAGACCATTTGTTTTGAAAAAATCCCAAAACTGTTTATTGTCAAACTCCCCCCTCCCCCCCCCCCATTGTCACATTGAATATTTTTTATATCACGTTCAAATTAAGTTCGGATGAATGCTCTAAAAGTGAGAAAAGTGGAAAACACTTGTGATTTTTTCGATAAAGGGAATGTCCACAAATAATTAGAGTAGTCATCAAGTATAAGCAAATAATATATATGACCAGAAAAACTCAAAACAGGTGATGTCTAAATATCACAATGTTAAATATCAAATGGCAAAAGAGTGCATGAAGTAGAGGAAATAAAAGCCAACTTAACATGTTTATCAAGTGTGCAAGAATGACACTTATTTAGAGTCTGTGTTTGGGTACAAGAAATAAAATTATTTTATTTAAGATAAGCCAAAACAACATCTCCCGAATGTCCCAAACGTTGGTGCCATAAAGATGGTGTCAAGGCTGCAAAAACATAAGGAAACTTGGATTGTTGTGTTGACGAATTTATTGGATAGAGCTTCCCCTTGTATCACATCTCATGAGAAGCTTCCCCGTCTGAAAATCATGCACGGAAAAGCCAAAGGGGTCAAACCGGACAGATACCCAATTATCAGTTGTAAACTTTCTAACAGAAACCAAGTTTTTGATTAATTTGGGAGCATGAAGGACATTCTTTAAAATTAGGGGTGGGTTTGATGGTAACAATTTGCTAGAACCATAACCTTTTATTGGAATTGAATGGCCATTTTCGACAATTATTCCAATATCATTGCTCAAATTAAAATAGGACGAGAGATTACATTGGGAGGACGTCATATGTGACGTCTCTACGGAGTCCCTACCAATTTGAATTCGGTGGATCAAGTCCAAGAGTGTGCATGACGGACTCAATTTATGTGGGTGGGCCCCTGTTGAATGGGCCTCATGCCACTGGGTCGGCTGAGGCCCATCACTCTGCGTGGTAAATGCACTCCAATAAATGGGCATGTTGGGCTGTTGTTCTTCTTTGCAGATTCGATGGAAAGAACCCATTGTTTCTTTGAGGTGGCGGTGGGCGTTGGGCTGGCCCAATTGCCTGTTGGGCTGGGCTGTGTGGTATAGCCCAAGGCCACTTTGCCCGGTGGGTCTTTGCCGCCGTCCGCCCGCCGCTGCCGTCATTTTGCCACGCCCACCACCGGAGTTGGTGGTGGCGCCATTACCGCAGCCACCGAAATTTCGGTGGCCTCCACCTTTGTTATTTTCGCGATTTTCACCCTTATTTTTATTGTTATGACGTCCTTTTTGTCCCTTATTTTGTTAAGAAGGGTCAAAAAAATTACCATCATGTGAAGGAGTGGCAAGCATGCCGGAATTTGAAGTAGTTCAGGCCTTTTTCACCAAGCCCGACTCTTCAAGTACAAGCATGGACCTTGCTTGATAAAATTGTGGTAGAGGATTACTTTGACGGATTAGAGTCCCCACGCTGCTATACGCGTCGGTGAGACCGGCGACCAATTGCAAGACTAACCGGTTATTAGTAATCGGTGAACCAACGTTTCTTAATTGATCGGCCAACACTTTGAGGCGTTGATAATATGTAGAAACATTATGGAAATCCGTCATGTCAATGGTTGAGAACTCATGTTCCAATGAAACAGCGCGAGAGTTTTGATTATCTTGAAAAATATCTCGCAAACGTTCCCACGCCGCCATGGCTGTGGAATCCGATTCCATTATCGTATGCAACAAGTCAGTGGAGATTGTTGCATAAATCCAACCAAGGACTATGGCATCAAGTGTATCCCACAATTCCTTGACTGCATCGTTTGTTATATCTTTCCCTTTTCCATCTTTTGGAGGAATTATTTGATGAAGAACTTTGTGAGCACGACGACATATTTTGAATAATTCCGCACAAGTCGCATAATGAACGGTTTCCATTTCTAGTTTGATGAAAACATGTGTTTTGATGTTTGAGACAGCAAGGGCAGAGTGAAAGGATGATTTGGTTTCTGACATAATTGGTTGTGGTGAAGGATAATCAATAATAGAGTAAAAAATGAAGAAATTTTTCGGCCACTAGGGTTTCTAGGGAGGAAGATGACCGAAAATTTGGAAGAAATTAAACTAATTTTGGATCTTTCCTTAAGCTCTTGATACCATGTAAGACTTTGAAAATATTTTCCTCAATGTATTCATCATTCAAGGGTACAATATATACACCATATACATTAATTAGGAAGAGTCAATCATGCCTAATCTTCCTAATCAATTCCTAATAATTTTCTACCTAATTAACATAATATTTCTAATTAACATATTACTACCTACCATATATAAAGTGATACTACATTAATACATAATAATAATAATATGATTGCATAATATTCTAACACAAATAAGTATTTATCTAGTATTTGTTACTGATTTCTCTTATTCATTTAAACATTAATCTTATGTCAATTTACTCGGGTGATAAAACTGGACGACTAGATTAGAAAATTTGAAATTAGTGTGGTGTATATACAGCCTGTTTAATATGGGATTAAATCTGTTTCATAGATCTCAAAGCTCCTTCCTGTAGCTTAAGAATCAGAAAGAGAATTAAGCCTTCACTGCACTCAAGGAAAAAGGTTATTACTGCACAAAGATTACCTTGCAGATGAACCAAATTCTAACTGAGTTATTTAACATGGATCAATCTCCCTTTACACCAATATTCAGCACGACCATGTGGAAGTTTCTTGTATTAGATACGTTAATATGAACAAGGATTAATTTTACTTCCCCACCTAGCTACTCTCAGGGGCGGAGCCACAGTGGTGGTTACGTGTTCGACAAAACCCAGTAGCTTTTAGTTAAATCTTGTATTTGTGTTTAAGAAATTCATTTAATAATATATAAATAATCCATCAAAAATCCAGTAAGCAAAAATAGTTGTATAATTATGATTCAAAACTCATAAATTAAAAATCTAAAATCCAGGCTCCGCTTCTGGCTGCCCTAGGTTGGATGTATTTGGAGAATTCGCATGAACACTTCCTATTACATCTGTTCAACAAAGGTAATGAAGGAGTACATAGAAAAAACAAAAATAAAACTTGATACATGATTCTGCTTTACAGTCCAATAGCAAGAGCTAAGAGAAAATACATTAAACGGCTAGGTTAGGATTTGGTCGTACATAGCAATCAACTAGCAATGCACCAAATCTTTCTTTATACGATAGCTTGCATGGAATACTTGTTACCTCCCACCCGCATAGGGTAACTCCGCCGATTAATGCTTAGATAGATGGGAAGAAATCATTTAGTGTCTTTTGCTTCCGGCTGGGATTTTGAACTAGCAATGTACCAGATTTAGCTGTAATGATCCAGGAAAAAGCATCATGAAAACCATTATTCAAAATTTGAAGGATCAAATGAATCCTACATGACATGAGAAACAGAGTCGGGTATGGAACTGCAACAACATTCGTTAATTATAGCGAATAGAACACTGAACCAGGATTCCAAAAATACAAAAGACAAACATATCTCAATGAAACCTATGGACAACATCATATTGAATTTACTGTCTTCACGAAATGGATTTGAACAAATATCTCGTCACCTTTCCTTTTAATCGATCGTGAGAGCGGCTAGGCGTAGCCACATATCAGCTATGCTCAATGCTAAATTTATGTTGGATTAGAAGGTAGTTCTTCGACTCATTTTAGTGAGACTGGGGCTTAGCTCTTTGAAGCAGTAAGAAAGAAGGGCTAAGTCGAAATATATACTTTATTCGATATACACTCCGTTTCAATTTGTTTGTCTTAGTTTGACTCGGCATGAAATTTTTTTTAAAAAGAAGACTTGAATCTTGTGGTATTAAACTAAAAATGTGTATATCAAAATGACTTATGAACTTGCCATGTAGGATATTAGGCGTAAAGAGTTACTAAATCTTGTGGAAAAAAAGCTTATGAACAAACAGATTGAAACGGAGGGAGTAAAGTTTTTTTACGGGAAGATCCACTATAATAATGAAAAAGATTTTTTGCATATATACCCAAATCAGTCAAAGTAGGTCGAGACTGTTGTATATTAGCTTAGTGCTCCGCTTCTCTCGCGCTTGCTTGCGTGAGGACTTAGAGCCCTTTTCGCTATGTCCAAAAGCTTCAAGCCCAGCAATAGGAGTCACAAGCACAATAATGGCAACATCTGGACATATCACCCCCAATAGGTACGCTCCACAAAAATCTGAGCAGTATTGCTAAAGGCAGAGAACCAATAACACATACTAATGTGGTGAGGCAGCTCATGAATGTGAGGTTCAATCCTATGCCATAGGGGCTAGGGCAGAACTCTTTACGCCAGGAGACGTTATTGCTGCTATTGATCAAAGCAGCACCCTACAAGAGATCCTTAAGTGATCGATGCCTTTCTCTTTAGGCTGGTTACACCAAAGTTCCAAACTCTTAATAAGGATGCAATTCATTTCCTTCTTCTGGTTAGGATTAAGGAGCAGTTGAATAGCATTTACTTGATGCACTGGTTGTACACCAAATATTTCCTCTTCCGGACTCTTTCCATGGTTTGTCAATTTTATGTTCAACACTCCAAGCTGATCATTTTCTGTTCATACTGTGGTTTAGTTGAAACAAGTGTCTTTGGTATATTTGTGGACAGCGGAAGCACTGAAATAGACAAACTTACAATGCACAGATGTGTATATTTGTTCAAGTCCTAGAATAGATAATAGTTAAAGCAACAGAACCACATTTGCACATACTGAGAAGGCAGAGAAGTTACCAGTGCTATCCACACAGCATTCCTTATTGAATACATCTTCAATGCAGATTCCACTCGCAAGCTGATATGATTATCAGATCGGTTATTCTGGTAACTCGTAAACCTCAAAAACGGGAAAAAAGATAACATCATTCGTAAACAAAGTACTGTTCATCAATCAGCTATACCTTTGCCAAGGTTGATTCAATACGATGCAACAACTGTTTTCCACTACTTTTTTGTGAGCCACGCAAAATACAAATGGCAACATTCAAAATCTTTTCAATATCAGCACGAGAAGCAACTGATGTGCAGATATTTAAAAGCTTCAAAGCATGTGAAACCAAATCCGTCCTTGAATCACAGTATCGACAGAAATACTCTGCATCCAAACTGATGCTTCCTCCGACTGTCCCAGCCATGTAAGCTCGTAGAGCACAGTCTACATGGGCAATGTGTCCACAAATGTAGCCATCAACTACTGTCGCTTGACATCGAATGTAACTGTACCTATCATAATCCGAATTGATAGTTTTACAACAAAGGATACAGCAACAGTCTCGGCAAAAACCAGGCCCACTGCAACAGATATCACAAAATATGGTCTCCGGAAAAGGTTTTTCTGCAGTTAAACTGCTACAGATTCTGTTACCAGCCTTACAAGTAATGGCGCCTAAAGGAGAATCAGACGGTGGGGGCTCCATTTTCGTCCCTGAAGATGTAGCCTTCTCTTTCATAACTGAGTCACCTATATATAAAACAAAACATATTTGACATTAGGTCAACAAATTATTCCATTAAGCCCCAGAAAGAGAGACAAGAACATATACTATCCACTTCAAAAATAAAAAGATTCACTGACGGGGAATGAAAAGATAAAAATCTGTATGGAACTGACTAGCTATTTGTAATGAATAGGAAAAGAAATTAAGATACTAACATCACATGAGTCTTTAGTGTGGACGAAGCTGTTCAAAATTATTCGCATGTATTTTAGGCTTCACCTCAGTCGGATTTTTGAGTAGTTACGTTCAGAAAGTGCATCATTTGATTATAAGAAAAACTGCATTGTTAATACACGTCTCGATTCCGACATAAGACACAGTATTACTAATATAATTTGGTTTCCATCATAAAACATTGCATAACTAATATATGCATAACAGCCGTAACTTCAACGGGAATCTATATGTTATTTTATTGAGTTAGAGCAGGCCGTGTATGAGCAGTATCAGGATAAGAGCATCTAAAATGGCAAAACCACTCTTAAAGTATTCGGGAAAAAATATAAGTACTTTAACAAAGATAGAAATCATGATACTATTATATCATGAAAATTCTTTATAAATTTTAGTTGAAAAAAATAAACTAAAACATAAAGAACTATGCTGAAGGGGAGCCTTGTTAAAGTTGTTGTCATGTGACCAGGAGGTCATGGGTTCAAGCCGTGGAAACGTGAGGTAAGGCTGCGTACAATAGACCCTTGTGGTCCGGCCCTTTCCCGGACCCCGCGCATAGCGGGAGCTTAGTGCACCGGGCTGCCCTTTTTTATAAAGAACTATGCTAATTAGTAAAGCTAACTCTTGACTGATCTCTGCAGAAGATAAAACAAACATTGTATTATTATTCAATGCATATTAGTCTATGTATTATGATCCATGCATAACTAGTCCGTGAACCAAATAACAATTAAGAGTATACCTAATAATTAGGTCTAATTATTAGTTTTTTAACATTAACATTATTTTCTTTTGTTAATTAAACATTAATAAAATGGAAACATTCTCCAAAATACAATGATCATTCCAAAAATTTCAATACAACAACATACGCAGTATAATCTCACAATGGGGTCTGGAGAGTGGTATGTACGCGAACCTTACCCCTACCTTGTGAAAGTAAAGAGGTTGTTTCCGATAAACCCTCGCCTCAAATAAAGCATATCAAAGCAGGTTTGAAAAGGAAATACAGTAAAATAGAAGCCATTTTGAAAATCATGGAGAAAATAACAGTATCAACAAATAATACGATAACTGAAGCAAAGGAAACATGTAATAATTAAATCGAGGAATGAGATAGTAGAAGAGTAATAATAATAATACTTATAAGGAAATTAGATTACGCTCGACTACCTACTAACCCTCTAACCTAATCCTCGACCTCCAAATCCTCTATCTAGGGCATGTCCTCAGTAAGCTGCAGGGGTGACATGTCCTGTCTAAACATCTCTCCCCAATACTTCTTCGCTTAACTCTACCTCTCCTCAGACCCACCACTGCGAACCTATTACACATCCTCTGGGGCATCTGTGCATCTCATCTTCACATGCCTAAACCATCTTAGCCTCGCTTCCCTCATTTTGTCTACCACGGAAGGCACTCCCACCTTGTCCTGAATATCTCTGTTCCTAATCCTATCTCTCCTCATATGCCCACATATCCATCTCAGCATCCTCATTTCCGCTACTTTCACCTTCTGGATGCGTGAGTTCTTGACCGGCCAATACTCCCATACAACATATTTTATATTCCAAAAAGTTTCAATACAAACAACAAATTTATGTTTACATATTTCATATATTTTAATTTCCTATAGTACATATCGACCTAATATGGATGACAACTTCCCTAATAGTTTCTAACGGAAAATAAGCAATCTCAATTTTTAACCAAAATATATCTATATCACCTGAATGTTGAGTTGTTAGCTAGTGAGCTACATCCATTGTTTCTCTTGAATAATTAATGGAAATAATGGATATTCCAAAATACTTTGCCAATGGGTATCAGAAATATTAAATACTCCTATTAATAATGAGATACATAACGAAGTTCGCACCTTGCAACCAGTGGCAGAGGCAGGATTGACCAAGAGGGTTCAAAATATAAAGAAATAAACACGCGAAGATTATAAACGGGCGAAGAGGAGAAGGACAAGACTTACCTTAACACGCTAAATTTTAACTCGCCTTGACATGCTCCGTTTAATTTCTTCCTATTTTTCCCTGATCCATCAAGCCCTTCTTAAAAAAAATTGTGCTTTTTTTCCCTTTCAGTTTGTAGCGTTCTACTTTATTTTAAACTTTTTGTTTTCGTTTTCTTCCGAATTAGTGTCCCTTCAATCATATATTATCTTTGAAAATTGCCAAGGTTCTTGAATGGGAAAGAGACAGATATGATTTATGAATGAGAGAGAAAGAGGAACAAAATAATAAGAATCTAAATGTAATCCCTAATTTGGGGAAAAGGTAGCGAATATACGAATAAAAGTGATAGTGTTTTGTTTAAATATGCTACGTTTATCATAAAATCTGCTACTATGGAAATAATCCATAAATTATGATGCTAATATAAATAATTTTTAGTAAGAGACCTACATTGTAAAAATAAGCAACTATATACTTGGGCCTTTTCCTAAAGCTGGGAAAGAAATCTGGAAAATGGGAATTTAATGTAGCTTTTATCCCGTGTAAAAGCTGTGGGGAACACCAAAGCTAACAAAAAGGGAACACGGCAGCGAGCGAGAATCGAACCAGCAACCTTGGGGAAAATTTGAACTCCCTTGACCGTTGAGCTAAGCTTCTCGATTGTGCTTCTCGATTGTATCAAGGAGATTCAATATGGAATACTTATAAACATTAAATTTGACCTTATATATACAGAGTCCAGGACATGGATAGATTGGTATAATTATACAAATTCACACATTTTGTTTGGTAAATTGCAAGAACTTATAAATGGTATAGTTAGATCCACCTTTGATAGAAAAGGAAACAAATGAAGTACTCCATGAAGATTAGAGATGGAACAGTCACTTCGAAAATCTGTTTAAATAGAGATGGAGAGTCCAGGACAAGGATAAATATGTGGAATAGGTCCTTACACACAACTGCCTTTCCAAGTTGCATAATGTTTCATTGGAAGATTAGTATAGATAGTGAGCCACGTGTAAGAGCTTTTTTTTACTTGATGCAAACAAAATAAATCTCAACATGCTAGATACCCAAGTGCCTTATCGAAGGTACTAACCTTTTGGGTTTGGTGTCTGTTTCGAAGGAATCATCCAACTGAATGAGGCAAAGAATTTGTTGATGTCCATACTAGGAAACTCAGACTGGAGATATTGTTCAACCGAAAGCCTACTTCGAAAAGCATTTTTCTTTCCATCTTTCAGAACATGGTAATGCTTCGGAAGATACAGATGTCTATCTCTAAAGTAGCCTGAAGTTGTAGCTCTTTTCCCGGCCCGCCAGCCCCACTTATCACCAGCATTTGGCCAATCTTCAGGAGCATATGGTAAACCTTCGCCATAGTCATTGGCAGAAACCGGATAAAGATGAAATCCAGTTTCATTGATTATAGATGTATTCCCGTTACTTGCAACAAGTGTATCAATCTCCTCAGCCTCCTTCTTGGCTGACATTTAGCTGGAAATATCTAACTCTCTTGATAACACTGAAAGCTTAGAAAAATAAAGAAGAAATATCAGAAAGCAAACCATTTTGGGCATTAAAATAACCATTGGAGAAAAAACAGCTAAAGGAGAAAAGCCAAAAGTTGGGCATACTCCCCAGGAAAACAAGATAGCTAATTTTCGACCTGCAGAAACTATGCTTCAGATGAAGATAAATACAAAACCTTTCAGCATGAGCTACAACAACACTCTCCTCCCAAGGTAAAAAGAAAAACAAAAAAGAAGCATCAAATCTGCGGGCAGAATGTTTGTGTTTAATGCAGTATGCTTGACATAAATACCCGAAGTTCCAAGCCACCCTTGGAATGAAATCATTACTCCTGGCATTATATAAATTATGGCGTTGACAAGGTTTTTTCTAATAGATCCTACAACAGGCCACTGCTGATATGGTCTCAAATCCTTTTGGTAGGTACAAATTTAAGGTTCTAATGAAAATAAATCTGAGCAATGCACAACTGAGATACATATAGCAACCTGTGCCTCAAACTTGAGATGGCAAAAGATCTAAGTTGCTCGGACTCGGGTGCGGATATCAGTTACGGGTGCGGATCTAAAGGTCAGATTCTTCATCACATAAATTTTAGGATTCGGGGATATGGATCTGAATGGTATACGGGTGTTGGGATACGATCAATAAATGCATATCATGACATATAAAGTATATATCTTGATTAATTAAAGCTATTGGGTATTGTAGAAACATCAAGATTGAGGAGGTTAAGGGTGTTGTTCGCAGGATGCGCGGGGGACGAGTGACCGGGCCGGATGAGATCCCAATTGAATTTTGGAAGAGCATAGGCAGAGCAGGCTTGGAGTGGCTGATTGAGTTATTGAACGTCATTTTTAAGACGACAAGAATGTCCGAAGAATGGAGGTAGAGTACAATGGTTCCTTTGTACAAGAACAAAGGTGATATCCAGAGTTGCAACAACTATAGGAGTATCAAGCTGCTGAGCCACACTATGAAAGTTTGGGAAAGGGTCGTGGAGATGAGGGTGAGAAGAGGCGTGTCTATTTCCGAGAACCCGTTTGGATTCATGCAGGGGTGTTCGACTACAGAAGTCATTCATCTTATTAGGAGGTTGGTGGAGCTGTATAGGGAGAAGAAGAGAGACTTACATATGGTTTTCATCGACCTCCAGAAGGCATACGATAAATTCCCAAGGGAGGTTCTTTGGAGATGTTTGGACGCTAAATGTGTACCTGTGGCGTACACTAGGGCGATTATGTATGATGGAGCCAAAACCAGGATACGGACAGTGGGATGAGACTCAGAGCACTTTCCTGTGAAGATGGGGCTGCACCGGGGATAGCTCTTAGCCCATTCTTATTTGCATTGGTGATGGATGGACTGACGCGACAAATTCAAGGGGAGGTGTCATGGTGTATGTTATTCACAGACGACATAGTCCTAATTGATGAGACTCGCACCGGGGTGAACGCTAAGCTGGAGGGTTGGAGACAGACTCTGGAATCTAAAGAGTTCATGTTGAGTAGGACCAAGACAGAATACTTGAAGTGCAAGTTCAGCAACGGGAGCGACCGTGAGACAGGCGTGGAGGTGAGGCTTGAGGCTCAGGTCATTCCAAAGAAAGGAAGCTTCAACTACCTCGGGTCTATCATCCAAGGGAATGGAGAGATTGATGACGATGTCACACTATTGGGGCAGGGTGAATGAAATGGAGGCTTGCATATGGAGTCTTATGCGACAAAAAGGTGTCACCAAAACTAAAAAGCAAGTTTTATAGGGTGGTGGTTAGACCGACTATGTTGTATGGGGCGGAGTGTTAGCCAGTCAAGACGTCGCACACCCAAAGGATGAGAGTGACAGAGATGAGGATGGTCAGATGGATGTGTGGGCATACGAGGAGGGACATGATTAGAAATGATGATATTCGGGGCAGAGTGGGAGTGGCCTCGATGGAAGACAAGATGCGGGAAGCGAGATTGAGATGGTTTGGACATGTGCAGAGGAGAGACACAAATGCCTCAGTGCGGAGGTGTGAGAGGTTGGCTATGGACGGGTTCAGGAGGGGTAGAGGTAGGTCGAAGAAATATTGGGGAGAGGTGATTTAGACATGATGTGGAGCAGGCGCAACTTACTGAGGACATGACCTTAGATAGGGTGTTGTGGAAGACACAGATTATGGTAGATGGGTAGTAGGTAGTCGAGCGCAGTCCTACTTACATTTACAAACTGGTAGTTGTGGTGTTATTACTGTAGGCATGCTTAGCATATCATACCAATAGGCGTAGTATTGCTTTATAGTCTTCTCTAGTTTTATTTCTTCTGCTATGCGTTCTTTAATGTACTTGGTTTATCTCATTTATCTGCGTTAGTTACTGCTTCTCTTTCAGGATGTGATATCATGGCGTATTCGCGTTTGCTATCAGCATTTTCTTATTGCTTACTGCTTTAATTTTTTGACCGGGTCTAACTGTTTTTTGCTTTACTTATCCTGAGTCGAGGGTCTCTCGAAAACAGACGCTCTACCTACCAAAGTAGATGTAAGGTCTGCGTACATTCTCTCGGTGGGTATGTTGTTGTATTGAACTAAAACTAGTAAAATTTAGTTCTTTATGACACCTAATATTTCATTCATAAGATATCTCGTGTAATAGCAAAATATTCTCATATCTTATATAACTATATAGATATGACATAAAACCCAAAAAATCCAACCAAAACTCAATCAATTTAAACTTTTCAGCCATATATGTAGTCAAAGCACCCAAAGTAAATTGACCAAATCCGAGGTGGATCCCACACCTACACCATGTCGTGACAACACGAGTCTGAGCAACATAGCATAACACAAGGAGGAGTTTGTAGAACGGGATAAAAAGCACCTCAAATCTCCTTTCCAAAATGTCAACATGTTGAAGCACATATATACTCAATCTCCCTTACATAGATTTGGCTTTTGGAACCATTTTTTTAGCAATCAAATTCCTAGAAAAAAAAACCTATTATTAAGTGCAAATTAGCATTTGAGACTGTCAATAAGTATACAACACTTTTCCGTTTCCTCCTACTAATGCTATTTTTTTAACTTTACTTCACCGCTAATTTTAGAAGAAACCAACCAGCTCAGCTATATATTTTATTAAGGCATAATACATAAGTAGACCCTCAAACTTGGCCTCAACTGGCAAGTATACCCTCCAACTTTGGGTGCACACAAGTAGGCACCTCAACTTGTCTCTACTTAGTCAGTTGAACACTCCAACTTACAAAATGAACATCTAGACACCTCCAAAATTTATGTATTTCATTAGTGCCACGTCAGCATTTGTGTTTACATATTCAACTTTATACAAGTTGAGGTGCCTACTTCACACTAATTTAGAATGCCTTTTATTAAACTTACTATTTATAGGAGACAATTCCCTTTAGAATAAACAGTTAGCACTATTATTTGTGGCGGAGCCAAGTATTAGCAAGGGTGTTAAATGAATGCCCTTCGCGCCGAAAAAACATACTGTACAAATAGGGAAAAAACGAATCTTCCTGATTACATATATATTGTTGAATCCTCTTGACATAAGGAAAGATACTAGTGTAGTGGCAAAAGGGGGTTCAAAATTTGTTTTAGATCATACATTCAAATCTTAGGTGTACATTCTAGTATTTATTGAATCTCCTTATATGTATTCCGGGATGTATTCCTCCCTCGGCCGTTGCTATTATAGGGTCCGAGAGTCCTTCTGTTTAAACCATCTGCCAACTCCGGATTAACTGTTTATAATTAATAATGCGCACTTATTACAAGCTGCTTCCATGTGCTACTCAGTAACCATAAACTTCTAACCAGCAGAATGATTTTGAAGAAAGTTACATTAGTCCAATGGCTACAGTAAGTAAGCTCCGCTGTTTAGCGTCAATTTTTTTTCTTTTGGACTAAGGAAATGACCCTTGGGCCTAACTCGACTCAAAAGATATCTATTGCCCGAGACCATATAACAAGAGAATAACTTTCTTCAACTAATAAGGGACACTCTAAAACCACTCAACAACTAAAGCATGGTTAAAATAAGAGTTACGGATCAAAAACACACCTCAAGTGTCGCTTTTTTTTTAGTTTCCTATCTCAACTATCAGGTGAGAGAGTTTCCTACTAAACTATCACCAACTAGTTAGCAAAACACACCTAAACTATCATTTGTTCACTTTTCCTACCTAATAGTTGAGGTAGGAAAAGTGAACCACGGATAGTTGAGGTGTGTTTAGCTAATTAATTGGTGATAGTTTAGGTATTAAACTCAGGTAGGAAAAGTGAACCACGGATAGTTAAAGTGTGTTTTGCTAACTAGTTGGTTAGGTATGAAACTCTCACGTCTTATAGTTCAGGTAAGAAACTCAAAAGAAAACTGATAGTGTTTTTGACCCTAATCTCTTAAAATAACATGGAATCAACATGGAGTAAAAGGACAACAAAAATGCCTCTGCGCTGATACATGTTAAGAAAATGGACCTAGAACTCCTGTACCCCGATGGGACGGTACTACATCCGGATTCACACAAGCAAGTCCTCCCTAACAAAGGCGACTTCGTACCAGCAGACTCCTATATGAGCATTTCTAACTACTTAACGGCATTACCTTTAAAGCATAAACCATTATCATATAGTGAGGACATGAATATCAATTCTCAGGGGAAGTTCGGGGTGAATTTGGGAATATACCTGAGGAGATTATAGACTTGGATAGACTAGAAGGGACCACAGAGGAATGTGTATTTCAGATTAGGTCTCCTGGTAATCCTAAAATGACAACGAAAGTTATGATTCCAAGCAAAGGAATTGGGAAATCAAAACCCTAAACCCTCGAGAAATGCAAAGGGTTTAAATTAGTAAGGATTTTTTTAGGAATAGGGGAGTAGAGACAGAAGTTTTATAGTCAGGGATTTGGGGTTGGGTAGAAGTGTTAGAACTGATAACAGTTGATGTGTTTGTAAAAAAGGCGCTATTCTTATATTTTGTGCAAGAAAAAATGAATTTAAAAGTATTCGTGTACAAAAAATGAGGAGCTGCGGATATAGTGTGACGACGAAGTTAGAAATTATTGTTTTGGTAAAGATATTTTGAGAATTAATAAAATTTTAAAGACAGTAAAATATTTGGCTAAATCAAAAGTGTTTAAAAGTTGAAAAGTCATGAATGTTTATTAGTGGCGAAGGATTTGAACCCTCTTTACCATTGAGTTAAGTTTTTGGTTCGTATTAAAGGAGTTCAACATTTAACATATATACATAAAATAAAATTTTAATCTTATATACACAGTATAATTTTTTGACGGAGGTGTTACACCTCGTATTTTGTGCATCGTCGTCATCGTGATGTTAGCCGACATGGGCTCAGAGATGGTAAGATCCCTCCAATGGACTAATAAAGGTTTACGGAAGTGTTGAAAAGTTCATTTCTTGCTCATTTTCGACCAAGACTCCTCCCTACACTTCTCCTAACCGTCCTAACAATTCATAAGGGTTCAAAGGTGTTTCCAAAGTAAAAACATCTAATTTAAACATCAAAATGCTAGCTTTGGTGAAGAATGACATTGTCATGATGTTGTAGTGCAAATAAGGGTTGCTATGAGCCATGGCATGATTATGTTAAAGCTTGTGGTTGTTGTATAAGGTAAGTAAATCACCCGTTGATTGTGCTTAAGGTTATCTACATGTTGATTGAGTTGTTTTGATGAAAAACAATGAGCTAGAACTTGAATTAAGATGAAATGTTATTATTTTATTGTGGGGCTATTTTAGATCATGAATATGACTTTTATGGCTGGAGGTCATGGGGGTACCTTGATTGTGTTGTGATATTTGTCGTTATGTTTGTCTATGTGTTGGTTAGGAAAATGGTACTACAATTTAGGAGAAAAAATAGCCAAATCGCACTTACAAGTTGTTATTGTCGTTGTAATTCTTGTTGGGCTATTCTAAGACTATATGTATGAGGTATGATGGCTGGAAATTGGTGAAGTAGCTTTGGTATATTGTTGTTGATGTTGTTCTTGAGTTGTCTTGGTGTAGAGTTACCATTGTTGAAGAACATGAGGTTCTACACACGCTAAGTTTCGATGAAACGTCTTAGTGAGTCGACCTTTTAGTTATCACTCCAATCTTGATCTGGATCATCTTTAATGTGTAGGTTTCCGCTCGTAGAGCATTCGGGACTTTGGAAGCTAACGTTAGCCAAACAACAAAAGGTATGTAAGGCTTACCCTTTCCTTCTATCGGCATGATCGTAGAGAAAGAGTTATAGAATAAAAGCCCCCCCTCTCAATTCCTCCTTAAAAGATGAAAGTATAGTTACTCTTGATTCTTGAACAGATCATGTGCCTTATCTGTCCCTTGTCAGGAGTACTTTCTGCACTTTATTGATACCTCTTAACTTGTCTCTTGTCAGGAGTACTTTCCATACTTTAAAGTATCTCTATGTATTGTCGTAATATGGTTCCTTATTGATCTCCCAAAAGTTGGAAATGGTATGTTTATTCTTTCTCATTGATTCATATGAAAAGGTAAAATGATATGTTATCCGCATAAGGATAGTCGAAGGTGCAACGACCTTACGTCACTCCGACAGGCTCAAAGAGTACTCCATGTATTTTCGAACGTTCTCATGTATAAGTATGTATTATGCATCTATGTAGCCCACAGATCCTACAACGCTATATACGCGATATATTATATTGATGATATTGCCCACAAAGGCTTACAATGTTATATACGCGATAAATTATACATATGAAATTTCTCACATAGGCCTATGACGTTATATACACGATTGTATCATAATTATGCATATTATGGTTCTCAGTGGCACTCAGACTTACAGGTTGTTTCTTTCTTATTCTCATTTACATTACTACATCTATTTACATTCTTTCATGGCTTACATATTAGTACATTGTTCGTACTGACGTCCCTTATCGGGGAGATGCATTTCATACCCGCAGGTTCAGATAGACGGAGCGACGCCCACTCTTAGTAGGATCTCAGCTAACGATGATGTCAGAGCTCTCCACTCATTATGGAGATGCTAGTCTGAGTCGGTATGGTTATATGTATATATTTTTGTTTATGGGTATGGCGGGGCCTTGTCCATACACGATGACGTTTATGTACTCTTAAAGGCTTGTAAACAGTCGTCTTGTATAGAGATGTCATGTATGGCCTTGTCGGCCTTTCATATAGTATGTTACACTTATGATAGCATTTGTAGGCCTTGGCATGTATATGTATAAAAGTTGTTGGGTCTTTTTATGCTTGCAGGATGATTACATAACTATCTATTAGAGGCCTTGTTGGCCTAGATCTTGTGATGTTGTCCTTATGTTTTGTGACTGGTATGCTAGGGTCTTAGGGCACCAGGTACCGGTCATACCACCCCAAGGTTGGGGTGTAACAGAAGGGCCCCCCGGGCTCCATGTAGATCCACCCCTGGTGTTTACCAAATGCATAGATAAGCTAAAAGATATTTATCAATCAGTTTGTTCAACTTATAAGCTTAGCCAAAGACCCTCTTACTATTTATCTTTTAAATCAAAATTTCAGAGCTTTTTTCTTTCACCAATGAATACTTTTCCCAATTGTCGGAAGTTGAAACTATAATCTACCAATGAGTTTATATGTTACGATTTGTAACTATGAAGAACAAAAAATACTTTTATGATATTCGATAAATAAAATTCTACTGATTTCTAATTGAGATCAATCTTGGTCCTTGTGACTCGCTCTCCAGTCCAAAGTAGTGATTAATAACATTGCTATCAATGATACGATGTAAATTACTATAGTCTAGAAGTGCAGACTTTCAGGTCGGTGAGAGAGAGTGCAGAATAAGGATTAATTCCATTATATCTATCGTATCTTACCTCTTCTACCTATTATCGAGGAGAGAGAGTTAGAGAGTTTTGGGGCTTTGAAGCATGACCACTTATCTCGCAAAATTTTCAGAGATAGGATGGAAAATCTTTTGTGAGAAGAGATGGTAGACTTGATAGTGGATCAGTCTAAAAAACTTTCATTTGAATTGTTAAGACTCGATTTTATTGCAGGAAGGCCCTTCTATAATTACATTTAACGTCTACCACAAATAAATATTCATCATGAGTCATAAGAGAATTTTTTTATGATATTTAAATAAATAATTTATATTTATTAAAAAGACCTATTTAATCAATTTATATCTTATGGTTCAGTGTTTAGGTTCATTGAAAATTTAAAATATTGAATGATTTTTAGTGTTGACAGTTTTAAGAGTGTTTAAGTCATTTTAACATAATATGTCATTTTTAATATCTTTTTACCAAACACATGAACGGCTTCTTTTAGCTCCATCATTTTTATCCAAATATGTAATTATTTATTTTTAAATTCAGCTTCAATATTTAAAAAGTATTTTCAGCACTTAATGCTTAAAAGCTACTTAAATTCATGCAATCCAAATGGACACTTTAGTAGGTATACACCCCTATTTCTCATTTATCCTTTCCTTCTATTTTTTTATAACAATGATGATAGTCTTAGAGTTGAATTAAGAATTTAAAATTTATAGATTTTGACCTCTCTTGTCACCGAGTTACTAATTCATTTATGCTATTAGTTTCACAACTTAATATATTTGCATATTCGATGAATTTTCAACCGAAGTATAAGGGTTGGGATAAAACATTAAAACTATTGGCATCTGTCAAATCATTGTTACTCAACTCTCAATTTTCTCATAAACTAGTTTACTTAAGTTACAATTCTAATTGGTTACTCGTGGTTTATAATCAGAATAATCTAAAAAATTCATAAACGTGAATAGTATAAAGTCAAGAATCACACTCCAAGAACGATATTTGGCAACAATATTTTTTGTTGCTATATGTTAGATGTTATTGTTAAAATACTTTTCGCAACAATAAAAATTATTGCATGCGTTGCAATAACTTTCGATATAAAAACCTCAGCAATAATATATTAAATTTGTTGTCATTTATCATTTTTAGTAACAATATATTAAATTTTTATTACTTTTTATATTTTTTGGTAATAATATATTTATTAATTTATTATTGATAAAGTTTTATTGGTCAATTCTATACTGTCGTGTATTTATCTGAACTGTTTTTGAACCAATCCTTGAAAAGAGGACTCCACTAAACTATGAGGAATAAAGGGACAAAGATTCGCACTACAACAGTAATAAATGCTGGATATCATCATCATGCACACTGCACAGTGCACTTGCATCATTCTCTTAACTTTTTGCTAAACAAACTGTAAAAAAATGGACGCTTCAATTGTATTTGCGTGCAGATTAAAATACAAGTTACTATAATCCTCTACCCCTTCACATTTACCTATATACGTTTAGGTCCGTCTCAAATATTTTTGATTTTCTGTTCTAATTAATAAAAATAAACTTTAATATAAGTAAATACGATTTTAATAATTAAATTAGGTTAAAATATATGAATTATGAATTTTTATGTAAATTATAACTAATAATACTTAGTAAAAAATGAAAAAAAAGAGTCCTAAATTTTTTCATTTTCGGGGCCACGTGATTTAGCACAGCTGTACTCGCCCAAACCAAAGACCCTATATACATTACACACAGTCGATTTAGTTTTTGCATTTTGTGGCATTAATGGAGAACGGGAACGGTGTGTCCGGTGGTAAGCCGACGGTGATGGTAACCAATGACGACGGAATTGATGCACCTGGTTTAAGAGCTCTTGTTCGTGCTCTCGTCTCCACTAATCTCTTCCATGTGCTCGTGTTTGCTCCTGACTCGTACTGCTCTCCCTTCTCTCTCGTTTTGACCATGGATATATTTCACTTTTTTTTTCCCGGAAAACTGTTTGGACACAGCATTGTTACTATTTTTTGTTTTCACTTAAAATCACTCACAAAAATTCAAACATAACGTTAGTTTGTATTCATGTCCAAACACAACTCCAATTTTCATATATCATTTTTAAATTGAAAATGAATACTATTTTATTTTTTCAAATTTCACAAATTTTATGTCCAGCCCACTTAGTGAGTTTAATTTGTTTGTCCGTCTATGGCTATCTGCAATTGGAACTCTAAATTGACTTTTGGCCTAACTCAACGAAAAAATTTAGCTCATGAAGTGAATATTTTCAATACAAAGTTGAATTTTTTAATCAATGTGCTATACTTTAATATCTAACACCAAATTATGTATATTCTTTCATATGTCAACACTCAACAAACCTCCAATAGAAGCATCGTGATATCTTTTACATTTTGATTACCATTATCCAGTGAAAGATCGGCTGCTAGTCATTGTGTTTCATGGCAACGCTCGGTTACTGTTAAGAAAGTAGATGTCCCTGGCGCTACAGCTTTTGCCATTTCTGGTTAGTCCTGGTCTTAAAATCATTTCCTCATCCAGAACTGCTTGGTTTTTTATTCTTAATTCATCTTTGATTTTTCTATAGTGCAATCTTGGTCGTTTTAACTTATGCTAATATATGTACTTCTCTAAATCCTGTTTCATTGGCTCTTTTCAATAGCATAACTGTCAACCTATTTGAAATTGGTGGTTTGATGTCTTGAATGCTTAGAATCTTGAATTGATTAAGTCTTCTGCTGTGGATTTGAAAAATGGTTAAAGGATCTGGACCGACTGATTTGCTTTCTTCTGTTTCTTTCAAATTGTTGGTCACTTCTCTTTTAATAAGAGGAAAATGTGACCTAATTTATCTTTCAAATTTAAAATTTGTTCAAAAAAATCCGTTTAGCTATGTAATTGACCCTCCAGCCAAAAGCGCCAACCAAAATGGGAAGAAACTAGTAAAGCAAATCTGCACGACATCACGTCTTCGATTAAGAAAAAGAAAAACTGCGTCGACTATTTCTAAAGGCTGTTACCAAGCATAGCTAATTATGAAATAGTAGTTTAGTTTGTGTTTGTATATACATTCATATTTCCACAAGCTGGTGCGACTTGTGCTGATTGTTGTACTCTATCCTAATGGAAAATAAAAACACGAGCAGACGTTCTAATATTGAATTTCAATCTAGTGAATGAAACACAAGCACATGATATCATCTCATTCAAACACCAATCAAGTTTTGATGATTCACAGTTAGTTCCCTCAGCGACAACTTGTTAAAGGGGCTTCATTTTTAATGATTATCATGCCCTTTTCTCTTTTCCACTCACACGTACATTCTGCTTTCATTTGGCAGGAACTCCAGCAGACTCAACTTCCCTAGCAATCTCCAAAAAGATCTTTCCTTCAGTACCTGATCTGGTAACTTGTAACACCACGCTTGGCATATCGATCTAGCACGTAGCTTCACTTACACTTATCTGTGTATGAACTATATATGATCTTCATTAAGTTCACGTAAATTTATTCTATTTCATCTTAATGAAAATTACATTTTGGATTTTTCCTTTCTTTTTACTTGTACTTGCAGCCAGTTCATACGTGATATTATCCTGATATAGTTTGTCACTATATACAGTAAGTGAACTCTCATCAATTTATGCTTGCAGGTTGTCAGTGGCATTAATTTAGGCTGCAATTGCGGTTATGACATGTTAGTATATTTTTCTATCGAGCCTTTAGATCCTTTCTGTGAAATGCTTAATTGATACTACCCTCCTTGAATTTCCTTTTTTTGTTACTAGTTATGCTAATTATAACATTTATCATTATTCCTTTGACCAATTTTCACATTTTTAACCTTGCACCACTTACTTATTAATGAAACATTACAGGCAGCACCGCCTTATGTGCTTTCAAATGCTACACTAGAGTACATTTCTTCTTTCTGATAGGCCTTAGTCTAGCTTTTTATAAATTTATCCTTTCTTGATTATGATTTCCAAACTTCACTCAAGTGGCCAGAGACTGCTATTTTTATTGTTCGTGCCAGTTTAAATTTGATCTAATGCTGGAACTGTAGTGTTTATTCAGGGACAGTGGGTGGTGCACGAGAGGCTTTCTTTCACGGCATTCCTTCCGTCGCTGTGTCATATGACTTTTATAATATGTAAGTTAACCAGCCTACCAATTAATTTAAAATAGTTTAGTTGTTCATTTTTCATTGGTTTATGTGACTGTCGACTCAGGGCTGGTCGAAAACTCAATATTGATGATTTCATATTGAGTGCTGAAGCTTGCATGCCAATCATCACTGCTATATTGGCTGGGATCAAGAATAAGACTTATCCTCAGAATTGCTTTCTGAATATCAATGTTCCAAGAAAAGTTGGCAACCACAAGGTAAGATGGACTGGCCTTTGTGATCACTGCCTTTTAGTTCCAAAGGGACATAAAATCTGGTCTCACAATTTAGAGGTGACATCTTATGCTGATCTCATGATTGTGACTTGATTCATTCAGTAGTTGGTGTTTATATACTTTCATATATTTCCCATCTTGCTTCCTCTATAACTTGGACGTCTTTGCTATGTACAAGAACGATTAGCGCATCACATTTGTTATAGACCTTCCTATTTATTTGTTAATGTACCTCTTTTTTTTTCTTCTTTTTTTTTTAGTTTTACCTTTCGGTCTTTCTTTTCACTAAAAGGGCAGCCCGGTGCACAAAGCATCTTGCGTTAGCAGTGTTCGGGGAAGGACCACACCCCAAGGGATGTGATATAGACAGCCTACCCTAATGTAAGCTTTAGTGGCTGTTTCCACGGCTTGAACCCGTGACCTATAGGTCACACATAGACAACTTTACTGTTGCTCCATTCTGTCTTTCTTTTCACTAACATCATGAATTCAGTAAGATGAGCTAGCGGATAACTGAAAGACCATAATTCGGAGCATTTAACCAGACAATTATTAGTTTAAGATAGTTATGATTGTCATGATTATTTTGTTTGTTGCTTCAGTAAAGCTTTAATAAGCAGCAAATCCTTCTTTCTTGGTCAAATTTTGCACCTGATAACTCTTAACGAGCTCTAGGACTTGATTTGATCTCGGTCTTGTCATTCTAAGAGTAGCTTTAATGCGATTACAAGACTAGCTCGACTATGACTGCCTTTTTATTTCTTCTGTAATGCTAGTTGCTCATCCAAGTTGCATTTGAAATAAACTGGTAGTTGCTAATCCAAGTTGAGTTTAAAATAAATTCTAGATGCCGATGAACAATAAATTTGTATTCAAGAATGATGTTTTGACTTGTTAAACAAGTTATGGTAGGAGAAATATGAAGCATAAATTCAGCAGACATTAGCGCATCCAAAGAAAAATGACAAAAGCTTAAAGTTGAATACCCTGGTTCTTTGTGACTTTTCTTGCCATTGTTCCTTATACTTTCTAAGTTGAGCTCATTCATGTCATTAACACAAAGGTTCCATAATTAGAATATACTTCCCTGCTTGATTCAGAGCTTCTAACTTTATTGGATCTTATTTTTGCATTATATTCCAAAATATATACACTACCAGCAAGAGAGTACTTAATTGTGTATTCCTAGGGCTATCGGCTGACTAGGCAGGGGAAATGTTTTTACAAAATGGGATGGACGCAAGTTACTTCTGAAGCACAAGCAGGTACAACGTCATCACCAAGGGCAATGGAGATAAAACCATCAGGGAATACAAATGGCTGTACAGAAGAGAGCGCATTAAGCACCAAAGAAGAACATCTAGTGTTTAAGTTAGATGTGAGATCTCTTTCTCTATCTGCTGCTCATTTATTTACTGAAGTTTCCCCTTATCCTGATTACCGAAGTTCCCTCTTCCCCAGCTCCTTTTTGTTGCCTTTTCTGCTAATTTGTGTTGCTTATTCTAAATCCTTTCACTTCCTTCTACCTTATTTTTTGTTTTAATATACTTGATAAATGCAATTGTATGTCCATTCTTTTCTAGACTGTGGAAACACCAGCAGTGGATAATGACGATACTGATTATTCATCCCTTCAAGAAGGATATGTATGTAAAACTGTATTTAGTTATTTGATTAAATTCTAACACGAATATTGACATGCCACTTTGCATTGGTAACAGATTACTGTTACTCCCCTTTCCGCATTATCTCCTGCAGAGATAGATAGTGTTGCATTCTTCAAAAAATGGCTTCCTGGTGTCTCCCAACGCTTCTCATCCTCTCTTTGTTAATGTGGTGAGTTACCCATTTCGCTACTGACATTGTTGTTCCATGTTTTTATGTACTTTCTGTTTGAAGATTAATGCTTTAAATATATGGACTATATTGCCTAAAACTTTAAGCCATCAAGAGGCATCACATTTATTAATTGATTATATTGGTCGTCAACACAATATCCTACTCATATAGACTTTTGGACGGATGTATTGAGTATAAAACTTGATCTTGGCTGAAAAAGTGTACAATACTCGGAAAAAACAAAATCTGGTTAAATATTCAACTAAATTTGCTTTTCTTATCCTCTTCAGTGTTAAAGGGATGTTGGGCCTAACTCACCCTCAAAAGTTAGATCATGAGGGGAGGATTGCCCAAAGACCATATAAAGAGGCCTCCCATCCCTAAATGAGCTGATGTGGGACTCAACACGCTCCTGCACACTCAAGACTAGACATGTGGAGCATGAACAACACGCTCCTGCACATCAGGAAATAATGATTCATATGGGCTTTACTCTAATACCATGTTATTGGGACTAATGTTCAGCTTTCAACATATAAGAATTGCTTTTAGTGTCATTGACCTTCTGATTCTAAGAAAACCATTTGTGTCTGTCGTGTGTGATTCACTACTGAATAGCTTAGCTGGGATACGCTTCAATTCCTGAAAATTTCTTGTTTTTTCTTTCAGCATAACAAGGTCTGTTGTGGCATCACAGATGTAGCATTAGTCATGGCAATCAGGATTTGACCATCATCCTTCTGGTGATCTAAAGCTGATGATTCTCATGTAGTAGTGTTAGTTATTCTGCAAAATCATGGGCCACATTTATGAACTCTGTATCATTTAGTTCAAAATTTACAACTGTAGCTCTCTTTGGGATAGTAAGGAACTGCAAGGCAATTCATTAACAAACGTTGAAGCCAGGGTAGATCATAACAAACGTTGTGCACTCTGCTGGAATAATTCACGTGTTATTGAGATCTCTTTATAATGTATGGGCAAATAAGCACTAAAAGCTTTTTATTTTAAGATATCATAATAAAAGTTCTATTCACTTTTGATTAAAAATTGGACATGAAAACATTATCAAAGGAAAAGTTAGATCATCAAAGATCACGTGAGATAACGAGTACTCTATCTTAATTAGAAATTTAAAGTTAGAAAATAGAATGTTTTTATTATGTAAAGTTAAATTAGTCGAATTTCACAAAAATTTAGAAAAATAAAGTCAGATACGACATCTTAGCTTTCAGCCATTTGAGCCATTTTTTAGAAAAGTAAAGCACCCGATCAAGCAAAACAAGCGAGATAATTCCAATCTCCCGTAAGATATCCACCAATCTATGAAGACTACATGCGTAATCTTCCACCTTTTCCGCCAGTGACTCCCAGGTGGCTTGTGACCCACAAAAAAGTAAACACGAAAAAGAGTTCCAATCCTTTTTGCATTCTCTTGAAAAAAAATCACATTTATGATTTATTTGTCTAGATCTGCTTCCGCCAGAGTGTGTGTATATATAATATTTTGAATCAGTTTCTGTTCTACAAATTATTTTTCTACTTTTATAGTGCACAAATTTCTGATTCATTAGTACTATAACAATAGTAAGTTAAATATCTTGAATTACAAAAAGAAAAAAGCTTGCGTGCTCTGCTGAAAATATTTCACGTATTATAGATCCCTTTAAATGTATGGCCAAATAAACACTAGAAGTTATTTATTCAAATATCATAAGAACTTTTCACTTTTTAGTACTAAAAATTTGGACATGCCCAAAGACATCATTATTAAAGAAAAGTTAGATCATATCTCCTCAGTAACATTCTATTTTTTGTTAAGAAAAGCAAAAGTTAGATCAAATTAGTAAAATTTCTCAGTTCAAAACTAAAATAATTTTAACTCAGATATTGTAAAATAAAATCTCTCAAGTTAGCTCCTCTATCCCAATTAGAAACTTTAGTTTTTCTTTAAACTAAAACTTTTCAATGCAAAATTAAATTAGTCGAATGTTAAAATAGATATCCAAAATTGAAAAATAAGAGGAAAAGTTAGGAAAGCAAAGTCGGATACCACCTCAGCATTCAACCATTTGATCAATCCTCTAGAAAAGTAAAACACCCAATCAAACTTTAAACGTGTACAAGTATAACACTACAATTCCTACCCATTATTAGATTAGGATTTCTCTTTCCTCTTGTATTAGGATTGTATATTGTACACTATATATATTGATATTAATGAGAAAGACTTCCTAAGGAAGATTAATATCATCTTACATGGTATCAAGAGCCAAAACCCTAATCTAGAAAATTCCTACCTTGCCCCCCCCCCCCTTGGCTGACAACAACATTGTTTTTCTTCTTTTCTTTCCTCATAAATTTCCACCATTCTAATGGAAAATTTGGCTACTCCCACCTCTTCCAATGCTTCCGCTTCTAACGCAGTCGTCATCCAACCACCCACTACCCTCTCCTCACCATCTTTCCATCCGGCTCTCGCCGTTACCTACATCAAGAATTTTATCCCTATAATTCTTGATCAGGAAGATGACCATTATTGGTCATGGGTGGAACTATTTCATATCCATGCATGTGTATATCATGTGCTTGATCATATAGACGACTCTTTCCCTCGTCCTCACGATATGGACGACACCACATGGCGTCGCCTCGATGCCATAGTCAAACAATGGATTTATGGAACTATATCCAAGGATTACTATACACAATCATGAAAACGGGTGCCTCTGCCCGTGATCTATGGACACGTTTGGAAGAAATCTTTCAAGACAACAAGAACACTCGCGCGGTGTACTTGGAAGAACAGTTCAACAATACCCGTCTTGAAAACTTCTCTACTATGTCAGAATATTGCAAGCAGTTGAAACTGGTGGCAGACCAATTGTCCAATATTGGTACGCCCGTGTCCGAAACAAAGATGATGTTACAATTAGTTGCAGGCCTCCCTAAGGGTGAATATGACACCCTAGACACAATGATACAATAGACTGACCCTCTACCAAGCTTCAACAAAGCACGCTCGCAATTGTTATTGGAGTAGACTCGACGTACGAAGCAGGACGAGCATAACCAGAAGACTTTAGCAGTTGAAACGCCCGCACAACCTCAGGCCACCACCGACCAACAATCTCCGTCGAAAAACATCCAATCGCGGCAAAACCGCGTGCGACAGGGATGGCAAGGGTTGCAGAAAAGATCGAGGACAACAGTCACAACAGATCAGCAGTAACGCTTCATGGGCCGGCCTAGTCTCTGGCTACCCAAATCAGAACTGGGCCACGATTTCTGGCTTTCATCCAGCCCAGTACCCTTTTCAACAACAAGGGTTACTAGGCCAGGCTTCATCTCCGCGCCCACCAGTGTTCCAGCAACATCAGGCCCACGTCGTGCAGGCCCAATTCCCACAGCAGCCCTTAAATCAAATCCCCACCGACTTGGGTCAGGCATTCAGCAATATGAGTTTGCAGCAGCCGACGAAAATTGGTATATGGACTCCGGAGCCTCCTATCACCTCACCCGATCCGCATGTAATCTTTCCCAATTATTTCGTTTAAAGTCTCCATATTTTATTACAGTTGGCAATGGTCATCGCATTCCAATTCAGGGCTATGGTCACAGTCACACTCCGAAACCTCACCCACCCTTCTCCCTAAATAATGTCCTGCATGTCCCCCACATAATAAAATATTTAATATCCATTAGGAAATTTACTCGTAATAATTCTGTGTCGGTTGATTTTGATCCCTTTGGTTTTACTGTGAAGGATCTACGTACGGAGACCCCTATTACGAGATGCAATAGCACAGGGGACCTCTATCCATTCACATCCTCGTCCGCTGCCGGTTCCCGCCCACACACTACCCTAGCTGCTCTGTCTCCGTCAATTTGTCACAATAGGCTCGGACACCCAGGAGCTCATGTTTTTCATTTTCTTAGAAGTAATAATTTTATTCAATGTAATGGGAAACTTGCCCAGACCTGCATTTCCTGTCAATTAGGCAAACATGTTAGTCTTCCGTTTAATTCCTCAGTTAGTATTACGTTTTCTCCATTTGATATCATTCATGCTAATTTGTGGACTTCCCCCGTTACCAGCTCCCTAGGTCATAAATAGTATCTCGTGTTATTAGATGACTACTCTCACTTTCTTTGGATCTACCCATTAAAATTTAAGTCCGAAGGTTTTGCCAAATTTCTTGAATTTTACACATTTATCAAAACGCAATTCGAACGCGCCATTAAATCTTTCCAATGTGACAATGGCCGTGAATTTAACAACTCCACATTTAAAAAATTCTACAACAATAATGACATGGTCTTCCAATTTTCGTGTCCCCACACGTCCCCTCAAAATGGCAAAACCTAGCGTCTCATCCGTACAATAAATAACATGGTCCGCACTTTTTTGTTTCATGCCTCCATCCCTCCATCCTTTTGGGTTTATGCAGTCAAAATGGTAGAATACGCCCTTAATATTTAACCACTAGTACCCTCCGCAACATGACTCCAACCGAAATCTTACACCGTAGGGTTCCCTCCTATGATCACCTACGGATGTTTGGTTGCTTATGTTTCCCTAATTTCTCTTCCACAGTCTCTCACAAATTAGCTCCCTGCACCACTCCGTGTGTCTTCTTAGGTTTCCCGTCGAACCATAGGGGCTATCTGTGCTATGACTTATCCACTCGTCAAATTCACATCTCGCATCACGTCACTTTTGACGAGACGCAATTCCCCTTTTCCAACATCCAAAAATTTCAAAAATCGGATTACGAATTTTTAGATGAATCAACTCTCTCTCCTATCCACCTTCGGGAACTGTGCCCGACTGACACCACTACACCGCCTCCATCTGCCACCATACATCACCTGCCGTCGGCATCCCTGCCACCGGCGTCCCCCCCGTCGCCGCGTCTTTCCACCTTTAGCACAACTCTGCCTCCAGGTTCCACCAACTCACCGATCACCATCCCATCCACTGTGCCGTCCCAACAGTCTCACCACCATGCCGACCACAGTCCAACCATCAACCATCAACCATCAACCACCACCCAGAAACCTAGATACCAGACCTAATACACCACCGACATCGTACCCTACCCTACAAACCTCCTCCCTTTTTGGCATACCGAGAATCCCCACAACTCCCTACCACAGTTCACCGACAACCAACGACCAAACCCACTCGACTCCAACCCCAAACACCGTCACTGTTCCGCACCACCCGACAACCACCCTCGACAGAAACTAGTCCCGACAACCCAACATGCACCACACCCGAATCTATGGTCACCCAGTCCACCCAACCAGTCGACCAATACCCTTACCCAGCCAGCGCCCACAGACCGGATGGAAACCCGTGCCCAACACGGGATTTTCAAACCCAAAGTCCAATTTAACCTGTCCACCCAAACAATTTCACCTATACCAAAAAGTCCTAAATTAGCCAAACTAGACCCGAATTGGAATGCGGCCATATGTGAGGAGTTTAATGCTTTAACGAAACAACATACTTGGGACTTGGTTCCTCGACCAGAGGGGGTGAATGTGATCCGTTGCATGTAGCTTTTTCGTCACAAGTTCAGGGATAGTGGTGACTTAGAAAGATATAAGGCAAGACTAGTGGCAAATGGTACTAACCAACATGAGGGCATTGATTGCGGTGAGACATTCAATCCGGTTGTTAAACCGGCCACCATCCGCACAGTTCTAAGCATTGCTATGGGAAAGCATTAGCCGATTCATCAGCTAGATGTGAAGAATGCATTTCTTCATGGGGATTTACGAGAAACTGTCTACATGCACCAGCCGCCTGGTTTTGTCCACCCAGCAGCCCACATTATGTGTGCCGTCTCCGTAAGTCACTCTATGGATTAAAACATGCCCCTAGAGCATGATATCGTTTTGCATAGTTTATTATACGTCTCGGGTTTACATGCAGCAGATGTGATACCTCTCTTTACTTTACATCGAGGCCGTGATACTGCTTATTTACTGTTATATGTGGATGACATTGTTCTTACTGCCTCTACTGCTGTGTTGAAAGATGAGATTATTGCGCGGCTCAAGTCTGAATTTGCCATAACTGATTTGGGAAAGTTGAGCTATTTTTTGGGGATCTCAGTCACTAGATCCGCTGATTGTATGTTTCTTTGCCAAGTATGCAGAGGAGATCGTGCACAGGGCTAAGATGGACAGTTGCAAAATCATGGCCAGTCCAGTTGATTCTAAATCCAAACTTAGTGCAATGGTCGGTACTCCAATGACTGATCCTACTATGTATCGGAGTCTTGCAGGTGCACTTGAGTATCTCACCTTCACCAGGCCTGACATTGCCTATCTTTGTCGCAAAGATGTATGCTTGTTTATACATGCCCCAGGAACCTCGTTTCTTGCCCTCAAACGTATCATTCGATATGTTAAGGGCACACTGGATTATGGACTACACTTATACCCCTCCGCACTGAACTCGCTATTATCCTACACCGATACAGATTGGGCAGGCTGTCCAGACACTCGCCGCTCTACATCCGGCTACTGTGTGTTTTTGGGTGATAATCTCATCTCTTGGTCTGCCAAACGACAAGCCACATTATCCCGTTCGAGTGTAGAAACTGAGTATAAATGAGTTGCTAATGTTGTTGCTGAGATCTGTTGGCTCCGAAACCTTCTCTTGGAGCTTCAGTGTCCTTTAAGTAAAACGTCTCTGGTCTACTATGATAACATATGCGTCATATACCTGTCTCACAATCCGGTTCAGCATCAACGAACCAATCATGTTGAGATGGACATCCACTTTGTTCGCGAGAAGGTTGCTCTCAGGCATATTAAGGTATTTCATGTGCCTTCCTCATATCAATACGCATATATTTTCACGAAGGGCCTCCCAAGAGAGTTGTTCCTTGATTTCAGATCCAATCTTAGCGTTAGGCTTCCCGCTCCGATTGAGGGTGTGTGTAAATGTGTACAAGTATAACACTACAATTCCTACCCATTATTAAATTATGATTCCTATTTCCTCTTTCCTCTTATTGTATATTGTACACTATATATATTGATATTAATGAGAAATACTTCTAAATAAGATTAATATCATCTTACCCAAACATCACAAAGATTAAAAAGCGACAAGATTCCAATTAATAATACGCACGTCCATGCATAAACTTCTATTTTTTCGCTAGTGGCTCGCAGGATATCACATTGAATGTTTTTCAGTTCAACTACAATTCAAAGCAACACACATTCGGCGACAATGGAGAATGTCAGTGAATATAAACCCTCAGTGATGGTCACAAATGACGATGGAATTGATGCTCCGGGTTTGAGATCTCTCGTTCGTGTTCTTGTCTCCTCTAATCTCTTCAATGTCCTTGTTTGTGCTCCCGATTCGTAAGTCTCTCTCTTTCATTTTTCTTAAATCGACACTATTTATCACCATTGTCTGCTTGTATTGATGGTTTATACATTACTTTATTCAAATTGGTCTGGGAATTGTATATGCTGGTCCCTTATCTTAAACATTTCCTTTTCAGTTTTTTCCTGGTCCATTTTTGAAAGAAATAATCCCTTATTATTTTCATTAATGAATGAGTATATATACAATTTACAATTTTCATAATATGAAAAATTCTATTCCTATTCTACTCCCAAAATTCTATTCTATTTGTACAAGAATTCTATAATTATGTTAAATGTACAATGCTAATTAAATACAACAATATATTACCAAAACTACCTAAATATACACGACTTGTGTTTCCGTGATATACACGGTATACACATGTCAGTGTATATACCGTGTATATCACGGGTATATTTGTCACACCCCCGCAGTCATAGCGGGCGGTCTTTGTACGCTGAGACTGTCCCTAAAATCTTCAAATAGAACCGAGGGAAGACCCTTCGTAAAGATGTCTGCAATTTGATACTTGGAAAGGACATGACAGACGCGTACTTGTCCACGAGCTACCTTTTCGCGAACAAAGTGGATATCCATCTCGATGTGTTTAGTGCGCTGATGTTGAATCAGATTATCAGAAAGATAGACGACACTAATATTATCACAATAAATCAAGGTAGCTTTCTGAATGTGACAATGAAGTTCTAAGAGAAGATTACGTAACCAATATGATTCAGATACCACATTGGCTACCCCTCGATACTCGACCTCTGCACTAGATCCTGATAATGTAGACTGTCGCTTTGCAGACCATGAGACCAAGTTATTACCAAGAAACATACATATTCAGACGCGGAGCGTCTGGTATCTGGACAACCACCCCAATCAGCATCTGTATACGAGATAAGTGTAGAAGTCGATGATGGATATAGATGCAAGTCATAGTCAAGTGTTCCCTGGATGTATCATATAATGCGTTTGAGCGCATTCATGTGCTCAACCCTAGGATCATGCATAAACAAACACACCTGTTGTACGGCATATGTAATATCCGGTCTCGTGAAAGTAAGATACTGAAGAGCTCTGGCAAGACTGCGATAGTGGGTGGGATCCTCGTAAGGTGAGCTAGCCGCAACACCTAACTTGGGTTTGGTATCAACTGGAGTGGAAGTAGACTCACACGAGGACATACCAACCCTTTCAATTATCTCAGCGGCATACTTCCGTTGTGATAAGAATAACCCACCTGCATGACGAGTGATAGCAATCCCCAAGAAGTAACTCAAGGGCCCCAAGTCTTTCATAGCAAACTCAGAACTGAGCAGTGTCATGATAGACTTGCGTAAAGTATCAGAAGAGGCAGTCAAGATAATATCATCCACATATAATATAATATAACCCAAGGAAGTACCACGGCGATATATGAACAAAGAATTATCAGACATGCAGTGAGAAAACCCAATAGACGAAACATAGTCTGCAAATATCTTATACCAAGCCCGTGGGGCCTGCTTAAGCCCATACAAGGACTTCTTTAATAAACAGACATGATTAGGATATTTGGGGTCTCGAAAACTCAAGGGTTGATGCATGTAAACGGTCTCCTTAAGATCACCATGTAAGAAAACATTCCTCACATCTAACTGATGAATGGGCCACGCCTTTGAAAGAGCAAGACTGAGAACAATGCGAATGATAGCCGGTTTGACCACCGGACCAAATGTCTCACCACAATCTACGCCAACCTGCTTAGTTTTACCATTACGTACATGACGAGCCTTATGTCTCTCAAAAGAACCATCAAAATTATTTTTATGAGTAAAAATTCACATAGACCGAGTAATATTAACACCAAAAGAACCATCAGAATTATTTTCAATAAGAGCATCATATTCGTCATGCATAACCAATTTTGAATTTGGGTCATTTAATGCAGACACGGGGTTACAGGGTAGTGGGGATTTAAGAACATAAGAATTTAGATTAAAATGTCTTTTTGGTTTAAAAATACCCCGTTGACTACGAGTGACAGGTTTGTGACTCGGTGGAGAATTGGGTGGATTTTGGGACAAATTCGGATGGGTGACGAACTGGCCCAATATTGGAAACTAGACGTGTAACTGGGACAGAAGTTGTCTCGGTAGTGGGCTGGGCAATCGGCCCACTAGCCGGGGAAAAGCGATGGGTGGTGGCGGGCGATGGCGATGGGCATTGGCGTTCGGGTGCAGGGCGGCCTAATAAGTGGTGTACGATATACGCGGAGACGTCGTCATCTAAATGATTATACGAACTAGGCACGGGACTACTCACTTTAGCAAACGAAAATTGGGTTTCATAAAAAATAACATGGTGACTAATTATGATTTTATTAGACGATAAATCAAAACATTTGTAACCACGATGATTAGATGGATAAACCAAAAACACACAAGCGGTAGAACGGGCTTGATGTTTGTTAATTGTAGTTGATGGAAATAGTGGATAACATAAACATCCAAAGACCCTAAGATGTGAATACGAATGATTCTTATTATAGAGGATTTTAAGAGGGGATGAATATGCTAATCTTTTTAGGAAGTATGTTTAGGTGATAAGTAGCCATTTATAGAGCATGATGCCAAAAGGAAGGGGGTACGTAAGCATAAACCAATAAAATTCGGACAATATTTTTAATGGTACGAATTTTTCGTTCGGCTTTCCCATTTTGTGAGGACGTATGAGGACAAGAAAAATGAAAAACTATGCCATTAGCATCACAAAACTCCTGAAACAACCCATTATCATATTCTTTGTCATTATGACACTGAATATTTTTGATTTTCCGTTCAAATTGGGTACGGATGAATGCTCTAAATTTTAAGAATGTGAAAAAAATATGAGATTTCTTTGCTAACAGAAAGGTCCATAAAAAATTAGAATTATCATCCAAAAAGAGAACATAATAACGATGACCCACAGAACTCAGAATGGGAGAAGTCCATAAATCGCTATGTATAATGTCAAAAGGCAGCAAAGTACGAGAAGTAGAGGCTACAAATGGTAATCTAACATGTTTTCCTAATGGACAAGAATGACAAATTGGAGTACTACGCGTACCCTTACAAGAAATAAAATTATTTTTATGCAAGGAAGAAACAATAGACGACCCAGGGTGACCCAAACGTGCATACCACAAGGAAGGAGCTAGAACTGCAAATGTCAATGGCATGGCTTGACTCGAGAAACTGGAGGCGGGCGTGATTGGATATAGATCTCCCCTACTATTGCATCTCATGAGTGATATCCTCGTTTTGAAATCCTTCACAGAAAATCCAAAAGGATCAAAATTAACAGAAACCCAATTATTAGTGGTGAATTTTCGGACAGACACCAAATTTTTAATTAAGTTAGGGGCATGAAGGGCATTTTTCTAAACAAGAGGTGGATGTGGGGGAGACAAAGTTGTATTACCGTAACCACGAATTGAAATTGTATTGCCATTACCAAAAATAATGCCACGATTTTTGCTCAAATTGGAATAAGACGAGAGAGTACCTTGGTCGGACGTCATGTGAGAAGTGGCGCCGGTGTCCATGTACCAATTCGCGTCTGGAGGATTTAAACCAAGTGTATGCATGGCGCCCTGGTGTCGGCATCAGATTCGGGCTCGCAGCATTGAAGGCCTGCTGGGGCCGAGGCCCAAGCACACCGGACTGCTGACCCGAGAAATTGGGCCTGTTATAGGGCTAGACCGGGGCCCAAGGTGGCTGGAAATAATTGGGAGGAGGGTAGTAGGCGGGACTGGGCCACTGGTCTAGGCCCACTTCCAAGGAGCCCAAGGCTGGATGGGCCCAGAACCCCGAGGCCCACCCCAGTGTTGTTACTGTTCCTGCCAGTGTTGCCACTGTTCTGGCTGCCGCGATTTTTGCCATTATGTTTACAGTTTTGACCCTTCTTGCCGCCACCGTTATTGCGGTTTTGACCCGAATTGTCAACAAAAACGTGAGAATTATCGGATGAAGTCATCATCGCCACGGAACTTGCGCCGGTAGCAACCTTTTTTGCCAAGCCGGCTTCTTCTAACGTGAGCATCGAACGGGCTTGATAAAAAGGGGGAAGCGGATTACTTTGTCAGAGTAGAGTCCCAACTCCATTATAGGCCTGCAACCATTTGTAGAACAAGACGATTATTGTTAACAGGCGCTCCAATGTTACGGAGTTGGTCCGCCAATTCCTTGAGCCGTTTACAATAAGCTGAATCATTCGGGAAATTCTCCATGCTGACTTGTGAAAACTCTTACTCAAGAGTGACAACTCGGGAATGTTTGTTATCCTGGAATATATCATGCAATCAATTCCAGGTAGCCATAGCCGTAGTGTCTGGTTCAATGATGGTCGGTAAAAGGTCGGTAGAAATAGTGAAGTAAATTCACTGAAGGACGGTAGCATCAAGAGTGATCCACAACTGAGGATCCTCCGCGGGTGTAGGCACAGCGGGAGAAATTATGTGATGGAGAACTTGATGTGAGATTGCGTGAATTTTGAACAACTCTGCCCACGTTGCATATTGGACGTTTTCCATCTCAAGAACAATAGGGACGTGGTTCTTGATGTTGGAAACAGTTAGGGCAGGATGAAACATGTTCTTTGACGTAGATATAACGAAAGAACAATAGGTGAATAAGGAATTTGGAAGAGAGGAGGTGAGGGGCACATATTTTGAGAAGGGACACGAAAATCGCTGCAGCGGAGGAGAGAAAAATCAGTAGAAGCTAGATCTAGACTTCTGATACCATGAAAGAAATAATCCCGTGATTATTTTCATTAATGAATGAGTATATATACAATTTACAATTTCTAAATCCTATTCCTATTCTACTCCCAAAACCCTATTCTATTTGTACACGAATTTTATAATTATGGTAAGTGTACAATGCTAATTAAATACAACAATATATTACCAAAACTACCTAAATATACACGGCTTGTGTTTCCGTGATATACACGGTATACACATGGCAGTGTATATACCGTGTATATCACGGGTATATATATCAATTTTGACTAACGATGTCCTACGTCGGAACTTTTGCTTTCTTTTGGTCCCTTTGTAAAAAAAAATTTAAAAACTTAATGATAAAAAATACACGGAACTATCACTTCTTCACGAGTTTAACACCCAACTATCTTGTTCTTTTTTCCTACCTGAACTATCACCATTTATATATCATAAATACACCTAGGTGATAGTGCAGGTAGGAAAAGAAATAGCTGGTTGTTGACTTAATTAGCTTCGAGGTGTGTTTATACATAGATGGTGATAGTTTAGGTAAGAAAAGGAACAACTGATAGTTGATCTAATTAGCTTCGAGGTGTACTTATACATAGATGATGATAGTTTAGGTAAGAAAAAGGAACAATCAACTGATAGTTGGGGTGTGAAACTCGCGAAGAAGTAATAGTTTAGATGCGTTTTTGATCATTAACTCAAAAAAAAAATGAATAACACTATTTTTACTTTTCTTTTCTTCCTCGTGTCCTTGATTAATTGATTCCATGGCTAAAACTTTTATTTAATTGGGAAATCGAGGATGGCTATAGGGCTTTTGATCATTTGTTTAGTAAGCTCGTAGTTATCAACTACTGATAAGTTTTGGTGGTTAGAGTTATGGGATGTCTGTACTGGTGGAGTCTAGAGGTAGCATGCACCCGATGATTTTGTCGAGGTGCTTGCAAGTTGGACCAAACATTGTCATTATTAAAACAAAAGAGAGAGAAACTCCTGGTTATCAGCTAAGCATGTTGGAATACCTACTATCATAAACTGCGAAAGCTATGGTGATGAAAACTTAATGCCATCAGGGCTATATGTAAAGTTGGACAAATAGAGAAATTAGGCTCTGACTAATAAGAAATGTTTGCTCATATGTATGTCGTACTAGTATTGGTGCATTGTTGTTCCCACAATTACCAATAAAGAATAGATTGCAAATAGATCTGTTTCTTTCTTTTCCATTTTCTTTTTGTTTATTTATTCAGATGGGGATGGATACTGATACTATTATGGGTGAAATGTGAAATAGGTCTTAACTTCAAGCTTGATTTAGATGTTCTCTCCGTGAAGATAAGAGAGTGAAATTTAAACATAGTAAAGATGGATTTTGCTATTTGTAGATTTTCTTATATTTCATATTTTGCTTTTAGGGAGAACTGTATATGGCAAATGTTTGCAGAAGCAGGGTTATATCTCAAAGTTTGTGGAGAAAATTGGACTTTCCTGTGTTTTGTTTTCAAAATTCTGGCATTAGAAGATACGGGATCCATATAAATTTCTTGTGCCTTACTATCACAGTGGAGTAGGGGCGGAGCTAGAAGCAGAATTACGAGCTCGGCCGAACCCAATAGCTTTAGTGCAAACTCAGTATTCACATTAAGAAACTAAATATATACAAAAATCAAATTCAGAACTCAGTTAGCATGGCATGATATATAAAGCCCTTATTTATATGAGAACATTTCTTTTAATTATATGACAACATTAAAAGAAGCTCTGATGGGTAATTTAGCAAGAAGGCTTAGATGTGTGGTCACATGTAGACTTATCTATGTTCTATCGAAATTCGTTGGCCATTGACAAGTGAGGTTGTTCCAACGGCAAGTGCACTCACTTGCAACCAGGAGGATGGGAATCCAAAGCACCAAGGAAGAAAAGTGGAGAGGGACACTATTGACTCCTAGACAGTAGGTATTTGGAGGTTAGATAAGTCTCCTCGTGGTTCCTTTTCTGGAAACAATATCTATTTGTTCAATCTATCAGGTTGTTACAGTAGAGAGAGGAGGGCCCGTGACCTAGACCAAGTAAAATGCATCAAGGATGAGGACGGCAAAGTAAAGGTGTCCAACGGGGCGGGGCGGGTCCCGGTGGGACGGGACCCGACGGGATGGGGGGGAGGTCGGGACCGATCCTCCGGCGGGACTGGCCAACGTCCCGTCCCGTCCTTCATCCCGTCGGAAAAGGGGACCGGTCTTGGCGGGGCGTGATCGGGTCGGGATCGGGATTTCCTATTTTTTTTACACTTAATTTAAAAAATAATATATATAAACACTTCAATAATTGAACAAGATAGTGTAATAAAAATATCCCAAGACTGTTTCTGTGCCTCTTATATTATTTAATAGAAATATGATTTTTTTGTAATACAATTTCAAAATTGCAACTTTGTGGTGTTGAAAGTTGCAAATCAAATAGTAAAATTGCAATTAAAAAAATCACATATTTATAAACACCTTTTCTAATTTCTTCACAATGTCTTGTGGTTCTTTGGTTGAAATTGGAATTTGTTGATCAAATTGGTCGACGTCGCTTCTACCTCCGTCGGACAAGATTTCATTGTAGTTTTCGTTGTCTTCTTCGTTGATCTCCGGTTGACCGCACCTTCTATGCTCCGCTCGTATCCAATCTCTGAATAAAACTGCAATCTCCAAGTTGTCTCCCGCTGTCTGTGTTCTCCTATTTGAAATCTTCCGGCAGAAAAAGCGCTTTCAGACGCTGTTGATGACGCTTGAATGTTCAACACATCTCGGGCCATCTTTGCTAGTGTCGGAAATGTCTTCTCATTTTCCCTCCAGTATTTAAGCAAGTATTCACGTCCTTCTTCATTGAGAACTGCTTGGTACGGTACAACACCATGCAAAACAAAAACATCAAACTCGCTAACTTGATTAGTAGTGGAACCACTAAACATTCTATTTCTAAGGCTTTCAATACTAGCCGCAGAAACATATGTCTTTTATAAGGTTGTATTGAAGAAGAAGAAGATGGTATAAAAGCCGGTTGGTTGCTAGTACTTTCTTGTTGGTAATGCGTATATATTTTTTTGCATTCATCGTGTATGCTAGACAAAACTTCTTCTTTAGTTGGTTCCTTAGGTGGTTGTTCATTTGAGTTTTTTGGAGTTGGTGGTAGAAGTACTGCTATACAATCATAAATAGTTTCAATAAGTGCTTTACAACCGTCTATTTTAATAGTCAGATTTAATACAACACCAATACTATAAATAGTAGGAATAGGAAAAAATATTTTTTTAATTTGATAAACATTTTTTAATAGGTGCCTTATAAGATGATTTTTCCAATATATTCACTAAGTAACAAAAATATTAGAGCTATATAAAATAACATAGTTGAAATAGTAGGATAATATATACCAGAAAATTCTTTAGTTGCTTGAATTTTTTTTTCTAAAAATACAATAAGTTCTGAAATTTTTCCCAATCGTTATCTACAAGCATATCAATTGGATTTCGATTATGTGCGTTAAACAATAAAGTTATAGGTCTTCTATAATCGTAAGCAACAAGTAGTTGTTCATAGAGAATTTCACCTAGTCGCTACTTCTTCAGAAATTTTCTATACGGTAGTCCACAATCGTGATAAGTTTTTTTGTATTCTATTTTTCTTTGTATTCTATTACTTCTAAAAATAAATTTTACAGCAAATTGTAGTTTATTAAGAATGTCTTCAAAAAATGATATGACACACACATTTTATATGAAAATGATTAGGAAAAGATGGAGTGAATAGATTTTTTAAAAGTCTCACAACATAATTATTAGAAGAAGTATTATCTAACGTAACAGTCATTATTTTGTCAGTTATACCATAATAATCGCAAACTTGATGAATATTTTCTGAAATAAAATTTCCAGTGTGCTTATCATCAATATATCTATATGCTAAAATACGTTTTTGCATAGACCAATTATGATCTATCCAATGACATGTTACAGTTAAATAATCATGGCCGTTAGTACTACGACCTATATCAGAAGTGATAGATACTTTGCCAGGAAAATGATATAATGCATAACGTAAATATTGTTGATATTCATGGGCAAATTTAAAAACGTCTCTCCTAACAGTTGATCTAAGAAAACCATTAAAAACATGATTATACGTACGGGTGCATCAAAGAAGTCAGATCTCTAAAGCAATTGTTAGAAAATTAGCCCACCCGCCGATTTGCTGCTTTAGGAACCGACCCGATGGAATCATACGAGCCAAGAAGGTTCACATTGTCGGAAACGAGCCTAGATGCCTGCACTAGCTTCTTTCTTGATCTCCTTGACTTTCTTTTATAGTAAAGCTCTGTCACATAGTTCTCGATACTTTGATTTTACTTTTATAGAAAGTATGAATAAAACGAGGAGAGGAAGAAAATGAAAAAGGAAAACCCTCCACCGCAACTAATTTTGCTATTGCTTCCCTATCTCTATGTTTATCGTATTTACGACTTACAATTCCCCCGTCGTCGGGTTAATTTGACCCTGAACTTGGTCTGGGACACTATGTGAACCTTGTACCGACTGAGAGTGCATTGACGCACCCGACTTTGTAGCCTCATATTCATCCCACCTAGCTTTGTACATATCTCAATAAACCTCCCGTCCCATCCTGACCTTTTCCCATTTTAAATTTATAAACATTTTTACAAATTTTGCATCTAACTACTTGATTCTCTTGGTCCCTATAAAAAAATCCCATGCAGCTGATTTTAATTTTCATTGTGTGGGGCCTCATCTCATACTAGGGGGAATATGAGGCATTTCAATTTCAGTTCCAGTTTGAGGTGCACTAGTGGGTGTGTCATCTAGATTAGTGGGTGTGTCATCTAGATTATCTTCTAAATTAAAGTCTGGTTCAGTTGCAGAATATATCTCATCATCTAATGGTATATTATTAAAAAATTCAGTTTCATCTATATGAGTGTAATAAATCAAATCATCATGTGTAGGAATAGGATGACTAGAAGAAGTACCCCTGCCTTGTTACCCCTACTAGAAGAAGCACCCTTACCCTTAAACATACCTCTTAATCCTTCCATTTTAATTATGCAAATAAATAATTAAAGATTATGAAATTAAGTGCAATAATTAAAATAAAGTAACAGTAATAATTTAAAGAAGGAATGAAGGTACCAAACGCCGACGTGACGTCGACTTGTAATCGAGGTTGAAAATTGAAACTTTGCTCGATGGATGATTCTCAAGCTAGTTGTCAACTTCAGTCTCAATTTTTGAACTTTGATACAATTATACAAATGAGCAAATAAAATAAAATATTTAGTAGGCAATGTAATTGTAGACTTGTAGAGAGATAGATTGAGTTGAGAGATTAGAGCGATTGTAGGAAGATTTGTGAGATAAAATGAAGAGAAAATGAGGAATTTATAGTTGGGAAATTGGGTTAAAGGGTAAATATAGTAACTTAGGGGTTAAAAATAAATATTAAGGGGTAGGGGGGGCAAAAATAGTCGTTGCACAATGGCCAAAATATAAATTGGCCGTTGTGCAACGGTCTTTTTTGCAAAGGGGGGGTCGGGGTCGGGGTCGAGTCTGGGGCGGGACGAGCCCAGGTCAAGTTCCGGGTTTCGAGTCCCGACACCATTTTTTTAGGGGGATCGGGGCGGGGTCGGGTCAAGGTCGGGTCGGGACCGGGCCGACCCGGCCCACTGGCCAGCCCTACGGCAAAGTACTGGTGGATGAGGCGCTCATTAAACGTAGATGGCAATCGTTCTTACGTAAACTCCCAAACGAAGAGGGAGACAGAGACATTGTGCTGGGGGATTTAGAGTACTTAGAGAGGAGTCGGAATTTTAGGTATTGTAGGTGTATAAGGGTGGATGAGGTTAAGGGTGCTATTTGTAGGATGCACAAGGGAAGAGCGACAGGGCCAAACGAGATTTCGGTGGAATTCTGGAAGAGCGCAGGCAGGGCAGGTATGGAGTGGCTGACTAAGTTATTCAATATCGTGTTTAAGATGGGGAAAATGCTCGAAGAATGGAGGTGGAGTATAATGATTCTGTTGTACAAGAACAAGGGATATATTCAGAGCTGCAACAACTATAGGGGTATTAAGTTGCTAAGCCACACGATGAAGGTTTGGGAGAGAGTGGTGGAGATGAGGGTAAGGAGGGGCGTGTCTATTTCGGAGAACCAGTTCGGATTCATGCGGGGACGCTCAACTACATAAGCCATTCATCATGTGAGGAGGTTGGTGGAGCAGTACAGGGAGAGGAAGGACCTTAACATGATGTTCATAGATCTAGAAAAGGCCTACGACAAAGTCCCTAGGAAGGTTCTATGGAGATTGGGAGATTGATGAGGATGTCACACATCGTATTGGTGCAGGGGATGAAATGGAGACTCGCGTCCAGAGTCTTTTGTGATAAAAAGGTGCCACCGAAACTTAAAGGCAAGTTCTACATAGTAGTGGTTAGACCAGCTATGTTGTATGGGGCGGAGTGTTGGGCAGTTAATAACACTCACGTTCAGAAGATGAAAGTTGCAGAAATGAGGATGTTGCGGTAGATGTGTGGGCATACTAGGAGAGATAGGATTAGGAATGAAGATGATCGGGACAAGGTGGACGTGGCCTCAATGGAGGACAAGATGCGGGAAACGAGGCTAAGATGGTTTGGATATGTGAAGAGGAGGATGTTGCGGGGGATGTGTGGGCATACTAGGAGAGATAGGATTAGGAATGAAGAGGATTGGGACAAGGTGGACGTGGCCTCGATGGAGGACAAGATGCGGAAAACGAGGCTAAGATGGTTCGGGCATATGAAGAGGAGATGTGCGGATGCCCCAGTGCGGAGATGTGAGAGGTTGGCTATGGATGGCTTCAGGAGAGGCAGAGGTAGGCCGTAAAAGTATCGGGGTGAGGTGATTAGACAAGACATGACGCAGTTACAGCTCACTGAGGACATGACCTTAGATAGGAGGGTGTGGAGGGCAAGGATTAGGGTAGAAGGTTAGCAGGTAGTAGGGCATTGTCTCACGTATACTTCCTTACTAGTATTCGTATTATTTCTATTGTAGTTCTTGTCCTTTGATTTTGTTATTATTTGATGTTCCTTGTCTTTTTTCGAAATGCTTTGTCTTGCTTTCTATAGTATGCTTTTGTTATTCCCTGTTTGACCTACTTTGTTATGCTTTCTCTTGAGCCGAGGGTCTATCGGAAAGGTCTGCGCCCACTCTACCCTCCCCAGACCCCACTTGTGGGATTACAATGGGTATGTTGTTGTTGTTGTACAGTCTCTTGGTAAGAAAATGGACGTTGGGCTTAACTCAACCCAAAAAGCTAGCTCATGAGGTGAAGATTACATCCACCACTGATGTGGGATACTAACATTTCCATTGAACACATTCTTATCCCACTATATGTATCGAATTTGACATTTAGGTTACTTTGATCAGGAAGATCCTAACTAGACATTTCATGTTAAGGATCAGCTGGAGGTAGTTTGCCTTGTTAGTTTTCTGTGTTTCTTGAGTAAAATGCATGTTATGTGATTACTTGAAGAAGCAACTTCCGTATCGAATATATCCTGTCTCAATGTCTATAACATGTCTGTCTAAATTCTGGCCAAGTGCTTATGTAAATTCTTTCATTAATAATTGCTTACAATCATAAGATCATTGACTAGAACATTTTGTGACTGTTAATTTATTTGATATTCTCTACCATAACATTTGATATAAAGTCATGATTGTGTTTGAAATTAAAGATCTGATTTAAATACTCATCGAAAGAAAAAAGAAAAAAGAAAAATGAGCAGAGATTTGATATAAATCAAAGTTCTGGGCAGCTCATTCTCTGTTGATTTACTTCACTCTGCTCCCTTTATTCTCTCTGGTAATTTGTTGACGTCTAAGACCAAATCTCTTGTTCCTATAAATCTCTATTTGGATCCAAAATGATACTTATTACGTTCTTATTCCCGTTTTCCCAGTGAAAAGTCTGCTGTTAGCCATAGTATCTCATGGCAACGTCCTCTTTCCGTCAAGAAGGTGGACATCAGTGGAGCGACAGCCTTTGCAGTTTCTGGTCAGTCAGGGTCTTAAACAAGCTAATTGTCATAATCCGGTTGAATCTTAAATATAGTGTACAACTTTTGTTTTTCTAGGTTCATGGTTCATGTTTCTAGAATTAGCTTAGTTGAAGCTTTATCTCCTCTTTATCATGTTTTCTGGTCTTTGTTGAACATTGACTAGTAATTGGTTGTTTGATGTGTTGTCACAATGCTTTAAAACCATAGATCATTTCGTACCATTTTGTTATGGACTTGAACCATTGGGTAGAAGGATCTGGAATTCAGATTTCACTTTCCTTCAATGCCATACTATATTAACATGTTCTTATGAGATTGCTTTTGATTTCCCAAATTCTGGTACTAAGTAAACTAATTCTGAAATTCTTGTTCAGTTAATGCTGTTATTTGTTCAAATCCCACTTCCGGGTGTGAATCTAACAATGCTCTTGCTTTACTCTACCAAAAGGAGAAAAAAAGGAGAAGCAATGTTTTTGTAATGATCTTCAACTTACTGGACGGAGCATGGGGGATTGGCATCTTTTCGTTTCAACTTATGTTGGCAGGAGAAATTGACATCTTTTTGGTTTCAAATAAAATTGCTGATTATTCAGAATTATACTGCTTGCTCAGCAGAACTTGTTTTGGGATACTTTCATAACTAGTGATAACTCTCTCTCCCTCTCTCTTTTTGTTTTTCTTTTGGCAGGAACCCCAGCAGATTCCACTTCCATCGGGCTCTCCAAAGTGCTCTTCCCCTCTGTACCTGATCTGGTAGCGTTTGATACTAATACTTGACGTCCTCCCTATGATGTAATCATGTAGCACTTAGCTTCAGTCATCACATATATATGTTCATAGGAAGTTTCTATTTTAACAGAGCAAGTTCATTTAGCTTAATGTTACATTTAAAATGAAAATTTCCTTTTTACACATAAAAAAGTCTTGCTTCCTTTTCCCCTGTAATGATAGCTGAAATGTTGCTCGTTCATTGTACCTGCTTTTGTTGGGTTCGCAAGCTTGAAGGGGGGGGGGGGTTCGCAAGCTTGAAGGATTCAACTTTTAATTGCTTTAAATCCATCCGTACTACTTGGGTTCAACGCTTGCTGCTCAAACTATTTGTCTGTGTGTGTTTTGGTAAATAAATAAAATAATTAAAAAAAAAAGAAAAACTAGCTACTTAAACTTATTTTTCTCATTTACTATTGTAATTTCTTAAAAGATTGACAATAAATTTTACTGCTTTCCAGCTAAACAAGAAGAAATACTAATCAATTATGGTTTTACTAGTAAATTTCCTTTGAGATAAAAGTAAAAAGGAAATGGAATGCAAAAATACTACTATTGTAAATAAAGGAGAACCATGAAAAGATCAAAGAAATCTACCGAACATACAAAATGATGCATCTAATACGTGTGAACTAGCTCCCTACTGGGAATCTGGGATGATACTCCTTCAGTCAATTAGTAGGAGTGGTCCAGTAAGAAAAACAGTGGGAGATCAGAAATTGTGTATGTCATTTGGTTCTCTTTAGCTATATAGACCTCTTTCTGATACTTCTGATAGCTGGCTAACAATTCATTTGCCGTTAGGGTTTTTAGTTGGACCTCTTTCTGATACTTAATGCCGTATCATGCTATAGATGTCCAAATAATTTGCACTGGAGCTTTTCATACTGGATGCATGTGTGTTAACAGCCTAATATACAGCATCACATTATTATTCTGTGTACTCATGCCAATTTATGCTTGCAGGTTGTCAGCGGAATAAATAAGGGTAGCAATTGCGGTTATCACATGTTAGTATATACTTCTGTATCTAGTCTTTAGATCCTCTGCATGAAGTGGTCAGTTATTACCTTTTGTTCTGATATACAGTATTTTTTATTCAGCTATTATTACTAACTTTAAACCATCTTTCTTTAAACCAAGTTTCATGTTTCAAATCATGCACGTCCCATGGATCCATGAAACTATAAAGCACAGTGCTAACAATACTTGGTGATGTGGGTTGAAAATGCTACACATTTTTAATCTTAGGCCTTGCTTCCTTGGCAATTCTCGGTTTCTAGCTGTTCAAATGTTAATTGAGTTTCTATGTTGCTCCTAATGAAAAGTCGGCAGACTTGTCTTTTTTGTATTATAGTAAAACCAGGGGCTGCTTAATGTTAATGGATCTATTGTTGGTAATGCAGTGTTTACTCAGGGACACTGGCTGGTGCACGAGAGGCTTTCTTTAATGGTGTTCCTTCTGTCTCAGTGTCATATGACTGGTATATTACATCATATTATCCTGTCTTCAGGTTAACGTGGAACAAGTTATTTTTTTGTTCTTCCTTCTTCAATGTGGTTTGTCAACTTCAGGGTTGGTGGAAAAAGCAAGGTTGATGATTTTGTATTGGCAGCTGAAGCTTGCATGCCAATCATTACAGCTATGTTGGCTGAGATCAAGAATAATACTTTTCCTAAGAATGGTTTTCTTAACATAGATGTACCAACTGATGTTGCCAATCACAAGGTAAACTGAACAATAACTTTTGTACCATTGCCATTAACATAAAGTTTGGAAAGATGAAACAGGAGATTATTTTAAAATAGTGAAAGGAGTATAAGGACTATACAAGATCTTTTGATTTACCTTATCAAAGAAAGATCTTTTTGATTTCATCTATTTTTTTTATGTAACAAGAAAAAATCCATGCATAGAATGACTGGGAAGCTTAATAGATGTCTGTGTTTAGGCCATTTAAGCTTGTGGTTGATAGTGAAGGTTCGATGATGGAAATATGCTAGTCTGCCTGATTAGTAATCCTAAGATGGCTGGAGTTAATATTTATCGTTATTGTTGCCAAAGTAGATATGCTATTGACTAGGAAAATATATTGATTCTTATATTGATAGGGTTATCGCCTAACCAAGCAAGGCAAGAGTATTTTCAAAATGGGATGGAGGCAAGTTGTTTCGGAAGCACAAGGAGGAAGAATGTTATCCACAATGACAATGGATTCATCAGCAAGTAAAGATGCATCTATGGAAGAGAACTCCTTAAGCACACAACAAGAACAACTATTGTTCAAGAGAGAAGTAATTATCTCTTTCTCTATCAAGTACTTATTTGCTAAAGTTTTGATTATGGTATCACAGGAATGCATTTCTTCCCTGGCTCCAATTGTTGCCTTTTTACATCATTTGTGCTGCTCATGCTACAGGATACCCTTTTCTGGTCTCATTCACATTGTTGGACATCTTACCCTCCATGTTATTTTTCAGCATATTCTCTATGTTTTTTTTTTCCCATTCCACTTGTTTTTAGAGGGGAGGGGATGAGAGATTTGAAGCAATTTTCTTCGAGGTTTTCTTCCTTGAATCAGTGCACTGTAGATTATACGTGCTTTTTATCTGTCGCTGAACAAGAGGTCAAGAAGGGAAAATCCGTTGATGAACAGAATGGGTTGCTTATAGACCAAATACATTTGTATAAGGAAAGTTTTGTTTTGATGTTTGTATGTTTGAGGAACTTTTTGATGTAAATAGTTAGGTTCCCGTGTCTCATTTAATTTCCGTTCAGCTTTACTTCCCATTCCACTTAGATGGCTGTCCGAGGCAGTTCTCTCTTTTTTATTCGCCTTTTGCAATAACAATTGCAACGGTGCGTATTTGCACAGTTGACAGGACATTACATTAGCATAAATTATACTAGCTCTTAAAAGCAAGTTATCTACTCAAGGTCTTACAGTTTGTTTATTGTGGGTTCAACTTATTTACTCAAGGACATAGCATTTTCAGATTGTTCTGGATTCCTTCATTGTAATTGTCTTTGTACAGACTACTTTTTTTGGTATAGGGCCTGTCTACAGTTACTAAATTTATTATGTGACTCCTTTCCCAGGTCAGGGGGACACAAGTGGTTGATGGCGATGATGATTACTCTTTCCTTCAACAAGGATATGTATGTATAAATCATTTATTCAGTGGAAGTTATTTGGCGACTCTCTCTAATGGCTCATCATTAACATGTTACTTACCCTTAATTACAGATTACCGTCACACCCCTTGGCGCCTTATCTCCTCCACTGATGGATGACATGGAATTCTTTAAAGGATGGCTGCCTGGTGTTCATTAATGCTGTAAGTTTCTCCGTCTGCATAAAACCTATATATGTACCAATATTGAGGTTCCCTTTTCATTGATGTGCTCATGTTTGGAGCGCAAGTACAACCTACATCAATCGTATCTTTTGCTCTATTGACTTAAATGTCCTATATATGAGTATGATATGCATAGAGCCTACATCAGCTGTTTTTATTGGACATTTGTGGATATTATTAAGATAACTGGCCTCATTCTTCAGTTCTTGATAATTTTTTTGTTCTTTCAGCATAAGGTGCTCTGCAGTCGGATATCAAAGCACTTGCTGCCTATCAGTCCATACATTACAGAAGTTTTGCAAATGCAGTCCATTTTTTATCTCTATCATCCTTCCTCAGTTCAATGTCGATTCTTGTGCAATTGCATCAATATCTCCAAATTGATGTGACCATAGTGAACTAGTTAAGTCATTTCTCTTCCTAGATGCCATTTGTAGTGTAAGACCAGCATCTAAAAACTAGAAATGCACTCTCAGATCAAGAAAATCTGCCTATTATAAAAGCTTCTGCTTTGTTTTTAATACTTATTTGTTTGCTTTTTTTTTTTTTAATTATAATTATTGGTCTTTTATTCCTAAGGGTTATTTAGGCCATCTGACGATATGGCTGACTGAACTTACATAACCAACCCAAAAAAGATGAGAAAAAAAAAAGAAAATCTGTAGACAGTAATATCAGCTATAGTTTGCTTGCTAATTAATAATCCGATGAGATTAATCTCATAATTTTGTACTGTATTTTCATATCTAAGAGCTGTTGTATCGATGGATCTTAAGGGGACTTTTCCAACGAGAAGTTGGTGTTGGACTGTTGGTTATAGCTCTTTGAAGTTCATCTTGTAAACATGATATATATAAGAAGTTGAGTTTGGGTTATTTCCAAATTTGATTTTGTCGCGATAAAAAACGGGAGGGTTGTGATTGGCACCCAACAAGGTTGGTATTTGATAAGAGAATTCTTAAACCTCATCGTGCAGAATTGTACATAAAACACATAATGGAGTTTTGCAAATTCGTACCATGACACATGCAAATGGGACACCGCGTGGTCATGTACAAATAGTCAAATACAAATCAGTAGAGTGGTGCTCAAGTCCTGGGCCAACGTATGCAATTGTAGAACACAAAAGAGATATAGAATGAGTATAAAACTCAGTAAATTAGTGTCACTCTAAAAGTTGAGACAAGTCTTTTGAGAAAACAGCATACATATATAACTTCGAAGATATATTTAGAAATCTTTAACATTTCATGCATTATAGATAACCTTACTTAACAATATACTTGTGCCTGAACGCCTTTAATATAAGTTAGCTTAGCTCGCTCGAGCCATATAGATCATATTCGTAGGGTATGTTGGGAAAAACTCGTATTTTCCCTCTTTGTGTAATTAGGATAAAAATTAAATTGCGAACAAAAATTATAAGAATAATAGAAAAAGAAACACGAGAATTTTTGATTACGCAAAAAATCCAAAATGAGGGAAAAACTGCGGGACTAGTAGTCCAATCCTTCCACAATAAAATGATAGTAGGATTACAAGATCTCACCCAAATTGAATGGATAACAATATTTCTCTCAATAATAATTTATGTGGAACACTTACTAACTTGAGAAAAATGGAGAATTTTTCTCAAGCACCCTCACTATGAAGATGACTCTCTCTCTCTCTCTCTCTCACTCTTAGAGTGTATGCTCTCACTTGTGGATGTAGATGCTCTTCACAACTTGTGAATGTAGATACCCAAGCCTTCTCCAAGTACACGTATTTATAGGGCCAAAATGAACATGCTAGAAGACTTTCAAGGTTGTCTAAATTCAATTTCCAACAAACTAGTAATTAATGCACAAGTCATTCTAGAGAAATACAACTCTAGAGAATTACAACTCTAGAGAAATCCCATTCTAGAGAAATCCAATTATATGTGGGCATCCCATAATTAAGTAGGGATAACCCAACAAATCCCCCCCTTCCCGATTTAATTGGGGAGCATCACCACACCGGCACCATCACAACAATCATCAAATTTCTTAGTCGGTATAGCCTTGGTCATCATGTCCGACCAATTTTCACCAGTGTGAACTTTATCAAGTTGTAGAAGCTTTTCTTCTAACACATCTCGGATCCAATGATATCGAACATCAATATGTTTTGATCGGGAATGATAGGCTGATCTTTTAGCTAAGTGAATAGCACTCTGATTATCACAAAGTAGAACATATTTTTCTTGCTTTTGACCCAATTCTAGCATAAATTTTTTCAACCACAACATCTCCTTGCAAGCTTCCATGGCTGCAATGTATTCCGCCTCGGTGGTAGAAAAGGCAACACATTTTTGAAGCTTAGACTGTCAAGATACAACTCCCCTTGCAAATGTAGTCAAATATCCTGATGTTGATTTTCTAGAGTCGACATCTCGTGCCATATATGCGTCTGTGTAACCCTTTAACACATGTTTTCCTTTTCCAAAGCACAAACATTTCTTGGTTGTTCCCCGGAGATACCGAAATATCCACTTGACTGTAGCCCAATGTTCCTTTTCGGGATTTGACAAATGCCGACTCACGGCACCGACTGCGTAAGTAATGTCGGGTCATGTACATATCATGGCGTACATGAGACTGCCAACCGCGGAAGAATATGGGACACTCTTCATTTCATCCCTTTCTTTCTCACTTTTTGGACTTTGCTTCTTACTCAACTTGAAATGTCCAACAAGTAGTACACTAACCGTCTTGGCTTTGTGCATGTTAAATCTTTCAAGAACTTTCTCAATGTATCTTTCTTAGGATAGCCACAATAGTCTCTTAGATCGATCTCGAGTGACTTTCATCCCAAGGATTTTCTTTTCCAGTCCCAAGTCTTTCATAGCAAAAGACTTGCTCAAAGCCTTCTTGAGAGCTGCAATTTTCTTCTTGTCTTGCCCAAAAATTAACATATCATCAACATATAGCAAAAGTATAATAAAATCACCACTAGCATACCTCTTCATGAATACACAATGGTCGGTGAGAGTCTTCTTGAATCCATGTTGCGTCATGAAAGAGTTGAACTTCTTATACCATTGACGTGGTGCCTGTTTTAGACCATAGAGACTCTTTTTGAGATGACACACTAGATGCTCTTTTTCCGAAACTATGAACCCCCCGGATTGCTCCATATAGATCTCTTCTTCTAGATATCCATGTAAGAATGCAATCTTGACGTCGAGTTGTTCAACTTTCAAGTCTAGGCTGGCAGTTAGACCCATTACAACTCGGATAGATGACATCTTCACCACAGGGGAAAATATTTCATCGAAATAAATACCTTTCTTCTTATTGCATCCCTTTACAATAATTCGAGCTTTATACCTCGGTCTAGGATTGTTCTTGTAACATCCCGTACTTTTGGGTCACGGTTTAAATCGCTAGGCGTATGTAGAATCGCTAAGCGTGTGTAAATAGACCAGAGCGTTGGAAAAAAATCACGTTTACGTATGCTAATAAAGAGACTAGTATATAAAAGGATTAAACTCCGAAATAATTTTGGACGTAACAAGTGTGACGATGGGGATCAGAAATAAATTTGTTGTGTGCATAAAGAGGTTATGGACTAGTGTCATATCACAAAATTATGACATTGAGTATATGAAGGTATTATAAGTTATTGAGATTTAAGTAAATTGGGATCACAAAATTAATTATGTGTGTGATTGATAAATCATACGGAGGCAAGTCAATTAGTGGAGAAGTAAAATGGCACGTTGGGGGGTTATATGGCATCAAATGGAATGCTCCCACCGCCAAATTGGCTGAGTGGGAGACCATATGATGAAGAACATTTAATGCTAACTTAAGAGTTATATTACATTGTTTGGAAAATAAGTTCAGGACATCTCACTTTAGTTTTAGAAAACTTTCACCCTTTTGCAAAGTATAGGAATTGTAGAGGCAACAACATTTCTGTTCGTAGGCAGTAGCAAATATAGTGAACCTGTCCGATTCAATATGGTGCAGCAAACGTCCTCCTTCCCTTTTTAATAACAAGGTATGTTAAGGTAAATTATTTCTTTCTTTTGACATGTTCTATGTAACGAAATATAACTGTGATATTGCTCCATAATTTATTCTACTCCTAGTGGTTAAGAATATTCATGTTATTGATTTGTCTAAATATGTTCCTAAGTCCTTATTGAGGCATGCGGAAAATGTGTTGATATTCACAGTATTAGCCAAAGGGACAAGTATATTATTGTCATTCGATAAATTCAGGAAATGTTTTATTGTCATTCATGCATTTTCAATTGCATTGCATTCATATAATTACCCTGGACCACTTGTGTTATGCACACTACTATATGGTAATAATATATATAGGGGATATGTGGAAAGGAAAATGCGTTATATACGCACACCACCTGCAGCTGGTACAGACTATCACAAAAGAGCCCTAAGAGGCCACATATCGAGCATGTGTGGTCAAAATGAATGCATGTGTGGCTAAGACGCTATGAATGCATGTGTGGCCAATATGATATAACCTGATGCCCACAGAGGCTGTTATGAGAGGATTCCTGTATGGACATTAGTATACCGCATTTGCATTATGCATACATTCATTAATCATTACATGGTATGGTGCCCACAGAGGCTGTTATGATAAGGAAGATGCCCGATGAGGCTAAGGTATATGTATACTGCATTGTGCATAACATTTAGGCATATGTATTAGGGCCCTCAGAGGCATTTACTGCTGGTCAGCTGTTTCTGTTCCAGTTATTGTTATATCCCTGTTATACTGTTATTCATGCCTGACATACTCAGTACATCAGTCGTACTAACGTCCCTTTTGTCGCGGGACGCTGCGTTTCATGCCCGCAGGTTCAGTTAAAGAAGATGACAGTTCACGCTAGTAGGTTGCTGGTTCAGCTGATGTTGGGGAACTCTATTCGTTTCAGAGTTGCAGTCTGATCTTGGTATAATATTTTTGCATACGTCTATGGGTATGGCGGGGTCATGTCCCGTCCTTGTGATGTCATGTATTCTTTAGAGGCTTGTAGACAAGTGTCCTATGGTTAGTTGTTATGTGGCCTTTTCGGCCTTGGTTTGGGTATGTATGAATGGAAATTGGATTTCTGGTTAAGATTTTCTATAATCTTTTTCGGCTTAGTCGATAAATAATTGTGATTAGGTGTTGAATGTACGATTGGTGGTACCCGACGGGCGGGATTCGGGTGCCCGTCACGGCCCTCCGGTTTGCGTCGTGACAGTTCTCCTATGTCTTGACCTTGTACACCCATTTTCATCTCAAAGCTTGTTTCCCTTTAGGCAGCTCTACTACATCATATGTATAGTTGTTATGCAATGATTTAATTTCCTCTTGCATAGCTTTTTCCCATTCTCCTTTATGGTTGCTGCTTATGGCTTCTTCATAATGTTGAGGCTCCCCCTCATCAGTGAGGACCACATACTCATCTCAAGAATATTTGGTGGAAGGATGTCTTTCTCTAATAGAGCGTCATAGCTGAGGTTGTGCTGGAACATTTGTTTCCCCTGTCGCTTCTTCATTTGACTGAGATTGTTCATTTATAGATGAGTCTTCTATTTGTTGCTCAGTATTCTCATTTAGTTCTACAGGTGCATCATGATTAGCCTCTAATTATTCTCCCCATGTATCATCTCGCACCGCAGGGAATGGTGTAGAGTCAGAATGGATTATGATCTTGGGCTGTGACTTCTCTGATTGCTTGAAATCTTCGATAGTCTGATCCTCAAAGAATATAACATCTCAACTTCTCACAATTTTTTTTTAGCTGGATCCCATAATCGGTAGCCGAACTCATTCTTTGGTGAACCAAGATAAATGCACTGCTTGGTCTTTGAGTCAAGTTTGGCTCGTTCGTCCTTAGGGATGTGGACGAATGCGCGACAACCAAACACCTTGAAGCGATCATAAGATACATTCTTTTCAGTCCAAACTTCATCTGGAATACCTCTATCCAAAGGACCTGATGGTGAGATACTGATGATATCAACAACAGTCTTCATGACTTCTCCCCAGAATGACTTAGAGAGCTTAGCGTGAGATAGCCTACATCAAACTCTTTCTTCAATGGTTTGATTCATTCTCTCAGCAACACTGTTTAACTGATGTGTCTTTAGAGGTGTTTTCTCAAGTCGGATGCCAAATGTCTTGCAATAATCTTCAAATGGACCACGATATTCACCACCATTATCGACTCAGACATACTTCAACTTCTTTTCCGTTTGACGTTCCACCAGGGCATGGAACTCCTTGAATGCCTCAAGTACTTAGTCTTTGGTTTTCAACAAATACACCTAAACCTTTCTCGAATGATCATCAATAAAAGTCACAAAATTTAATGCACCTCCAAGAGATTTTTCAGTCATGGAGCAAACATCGGTATGTACCAAATCAAGAACATGCTTTCTTCTAAATGGACAGTTTGATCTATGGAATGAAACTCTATGTTGCTTGCCAGCTAAACAATAAGTGCAAGGATAAAGTGTTTTACCTTTCACCTCGGGTAGGAACTCCTTTTGGGCCAGGATTTGCAATCCCTTTTCGCTCATGTGCCGTAGCTCCAAAATTAAATTATCATGGGCAACATTAGCTTCCCCCTTACATAGGCGTCCATGTGTAAAATACAAGGAACCTTCCTTTTTGCCTCAAGCAATGGCCATGTTTCCGTTGGTGAGCTTCCATTTCCCAATGCCAAAATGATTCACCAAACCAGCATCATCGAGCTTACCGGCAGAGATAAGACTAAGACGCATATATGGGACATGCCTTACATCCTTCAACATGAGCTTACAATCAGTACTAGTTATCAGTTGAACATCTCCTTAGCCAACAATCTTGCTTGTGACTTGATTTCCCATTTTCACGATACCAAAATCACCTTTTTGATATGACGAAAATAACCATTCATGTGGAGTAATGTGAAAGGAAGCACCCGAGTCGACAATCCATAGGCTATCATCATAAGCGAGATTGAGATAATTGTCTTCTCTAATTAGAAATACGTCTGCTTCATCCTTGACTGCGACTGCGTTAATGCTGTACTCTTCCTTCTTCTTCAGATCAACTTGGTCTGGTTTGACAGTACCGTTCTTCTAATCTCTCTTGAGATTACGACATTCGGATTTCTTATGACCCGGTTTGCCACAATAATAACAAGTGACTCTTGAGCGGGACTTGGATCGTCCTTTTGACTTATCACGTATCTTATTTATGTTCCTTCCACGACTTTCACTTCTTCCTCGATTCTCCACTATATTAGCCTTATTTTATGTTGATATGCCACGCTCCTTTCTCATTGCTTCTTCATTTAGAAGGCTGTCGGTGACACCATCCATAGTGAGCTTTCCTTCCAGAGCAGAGTTACTGAGAGTGACAACCAACGTATCCCAACTCTCAGGTAAAGAGCTTAAAAGTAGCAAGGCTTGCAACTCATCATCGATCTTCATCTCAATCTTGTTTAGCTGGTTTACTAGTCCTTTGAAAGTGTTCAAGTGCTCAATCATGCCTTGACCATCTTTGTATTCCAACTTCACCAACCGTCTTACTAGATGAGCTTTGTTTTGGGGGGTCATCTTTTGAATCATGGACTCAAGTTTTGTCCATAATTCATGATCATTAGTGTAAGTGGACACATGCTCAAATAAACTTCGATCAATATACTTACAGATCATGGCAACCGCTTTTCAGTTTAAGAGCTTCCATTCTTTGTCAGATTCCTCCTCCGGTTTATTTGCATTTGTGATTGGCTCGTACAAATCCTTGCAATATAAGTGATCCTTCATCATTGGCTTCCAGTAAGAAAAGTTCTCCGCTGTGAGTTTGAACATGTCACCATCATGAGTGACAGTAGACTCCATCATAATTCACACAAGAAGAGTATATCGTTGACCCTTGCTCTGATACCGCTGTTGAAAAAAACTCGTATTTTCCCTCTTTGCGTAATTAGGATGGAAATTAAAATTGCGAACCAAAATTATAAGAATAATAGACAAAGAAACACGAGAATTTTTGGTTACGTGAAAAACCCAAAATGAGGGAAAAATCGCGGGACTAGTAGTCCAATCCTTCCACTATAAGATGATAGTAGGATTACAAGATCTCACCCAAATTGGATGGATAACAATATTTCTCTCTCAATAATAATTTATATAGAACACTCACTAACTTGAGAAAAATGGAGAATTTTTCTCAAGGACCCTCACTATGAAAGTGTCTCTCTCTCTCTCTCTCTCTTAGAGTGTATGCTCTCACTTGTGTTGTAGATGCTCTTCACAACTTGTGGATGTAAATACACAAGCCTTCTCCAAGTACTCATATTTATAGGGCCAAAATGAACATGCTATAAGACTCTCAAAGTTGTCTAAATTCAATTTCCAACAAACTAGTAATTAATGCACGAGTCATTCTAGAGAAATCCCATTCTAGAAAAATTCAATTATATGTGGGCATCCCATAATTAAGTAGGGATAACCCAACAAGGTACAATATAGTTTGAGAGATTTCCTTCTAAACATTGACGTAAGGATACATTTGGCATGTGATACAAATCTTTTTTTATTTTTAAATTTTATGTTCAATAGATATCGTTGTATAAAATGAAATGCAGGAAGTAGTTACTATGACTTAAGGTCAACCAATCACCTAATTTGCATATATGGGAAACGTTTTCTAAAACATATTGCATGTGTTCGTTAATCCTTTTCCAACGGTTGCCTTGATCTTCAATTTTTTACACCAAATTGGTGGGTGTGGTTTCTGAGTTTTCTCTCCAAAAAGTCTACTCCAACATGATTGAGTTTTGGTCCTTTGGACGTTTCGACTTCGGAAAATTGGGAGTGCTATTTTAACTGACCATAGAATATACCTTTTTGGGTGTAATGATCAGCTCTTACTTTTTCTTTTCTTTTCAAAAGGTGAGGAGCAAATTTGTACTTTGAATATTTATATTTCTCTATTTTGCAGTTGCCAATTTGTACCACTAAACCCACAGATTGAGTGAATTTCCTCCGTACGTTTATTGAAAATACTTGTCCTTTAAAAAAGAGAGAATTGATTTTTTTTCTAATTATATGCTTATAAAAGAGAGATTAATGTGGTGAAAGCAAGAAATATTATTAAATTGAAATAAAATATAATTTAGTCAAATAATCTTTTGAACTAATGTATTTTTAAAGAACGTGTAAAAGAAAAATGTGACAACTAAAATAGAATGGAATACTTTATTCTATCGGTAATCACTATTAGAAATAGAGGATTTTCTCACCGATATTTAATGAAAATTTGTGCTATAAATCTTGATTTCCCCACCTCATTCTCACTGAAAACTCATTGGAAAAATGCATGGTAGGAAACATGTTCCCATTAAAACATCGGAGAACTTCCTAATTTTTGTGTGAAAATACTATATTTTAGGATTTTTCTACCAATATTCAGTGGAAAATAACTACTAAACATTTTTCAGTAAAAAATTCAGTAGGAAAATAGAGATTTTTTAGTAATGAATCTTATATGACACCGTTCTTACTTAAAGAGTGAAAACAAAATTCTCAACAAAAAATTTAAATTACTATTACATTATAATTTATATGTTTTAAAAATGCAGTCTTAAACTTAATAAACGTAAGAATTTATCTCTGTTTCACACTAGTGCTTTCGCCGTATTATGCCGTCAATTTTTTTTTAATGGAGATTGGGAAATGCAAAATGAATTATATGAATAAATTAAGTAAATATTTAAAAAGTACAGTACTGACTACTGATAAAGCTACACGTGGACATCGAATGTCGGAGGCCTCTGCAACCTGTAAATGTAGCAGTAATAAGTAGGATTTCGGAATACTGTTTAGATAGAATTTAGGAAAAATGGTCAAATTTGTCCTTCAACTATGCTTATAGTTTAACATTGTCATCCGTCAAACTTTTGGATCAAATTTACCTTTTCCGTTAGCAAACTTATTAAATTTACCCTCAGCTGGACAGATTTCTGACTTGGACTCCACATCGGATCCACGTAGATGCTATGTAGGCTCCCACCCAATTCTTTTAACCTTAACTCGTACCCGTTACCCCATTATTTAAATTATTTCAACCCAGTCCATTTTAGAAGAAGAGATAACCGATAACATGTCGGGGAGAGATATCTTTTAGCGAGGAGCTTTTAGGTCCGGTGAACCGGAGCAGTCACTACCTAGACTACCACCGCCATTTCTGACGAAGTCGGTGACAAAACACAACCACTAGTGATGACCAATCGGTGAACCGGAGCAGTCACCATCTAGACCACCACCGTAGTCACCACCTAGACCACCACCGCTGTCTCCGGCGAAGTCGGTGACGAAACACAACCACTGGTGATGACCAACCGGTGAACCGGAGCAGTCACCACCTAGACCACCATCGCCGTCTCCGCGCGAAGTCGGTGATGAAATACACCCACCGGTGATGACCAAACAAAACCACCAGTGAGCCCCAAATACCCAGATCCGAACACCGCCGGTGATCACACCACCAACAATATCAACCTCTCACTGCCTCACCACTAGATCCGTTGACCACCACCGTTGGAGCTCCAAACTCCAACGATCACGCCAGACCACTAGCTACCCAATGCCTTCCCTTGCTCCCTCTCTCGCTCCCTTCTTCTCCATCACCACCACTGTCCCGTCAACAAATGAAACCTCCGTGAACCACCCAACTTAGTCAACAACCACAAACTGCCTCAACACAACTGCCAAACAACACCACTGGCAAAAACGATACCACCACGCCCACTATTTCGGCGAAATGCCGGCGACAAATCAACCTACCTTATACTATTTTTTTATCGTTCGGAACCACTGCGTTGATGGGGTAACTGAACCACTACCTCTTTTTCTAAAATGGACAGGGTTAAAATAATTTAAATGATGGGGTAACAGGTACGAGTTACGGGTTAAAAGAATTGGGTGGGAGCCTACATGCGTCTACGTGGAGTCCAAGTCAGAAATCCGTCCAGCTGAGGGAAAATTTAATAAGTTTGCTAACGAGAAGGGTAAATTTGATCCCAAAGTTTGACGGAGGGTAATGTTAAACTATAAAGCATAGTTGGAGGGCAAATTTGACCCTTATCCCTAGGATTTATATAATGTAACTGGGTTTTTTTCTTTTTTTTTAAACCCCTCCACCAGGAGCTCCCTCTTTTGCTCTCTTGGTGACTCGAACTTTCTACCTTCGGGTTAAAAGTGGAGGGCGTTTACCATTTGAGCTTGACACATTATTCTCGTAAGAACGGTTAGACGAATCTCGAGTGCATAGCGTTAGCCATGTTTAAGGAGCACAATCGAGTGGTCGCAAGACTCATGAAATAAGGCCTTGCACGTGAGCATCAGGGCATAATGCAAAACGATGATCACCGCTTCATTTTGTATTTGAATACCTTAAAGTAGGTATATACGATATACATATGCTTTTGCTTTATTTAAAATCAACATCCGAAATAGGATTATAGTGCCCATTACGCCTATAAATACGGGTTATCTATCACTCTCAATTTTCTCTATTTGTAAACTTACTACAATAGATACTTGCTTTCTCCCTCCAGTTAACACACACATATATAGAAACAATACTCACTAGTCGTTTTCTTCTTGTTGTTTTAATCTATAACAAAAAAAGGAGTATATAGTTATTGAACATCTTGAGAATGGGAAAGAAAGAGCAGAATGTTTCGGAAGAGAAACAAAGAGTTGAAGGTGTCCTTAACCTTCTCACAAAGCAACAACCTCTCACTGTTAAACAGGTTTTAATTTCTCTTCATTTTCCTTTCCATTAATTAATTCTCTCTCTAGATGACCTCGCATTAATGCATACACTTCGAAAGTTGCTTTGTGCTCCTTATTTGTAAATTCACGCAGTTTGATTTATATGTTGTTTTCTTTTATTTTTGTCAATGAAGATATGTATTTATGCGTATTTAATTCACAACAAAAAAATTGGAATTTTAGCTACGAAATTTCATCGCTAAAATTGGACGAATGTATTATGTTATGGATGCAGGAGAAATTTTGCAATAACGCTGGTATAGAGAGGTTTCTGAAAGCAAAAGGCGACAATGTGAAGAAAGCTGCTAAGCAATTGCGGAACTGTCTTGCCTGGAGAGACTCTTTAGCCATTGGTATATATTTATTTATTTTCTCCTTTCTAATTCCCAATTTTTGATCTCTCAATTCCTATTCATCAAAAAACAAAACCATTTGATTCATCTCAAATGCCTTCTATTTTGTTTATTTCAAAGAAAAGAAGCAGAATCTCTTTGTTTTCGTTTACTTTATTTTGAATCAGCTCATTAGAGTACTCAAAATCTGGTTACTACTATGATTAAAGTAAATGCTTGATATCTCTTTATCTTTTTTAAAAGTTTTATTGGGTTGAATTTCAGATCATCTAATTGCCGATGAATTCTCGGCTGAGCTAGCAGAAGGAGCAGCTTATGTTTCTGGTCATGATGATGATGTAGGGTTTTGTTGGGTTAAAAAACACATAAGTAAGACACAGCGTTTAAAGTTTTTGTTTCTTACTTACCCCAACAACATTTCTGGTATAGTTATACAACAATTAAACTTGTAACATAAAACATAAACTTACAAGTTATCTGAAATCTTTATCTACTACAGGGTGGACACGCGGTTGCCCTTCCGATTGCAAGCTCCAAGCTTTAATGTATTTCTCTTTCGAAAAGCTAGGAAATCCGGGCAGAGGTTCGAGAGAGTATTTGATTCTAAGTCTCTAAGGCTTAGAATGCTTTTCAGAAAATTAGTGTGTTTGAATAATGAAGAGAATGCCTCTATTTATAGTTGAAAAATAGGTCAAAATCGGATTAGGGTTTGACCTTGGGCCTGACCCAAAATTCGAGACAGATGCGCTGCGGCCCTAGGGTATGGGCGCCGCGGCGCTCGACGTGCTCCTGCACTGTTTCGATTTATTTTCTGTGCATTCTTAATTAAATCTAAAATTCAATTTTGACTTAATTAAAATAATGATTATTCATTTAAATATCTCGATTCCAAATCGAACATTTAATTACTCTCTCAATACATCCTTAGATCGAAAAGACAATCGACATAGTGTGACCCTACAAGCCTTCTCATATCGACATTAATCAAATTAAGGTCTACGCGGAACTCCTAGACGGCGCAGGAAGATGAACTCAATATGTGAAGTACGTTTACGTGAATCCAGTAAACTTAACCTTTATGTGGTAAGATAAAATCCTTTCATTCACGACACACCCGATCAAGCTTAGGATTTGTCAAGTGTCTATCCAAATGGCTTAATCATTGTATCTCATCTATATTAGTTGACAACTAGACCATATTCTAAATACGTCTATTGCGTTGGCCAACGACTTACTCAACCTAATATCACTGAGAATCCGAGTGTTCTCTCGAATATACATTCGAGGAATGAATCCTAATCTTGGTTCAACTACTACCTTTAATTCACATCGTAATGTACCAAATGCAAGCCGTATCTCAACCTATAAGGCATTTGAGCTTAGGATGGGATCAAAGTACATTACTTTGTAGACAAGGCGCGTATTGACCTCAAGTCTAAGGACTTCTATCTCCCACACGCTGATCATACTTTAGACAAGTATAACAAACAATATATCAGCAGGGTATACCAATACTTCAAAAGTATCCATGTGTCCATCGCGAGTAGCCATTACTCGTAGCAGGTGAGACATACTACATCCTCCAAGGATGTGATGCAGACCACATGTCGACTTATAACATATCATCGATATCCCAATCTCGATGATCATTAGTCGAGGCTATTTTAAGAGTCATGCTCTATCATCAATATCTCACTCTATTAATGACAACGTAAGCTCAAGTGATGCACATTAATGAATAATTATAAACAATCAAATAATAATTCAATAATCGCAAATGTCATAAATATTAATCTTATTAATAATACAAATGTGTTCAAGTACATTTGTCCCTAATAATGATTGTCTCTAGGACATACATACTTTCAGATGAATCAAGGCCTGTCGTGGTAATTTTTAAAATCTCTCTTCTTTTCCTACTTGTCTTTCTCAATTTTAACATATGTAAGTCGTCGGCTATATTAATTCTCATTGATCATGTCGTTCTATTCAATTTAACATGTGTAATACTGTGATATGTTCTTTGGACCAACATGTAGATTTTCCGGATCAAACAAGATTACCAGAAGTTCGACTCGCAGAAACTGTAAGTAACTATTAATCCTGTTTATCTTATGCCCAGAAAGTCTTCTGTTTCTTCTGAATTTTGATTAAGGGCATTGATATTCAAATTTATAAAAAATGTAGGTTTACTCGGTTGCTGGTGTTTACACTGGAGGTGGCAATTCAAACCATGCTAAAAGGGGTTGAACAATTTGTAATACTATTTGATGCAAGTAAGTCCATTTCTGTTTTTTTTTTCTAAAAAATTTAGACCATCTAGTAGAATTTTAAAAAGGAAGGTAGATTGGTAGTTTTTGATTCACATTAACTTACTGAAAAACACTCTTAAAGAGAGCTTTTTCTATTTTACACACCACATTTCAGGTCCTTTTAATTTCCAATGCCACGCCTGATCTCTTATCTAAACAGAAATTAATTAACTTATTAACAATGGTGATTGTGCCTACTAATTCTATTACTAGTATACTTTGGTAGGCAAGATTCTGAAACTTTCTCAGACTTTGTCCGGAGTGCCCTTGAGGTGTTGCTTTCAAGTTTGGTAATATAGGGGTACAACTTGTCATTCTCTTTTATCTAAGAAAGAAAAAAAGAACCTCAGAAACTCATTAATGTCATGCAAAAGTACCCAGAATTCTACTTTTTCTTACCATGCCAGAACCTAACAAAGCCTGCGACAAGTTTGAATTTTTCTCGTGCTTTTTCGTTGTAGAGTTTCATTGGGTAATGATAATTTATTTACTTTTTGGTAGGCATGTTTGACTAAATCATATAGTACTAATTGAGGGGTTATTGCCAATGCAGGCCTTTTCAGGTCAGCATCAGCTTTTATGAACATGCTGCTTGCTACACTGAAAATTATGACAGATTATTATCCAGGCCGCCTTCACAAAGCTTTTGTCATTGATCCACCTTCTCTTTTCTCTTATCTTTGGAAGGTAAGTTCTTTATTTCAAGCCAAATTAGTGAACAATATGTTGATGTAAGCATTTAAAAATGGATCTCTAATCTAACTCTACATATAATTTAGCTCAAAATATAATAGTTGCCTAAAATCATATAAGAGTATAAAGAGGACAATAATTTAAATCCTCAATTAGTGTGCGATAACATAACACTCCCTTTCAAGTCTAGATTTGAACAAATAGAATGTGAATAACATAACATAAGCCCACACTACAAGTAAAAGGACCTACGGTGATATTCAGAGTGTGACAATTTATTCAACTGTCACATAGTGTGACAATTTTTCCCTTCACTTCTTGGTCGATAGACACTTATGACATTTGTGTGACAGATATTTAAACTATCATAAAATTATGACAATCATATGATGGGTATTTGCACCGTCACATGTTGTGTGACAGTTTTATAGAGTTGACCCAACCCAACACGTAAAAATCAGCCCATACCCGATTTATGCTAAGTTAAACCCATCGATTAGGTCGAACTTCTAGAGCTTTTTTCTTCGTTCCATATGCTAACCCATCGATAAAATTCCTTTATTCTTCGTTCCATCTGAGCTGCTAACCCAACGATTTCGTTCCATCTGAGCTTTCTTGCATGTCATCGTTTTCGTTCTGAGCTACTAACCTAGCATTCTTCGCCTGTCGTTTTTAGCCCACTGTGTTAGGGTATTGAAGCTTGCTAAGAAAAATCACAGTGTGCACAAGAAGGTTACGTTGATGTTCAATATCAGTTTTTATCAAGTCTAAATTCGTTCTTAGCTGCTGCAAACAGAAATCTAAGCCCTAAAATTGTTCTGAGCCCTAAAATCGTTTCGACCCCTAAAATCTTTCTGAGCCCTAAAATCGGTGTTGGAAATTTAGAAGTTGCTTTGCTGGTTTCGTTGCTGAGCTATAGTATGTTTACTTTTAAATTAAAAAATTTGCATTGGTATATTTTTTTAAAATGTGGCTGAATGATATGTGTGCATGCCTTTTGTTGTGTGTCAGGTGGTGTTCTTATAATTGTTCGTTGATGGATAAGTCTTGGATGTCATGTTCTCGATTATCACATGAATATGATAAATGGGTTAAGAAATTTTTGCAATTTGCTGTAGCCAATGCTGTAGACAGTAGTGTGATTAGGTATCCTTGCACTCAATGTGGGAATTTGTCTTTTCACTCAGTGAAAGTTGTATCTGAACATTTGTTCTTTCATGGGATAAATAGTGAATATAAAATTTGATTTTGGCATGGGGAAAGATCTAGAAACATGGACTCTAGAATAAGTGACCAGTTTGAGTCTAACTACAATGATGGGGACACTGTAGATATGGTTATTGATGCTTTTAATAACTGTGTCGATAATAAAGCTTTTATAGAGCTTCTTGAAGACGCAGAGAAACCTTTATATCCAGGATGCACAAATTTCACTAAGTTAGGTGCTCTAGTTAAACTTTTTAATATCAAGGGTAAGTTTGGTTTATCTGACAAAAGCTTTTCTGAGATATTGAATCTTATATCTCAGATTTTGCCTGAGGGAAATGAATTGCCTGTGTCTTTTTATGATGCTAAGAAAACAATGACTGCTTTAGGGTTAGAGTATATTAAAATTCATGCATGCCCTAATGATTGCAACTTTATAGAAAACAATATGAAAACTGGAAAAATGCCCTACATGTTCTGTTTCAAGATGGAAAAAAAAAGATAGGAGTGAAGAAGATAGAGTAGGGATACACTCTAAGGTTTTATGGTACTTCCCTATTATCCCTAGGTTTCGTCGAATGTTTCAGTGATCTTAAACAACCAAAGACTTAACTTGGCATGCAAAAGAGAGAATCCGATATGGGAAGCTTCGACATCCAACAGATTCGAAAGCTTGGGAGTTAATAGATGAGAAGTGGCCTAAGTTTGCAAAAGACCCTAAGAACCTCCGTCTAGCTTTATCAGCAGATGGAATCAACCCACATAGCTCCCTTAGTAGTACATATAGTTGTTGGCCAATTGTTCTTACAACCTACAACCTTCCCCCGTGGCTTTGTATGAAAAGGAAATTCTTGATGTTATCTCTCCTAATTTCTGGTCCACAACAACCGGGGAATGACATTGATGTCTACTTAGCACCTTTAGTAGATGATTTACAAATCTTATGGAAAAATGGGATTGAGTGTTTTGATTCTTTCAAGAAAGATGTATTCAATTTGTGGGCTGTCTTGATGTGGACTATAAATGACTTTCCTGCCTATGGAAATTTAGCGGGCTGTACCGTTAAGGGTTATTACGCATGTCCATATTATGGTGTTGATACTCTCCGATGTAGACTTCGACATAGCAAGAAAATGTGTATCTTGGTCATTGTCGTTGGTTTCCAGAAGGACATAAATACAGATGGCAAAAATCTGCCTTTGACAATGAAATAGAAGAGCAAACAACCCCTATACAGTTGAATGGTGAGGAAATATTACACTTAGTTGAATGTGTTAACAATACATGGGAAAAAAAATGGGAAGAAGCAAAAATATGGGGATGATTCTGTTGGGAGATTATGGTGGAAGAAGAAATCAATATTCTACAATTTAGAGTATTGGAAGCACTTACTTGTGAGACACCAATTAAATGTTATGCACATTGAAAAGAATGTGTGTGAGAGTGTATATGGGACTTTGCTTCATATTCCTGGTAAGTCTAAAGATGGCTTGAAGTCGAGGATGAACCTAGTTGCTTTGAAAATTAGGGGAAAGTTAGCATCGCGAGTTAAGAAAAAAAATAAGACTTGGCTTCCTCCAGCATGTTACACATTGACAAAGGAAGAGAAAAGGATATTTTGTAAATGTTTAAAAATATTAAAGTTCCGAAAGGATATTCTTCCAACATTCGGAGCCTAGTTTGTATGAAGCAACATAAACTTCAAGGACTGAAGTCCCACGATTGCCATGTTTTAATGCAGCAACTTTTGTCGATTGCATTAAGGAGTTTGAAGAATAAGCATGTTAAAAAAGCAGTCATGAGGTTATGTTTTTTTTAATGCTTTATGTGCAAAAGTTGTTGATGTCACAACATTGGATCAGTTAGAGAAGGATCTTGTAGTAACTTTGTGTTTGCTAGAAAAATGTTTTTCTCCATCTTTCTTCGATATAATGGTCCATTTAACTGTGCACTTGGTGAGTGAGGTGAGACAATGTGGGCCTGTTTTTCTTCGTTGGATGTATCCCTTCGATAGAAATATGAAAACCTTGAAGAGTTATGTGAGGAATCATAATTGTCTAGAAGGTTGTATTGCTGAGAGTTATATTGCTGATGAAGGCTTAGAATTTTGCTCCACATACATGCCAGATATGAAAACAGTTGGTGTACCAGAATGACACATGTAGAGTATATCAATTGAAAAATTAACTGGTGGACTGGAAAAATCCAGCCCGATTCAGCTTTGTTGTTCCAAGCCCACTTATGGATTTTAGAGAATACAGTTGAAATTCAACCGTTTATTGAGTAATTTATTATTTTCTTAGTTAAAATACATGTCTTATTGCTTGATTTTATAAACATTATCACTGAAATTTGTTCTGTTCATTTAATGGAAAAGTGAGCATTTTGAGTGCATAAGATTAAATCATTCAAAGAGATCTGAGCGGTGGTGTAAGACTGAACACAACAAACACTTTGCTGCTTGTCTCAAGAATAAGGTTAACATATATCATAATCATATAGTTACATTATGATTCTCATTTTTTTATTTTAGTCTGTATGTTATTGATTATGAATTGCGTTCTTAGGTTTATGAATTAATACGCAATGGTGTTGAAGTTTCAGAAACTTTGCGTTGGTTGTGTCATGGTCCTTCTCCCATTGTTTACAAACATTCTGGATATGATATGAATGAATATTATTTTCAAACATGTGAGCAAGACGCAATTCGAAAGATTCAGAATAGTGGTGTAACTATTATTGCTTCAACCATGCAAGTTACGAGTTCTAAGGATCAAAATCCTAAAACTCGTGACATGAGATTTTATGGAGTTACAAATCAGATTGATATCAATTACAATATATTTAGAGTTGCAGTTTTCAAGTGTGATTGGGTAGAGAATGATGGTGGTGTCATATTAAAAGATGAGCTTGGATGCACACTTGTAAATCTCAAACGATTAGGCCATAAGTCAGAACCATTCATTTTGGCTTCGCAGGCAACACAAGTGTTTTAGGTATCTGATCCAAGTGATGAAAAGTGGTATGTAGTATGTCGTATGCCGAATAGAGGTACTGATGATGATATAGACAATGTGATGGATCATGCTCCCATTGCAAATGAATTACCGGTGAATGATGACGATGACTTTGGTGTATACATAGGAGATGGAAAATATGGAATTTGGGTGTAATTAGTTGTGCATGTTTCGGTGTAAGTTTATTTAGTTTTTGATGTTTTGACTTGGTTATGATCAATTATGAATCATATTTGTTGTTTTGACTTGATTATGGTTAATTATGAATCATTTTTGCTGTTTTGACTTGATTATAATCAATTATAAATCATTTTTGCAATTTTGATCTGGATAAGAAGAAGAGTAAAAGGGAAGATGCATATTGTAACAATGATGATGACCAACTGTCATATGGTGTATCTGATGAAATGAAGAGCATGATGCTGCTCCAGTGCAATGCAAACTTAAACCCATTCCTAATTTTTCTGGTGGAGAAAATTCAGAAAAATGCGAAGATGATGGAGAAGATACAAGTGATGGAGACAAACCAGAGGATAGCATCCATAGTAGAGGTGCTTCTATTGGCCATAAACAGAATATGAAAAGAAAAAGATGTGGAAGAATTGTGGTTAAGTACAATAAGTTAGGGATTCCAATAGGCGAATCATGCAATGATCATTTAGGAGTTTTGGCCCGCACAACAATGTCTATACTTCATGATGATTGGCGGTTGGTTTCGGAAGAAGAAAAATACAGGCTTTGGGAATCTGTTAAGGTAAGTTCATAATGTGTCTGATTACTTGTATCTCTTCTTCTCTTCACTTTCAATCTCTTCCTCTCTTCACCTTATTGCGTCTGGTTGGCTGATTGTAGAAACTGATGACTAATAAGGGGCTAAATTTTTTGTGTAAATGCCATTGCAGGTATATTTTGTGGTTCATTCACGAAGTAAGAAGCATATTATACAAGGAATTAGACATATGTTCCGAAACTTCAAATACAGACTGACAAAAAATATGTTGTCCAACGTGTAAATGTTGTACACTTCCCCAGTTGAACACAAACATAGTATCAAATCTGATTGGGAGAAGTTTGTGAAGTCTCGTCTTTCTGAAGACTTCCTGGTGAGTAAATGAAAAAAATTAAATAACTCCTTTCAAATGTAATTCAATAAATAAAAAAACAATTCTTTTCAAATGTTCTTTAATCAGAAAAAGTAAAGTTGCAAAAGTAAGGAGGGCAAAGAATAATTTGAATCATCGCTTGAGCATAGCAGGATATACGGGGCTTATAGAAAAAATTATAAGTTTTATATTTTTGTTTTGATGTAGAAATATGAGCTTGAACTTAAACCATCTGAGTTTTTTTGTTTAATATATAGTGCTTTGTATCCGGCATTTCAGAGGAGGAGATTGATAGGAGTGAGCTTTGGAAGCAAGCTCGTATGATGAGAGATGGTAAATTTGACCCGAAAGTGGAAGTTATTGTCAACGAAATTGTAACTGAGGCTATACAAAAAATGTTCTTCTACTTGACTACTCTTAGTCTGCAGAAGTTCATTAATGAAAATGCTCTGGTTCTGCTTGATGAAACTCCGGATAATGAACTCTTTGTTGTAACTGTGGCATGGAAGCACTCAGATTTTTTGTGCTAGAACTATATTCATAGCGGACTGGAGGATGATCTTTACAATGTTTATAGCAATATGCAGTCATAGAAAGAACTATGGAATCGAAGATGCCGGTTTGAAGAAGTTTATAGCCGCCAAGTTCCTGGACTATAAAATAGTAGACAACAAGTCTGTTATTACCCAAGTTCAGGAATTGCAAGTTATCATCCACGATCTCCTTGCCAAAGGTATAAAATTCTTTCAAAAATATCAAGTGTGCTATCACTTACATATTATTAATTGTAGGGTTGGTGATTAATGGCGTATTTCAAGTTGCGACAATAATAGAGAAGTTGCCTCCTTTATGGAAGGAATTCAAAAATTACTTGAAGCACAAACGCAAGTCGAGAATCAAGGAAGATAATAAGGTGGTAGAAAAAAAAGGCTAATGGAAAATCAGCAATATCGGGAGCACATATTTTCGAAACTGCTCCATCAAGTTCAAAGAAAAGAAAGAAGTTGTCTGGACCAAAAAATATCCCAAGTAAAAAGAAGTTCAAGGGAGATTTCTATAACTGTGGCAAAGCCGGACGCATGTTTAAAGACTATCTCGTTCCAAGAAAGAATAAGAAGAAGGGTCAAGTCAATTTGACATAAATGTATGAAGAAATGGACAACTTATGTGCCATGTTTTCTGAATGTAGCTTGGTAGGTAATCCAAGTGAATGGTGGATAAACTCTGGTGCCACCCATCATGTGTGTGAAAATAGGCAGTCATTTGCTTCTTATGCCATGTTGGACCCGATGAGATAATTTTTATGGCAAATTCCGCTACTGCAAAAATTGCAATAGCAAGCACTGAGCGACGTGAGATTGATTGAAAAGGCATGCTCAGCCGATCCTCTCCCCCTAACCGCCTATGTACTCGTGTTCATAGCACGATCGGAGGTCAAGACTGGGTCTAGCGGTCATCGATCTTTCACCTTGCGCAAGGATATCTCTCTTTTCTTAGACTCCATAAGGAGAGAATAGTCCACTTGGATAAAATGAATGGGCAAGATCGGTTTGAAGATGACATCTGGCAAGATTGTGACTCTAAATAATGTCCTTCATGTTCATGAAATGCAGAAGAATTTAGTCTCAACATCTCTTCTAGTTAAGAACGAATTTAAGTGTGTTTTTATTTCCGAAAAGGTTGTAGTAAGTAAGAATGAGATGTACATAGGAAAATGATTGCTCACTGAAGGCCTTTTCAAACTCAATGTAACTGTAATTGATATAAATAAAAATTCTGCTTCTTCTTATTTACTTGAGTCAGATAATTTACGGCATGCATGTTTGAGATATTTAAATCTTAATATCTTGCGAAAAATGATTAATTTGAATGTATTGCCTACTTTGAATGCGATAATTTGAAATGTCAAATATGTGTGGAATTTAAGTATGTTAAACATCCTTATAAGTCAATTTAAAGGAATTCTGATCCTTTAGATTTAATTCACACAAATATATGTGATATGAAGTTAACACCATCTCGTGGCAGAAAAAAGTATTTTATCACTTTTATTGACGACACCACTCATTATTCCTATGCTTATTTACTTAATAGTAAAGAGGAAGCAATTAATGCATTCAAACAATACAAAAACAAAGTTGAAACAACTTTCCAAGAAAATCAAAATGATAAGAAGTGATAGGGATGACGAATATGAATCTCCTTTTGAAGAAATTTATTTGGAATATGACATTATTCATCAAACAATTGCTCCTTACTTGCCACAATCCAATGAGATTATGGAAAGGAAAAGTAGAACATTAAAGTAGATGATGAATACCTTGTTATTAAGTTCTGGTTTACCTCAGAACTTGTGGGGGGAAGCTATTCTTACGGCAAATAGAATACTTAATCGAGTTTTCCATAGAAAAACACAATCTATTCCACATGAGAAATGGAAAGGAAGAAATACTAGCTTGAAATTTTTCAAAGTGTGAGGGTGTTTAGCTAAGGTACAAGTTCCTAAACCCAAAAGGATAAAAATAGGACCAAAAACTGTTGATTGTGTTTTCATATGATATGCTACCAATAACAAAGAATATCAGTTTCTGGTTCATAAATTAGAAAATCTCGACATTCATGTCAATACGGTAATGAAATCAGATAATGCAGAATTTTTTAAAAACATTTATCCGTATAAAAATGAATGTGAGTCGTCTAGCGAAAGATCTAAACAACCTCGGGAAGAGACAAAGAAAAGTACTTCTAATGAGGAGAATCCAAGACGTAGCAAATGTCAAAGGACGTCTACTTTCTTTGGTCCATATTTTTTTACCTTTTTAGTGGAAAAAGAGTCTCAAACTTTTAAAGAAGCATTGTCTACTTCTGAAGCACAATACTGGTAAGAGGCAGTCATCCATTTTAAATAATCATACTTGGGAGTTGATTGATCTTCCTCCAGAAAATAAACTTTTGGGTTCAAAATGGATTTTCAAAAGGAAAATGAAAGATAATGACACTATTGACAAATATAAGGCAAGACTTGTGGTCAAAGAGTTCAGACAATGAGAAAGCCTTGATTATTTTGATACATACTCACCAGTAACGAGGATTACATCAATTCGGATGTTAATAGCGTTAGCCACCGTGTATGGTCTTCAAGTTCATCAAATGGATGTTAAAACTGCCTTCTTAAATGGAGATTTAGAGGAAGAAATATACATGAAACAACCTGAAGGGGTTGTGGTTCCTGGAAAAGAAGATGTGCAGACTTATTAAGTCACTTTATGGACTTAAAAAAGCACTGAAACAATGGCACGCGAAATTTGATCAAACAATATTGTCAAATAGGTTTAAGATTAATGAGTGTGATAAATGCGTCTACACTAAAAATACTCCAAATCGTGTAGTCGTTGTTTGCTTGTATGTTGATGACATGCTAATAATGAGTAAAGACATTGCCGACATAAATGCTACTAAGCGTATGCTTGCTAGCAAGTTTGATATGAAAGACTTAGGAGTTGCTGATTTAATTCTAGGAATAAAAATCAACAAGACTCCTTAAGATCTAGCATTGTCTCAATCTCATTACATTAAATAGTACTTGAAAAGTTCAAATACTTGGACTTCAAGGTAGTAAGAACTTCAATTGATTTAAACCATAATTTTGTGAGAAATAAAGGTCAAAGTAAGTCTCAATTGGAGTATGCTCGAGCGTTGAGAAATTTGATGTACATCATGAATTGTACACGATCAGATATAGCTTGTGCGATAATTAAATTAAGCCGGTACACAAATAATTCCGACCAAACTCATTGAGTATCAGTGAAATGATTTTGGGGTATTTACAATACACCCAAGACTTGTCTTTGCACTACAACTCATATCCCGTAGTAATATAGGGATATAGTGATGCAAATGGATCACTGGATCAGCTAAAACTAAGTCCACAAGTGGATACATTTTTATCATTGGTGGAGGAGCGGTGTCTTGGAAGTCATCCAAACAAACATATATTTTCCGGTCTATAATGGAGTTTGAGTTCATAGCTTTAGACAAAGTTGGTGAAGAGCTGAATGACTCCGGAATTTTTTGGAAGATATTCCATTTTGGCCAAAACGTTGACACCTATTTACATACATTGCGATAGTCAAGCGACAATAGAAAGGCTGGGAGCATTATGTATAACGGCAAATCTCGTCACATACGATGAATATATAATACCGTTAGACAAATACTCTCTAGTGAAATTATCACAATTAACTATGTGCGGTCAAAGGATAATGTGTCGGATCCACTTACAAAAGGTCTAGCTAGAGAGGCGGTTGAGACATCATCCAAGAGAATGGGGCTATGGCCGAGGACAAGTCAACATGGCAGTAACTTTACCTAGAAGACTGGAGATCCCAAGATCTAGGTTCAAAGAGATCAAACAAAGTTATGATTGACGGTTCAACATTGTCAAATAAATTTGTTAGTCCATTCTTATGATGAACACAATGTTTAGTAATAAGGATAAATCATTAATATTTTTTAATGGTTTCTAAGTTTGATACATGGTATATCAAATAGTATTTTTACAGGATTACACGCTTAGAAATCACCTATGTAAGTGTAAAGTGTAAGCCGTTTCAATGAGAATTCTGTAAGGCCAATTCTCTACGCACTTATGAGACCAAGCGCGGTTCATGGCTGAAACGAACACAACAATGAGAACCAATGACAATTAAAGAGTTAATTGTGTGACAAGTGGTTTTTTAGGTATACACCAAAGTTCGACGGTTCAAAGATATCAAATCTACCGATTGATCGAGTATATCTGACATATGTTCACTACAGAAAGTTCAAAGGGAAACCTACTTATCCATATGCGATTAATCCTTGCTTGCAAATCACAGTTTTTTCATGTATGTTTTCATTATATAGTCATTCCCCATTCATGTGGGGGATTGTTGGGTTTGTGTGGTGTGAATGGAAAATTTGAGCGGCATTCCTGAAAAGACACCAGCAAAGGATGTGACTTTTCTGTAAAGTCACCACACCTTTTCATAACACCTATTCTTTGGCTATAAAAGCTGAAATTCTGCTTCAGATTTTTTCATTCACTAAAGCAAAAAAACTACTGAAAAATTCTGAATTCTATATCTCCTCTCACTCTTGCATTCAGCATCTCTTTCAAAAGAAAAACGTAAGTGTTCAGTGTGATTTGCTGCCGCCATTTGAGTTCACTGAAGTTCTGCAATTTGCATTGACGCTATTAAAGAATAGTTTTCCGTTCTATCATGGGAGAAATTAATCCATTAACCTTGACAACTGTGAGGAGATTAGATTTCTTAAAGACACACAAATAACTTATGGGTTCAGAAATTTCTGTTTCATCTATTTCTGTCCTTTAACATTTTTTGATTTTGTTTCTGTTGATTTAAAACAGAAACTGATTTTACTAAAATGTTAATTTGAACACCATAGATAACATTTAGTATCATGTCCTTTAATTTGTGTCCCTAAAAGAAAGAGTAACCACAACTGCTAAACTCTACTCCATATTTTTGATAAATTTTCCTATAATGAAATTAATAATCCCAATTCCATTAGTCATTCAATTATTTGTCCATTAAATTAAAAAAAAGGTAAATTCAGCCAGAACAAAAGTAATTTAAAAAACAGAGATTTAACACACGAGGAATAATTAATAGGATCCATGCTGTATTTGTAGTGTCAAATAAAATTACATGAAAAACGATGCACTACATAATCACAAAATCATTAACAATTACAATAAAACCACAAAATAACCAACCATTCATCACCTTACAAGTCATACGCTTGTTTGCCAGTAAACTTGACTTCAATTGGACTGACATTCTTACCAATGGATCTAAAGTTCTGTCCAACTCCTTGACGACCCGGGTTCACCTTTTCCGGGTACACACCATCTTTCGGGTGCAAATATTGGACCTCACCATTCGGGAACACCCTGTAAAACTGATAGTTAATCTTGTACTTGGACCTCAACCTAGTACCAAGTGCCAAACACTGTTCTTTCCTAGCCAACTTAAGCAAATTTGGGCCTTCCCTCATTATGGCAGCACCACCAGTTGGCATCTCGAAAATCTGTTCTTTCGGGGATTCCCATGTGATGACATAGAATTCCTCAACTTGGGCCTTGCGGAGAAGCCCACCAGTGCTGCCACCGAAGATAGGGGAAGGTGTGTTTGGGTCCAGTTGTGGTGGGGTGAAGCCCACTGGAGCGGACTTTTCTTCTTTGGTGGCAGCAAGTGCTTCCTCAGCCATGGCCTTGATGGGTCGGGTTCCTCCGATGGTGGATTTGAGTTGCTTAGGGGAGAAAGATACGAGGGATTGTTTCCATGGGGCAGATGATTTTGGGGAAGAGAGTGCTGGGGTGAAGAGGGATGCTTGAGTTGCCATGGCCATTGAGGAACTTGGAGGAAAATGGACAAGTATTTGTGAAGAATTGAGAGGAGAGTTCATTTTTGTTTATATGGTGGAGATAAGGATATTGGATAAGGGGTATTCACATTCAGACCAATTACAAGGTCTGATTTTGATACGCACTTGTTTTCTTTTGCCATGTGTCGTGTGTACTTGGGTGTAATATCTCAAACTTAACTAGATTTTGTTTAGAAGATGCTCCTCACTTTGCAATTTATTTTTCTCATGAAATTTTAATAAAATAGACTAAGTTTTTTTATATTATGTAATGGTTGTATCAATATATCTTCTAATTTTGTGATTTTAAATTAGAAAATTGAAATTAAAAAATTATTAGAAAAATATAATTTTTTAAACGAATTAAAAAGAAAAGTAAGACAAACAAATTAAATTGGAGGTTATAGTAAAAGAAAAAATTAGAGGCCAGAGCTACTGTGCAGCTTATTCAAGGAAATCCTCCATTTCTTAAAAGCAGAATCAATTTCATGTATTTGCAACTGAAAGAAAGTCATTCCAAAGTTCCTTGGAAGCATTTGATGTGTAAAAATGAGGCAAGACCAAAATCAAGGTTCACACTGTGGGTGTATCTTCATGGTCATTTGAATACTACACATAGACTTGTTCAATGAGGGGTATTATTAAGGATTCAGATTGTGTACTGTGTAGAGCTGCACCATTTATTCATGGAGTGTACTTATGCTAATAGACTATGGAGAAGACTAATGGTTTGGCTGCAAACAGGAGTAACTATGCCATCAGGAAGGATACAACTTCAGCAATGCATTTGGAGATTGGCCAAAGGGAAAACTACAACAACACAGATCATGAAAATGGTTTATTCAGAATATATTCATGCCCTACAGACTGAGAGAAACACCAGAGTGTTTGAGCACAATGAGAGGGATGTCAACAGCTTAGCTCTTTGGGAAATTGCCTGCATCTGCAATGTTCGAGCATCAGCGAAGAGTCGAGCCTTGTTACAACAACTATCATTTTAAAAACAACTGTATCTTTATGATTTCCTAGGATGTATAGATAGCTAGTGAGTATTGATGTTTTAGAGCTTCAGTTTTGTAAAGAACATCAAGCTGAGATGTAGCTCTGTTGTGGTACCTCAAAGTTCACTTGGTGATTAGTACAAATGATTAGTTACCAAAAAAAATGGATCCTTATAAGCATAAAATTGATGAATAAGTCTTAACGTGATTCATGGCAGGCATTTATAAGAGGCAATATTTTCGAACACGGAATATATGTTTTCAATTGTTAACAATGACTTTCAAATAACATATCTCAATTATAATCTTTTAAGATGTAAATATAATACATAAATTTGCTCTTATTTATTTTGAATTATCAGTTGTACATTCAGACTTTGCGGGAGTGTAATCGAAATTTATTAAATAAAAAAAAGATCAAAATTTATCGTGATTTTTTTCTTGAGCAAAACTAATATTTATAAAATTAATTAAATAAGAAAATATATTACAATGGACAAATTAGTTGAATCACAATTTTTATATTAATAATATAGGTTAATAGAATTGTTCCAATAAAATTTAAATAAGAAAAATAAGCATAATATTATAAATCACAAAAGAAGTAAATGCTAGAAAGCCAAACTAGATAGGAAGTTTATGTAATTATCCCTTTTATTTTCCAGCTATAATAACTTTCTGAAAAAATAAAATAACTTGAGTAACTTTATCAATACAAAATAAATATAAATAGCTTTAACAAATAATTTGTTATAGTTGAGTGAATAAATATTAATCAGCAACAACTTATATTTTTTTACTTTCCACAAAGAATCTAAGGAATGGCTCTGTGGCTTAAACAATCAAGTGGATGTTGAAATAGAGGACATTGCACTTTTCCGATAAAGAATTTGATACTTTTGCAACAAAAAACAAATAAATCAAATACTTTGAATTTATTATAAAAGGACAGAGTCATATAGAAGCTAGTACTCTTCAAAGCTCACCAGATGAACCAAAAATAAAGTTCATCCAATTGCCTTGACTTGAGCACTAAACCTCGATACATAAATAATGAGAATCAAATTTACAAAGGACAGGAGGATAGAATTATAGGGAATAATTTTCATAAACTTAAAGCGTTAAATCACGAACTGCAAAACCAATTTAAACATAGGAGGGTAGGGTAGAGGGGATACATCAGATATTAATTATATTGTATAGTAGACCTTGAAAATTGTATAATTAATTAATTTGGTAACCCTTTGACTTATTCATTCTTGAAGAGTTTCTTCCACACTGGATGTTTTTTCCAGACATCCTCAACCATTGAATCAATGGGGACTCCCTTGGTTTCAGGCAAGAGGAAGATGACGAACAGTCCCATGACGACGATCCAGCCGGAGAAGAAGAAGAAAATGTATGCTTGCATTTTGCAGAGCATTGTCAAGAAAGCCTGAGCAATAAGTGAGGTGAAGAGCATGTTTGTGCTGACGGCGAATGCGAAACCGGCTGTTCTTGTTTCCATTGGGAACGTCTCACTGGGAATCAACCATCCTAGAGGTCCCCATGACCATGCAAATGACATAACATATGTGCACACAAGAACCACCACCACTGTTGCCAGTGTCCTGTCTAATGTTCCTGTCTCCTTCAAATAGGCGGACAAAATGAATCCAATTGCCAACTGCAAAATTACCACAATACTTCGTCAGAAATACGTAACAATCAGTGTAAAACTATTCAATTTATGATGGATCCCACATAAGAGATTTCGTACCTGAGAGATTAACATTTGGCAACAAGCTTGGAGGAGCAATTTTCTCCTTCCAACCTTGTCAACAGCATAGATAGAAACAAATGTGGAGCCAACATTAACGAGTCCAGTTATGACAGAGGACAAAAGTGCACCATCGGACTTGAATCCCATGGTCTGGAACAGGACAGGTGCGTAGAACATAATGGCGTTAATTCCAGTGAATTGCTGGAAAACCTGCAATAGAATGGCAATCACTAGTGGTGGAACACTGGCAGCCTTCATGAGATTCCTGAATGAATGTTTCACCGCCTTGGCTTCATCACGAGCATCAATTATTTCCATGTATTCAACTTCAACATTATCAACTCCCCTGATTTTCTTTAGTGCAGCTTTGCCTTGGTCGTCCTTGCCACGTTCGATTAGACTGGCAGGAGTGTCAGTGATGACGAAGCAACCGATGAGCAGAAGCATTGCTGGAACGGCTGCAAGGCCGAGTGACACTCTCCAGCCATTAGGGTGCATTGTGGATGTCGCGTAATTCACAAGATTAGCGATGAATATTCCGATTGTTACGAAAAGTTGGAACATAATATTCACAGCTCCTCTAAGTTGGATTGGTGCTACCTCTGTCAAAAACAAAGGAACAGTCTGCAACAACCAAAACAACCATAGTAGTCTCAATACTTTTGTAAAGACATAGTCCAATTAGGTAACACCCTAAGACTTAATCCAAGTAATGCACTTTAAAGTTGTATTAATTTTGGAAAAAACTTTTTTTTAATTATTAAAAAACCATAATTAGGTTATTTTGAGTACCTCATTTCCGAAGCCAACACCAACGCCGAACAAAATTCTACCAACAATGAGCATCCATCTGTATTCCGAGGCAGCACTTATAATGGCCCCAGCAATGAAAAAAATGGAAGCCATGAAAATGGTGGGCCTACGGCCCAAAGCTGAGCAGGCCTTGGAAGCAAAGAAGCTAGAAACCAAGGCAGATAGGTACAAGGAAGATGTGAATAGTTGGAGAAGTTGATCGTCATATTTACAATAGTTGTTCTCCTTTGCGTGAAGCTTTCTATCATATACATTTGGGAAGAATTTTATCAAGAAATCATCCATACCCGATACTCCACCTGATTTTATCACCAACAAAAAAAAACATTATATCAATCATTCGGTGTCAATATTGAGTTTGACTTGATATTTGATATAATGAGTATTTTGATGCCTTTATCAAAGAGGACTCCATTCCCGGGCTAGAACACAAAACCCCTAAAAGATTGAATAAAAAGAGAAAAATTTACATACCTGAAATACCAATATCGTAACCAAACATAAGCCCTCCAAAGGCAGCAAAGATCCAACATGATACCACATAGACTGTGATCTTGGAGTTATTTGATTGAGCTGGAGGTGTCGACATTTTTGCTTTTGTTATGTTTGTTTTTGTATTAATAGAAATACCCTCCAAGATAAAACTGGTTTTATTTACGTAGATTGAGTCTCTGCTCTATTTTTTTTGTTTCTTTTTGTGTTTTTTTAAATAGAGATGGAACATCATACACTACATATATCGGAGAGGAGAGACAAAGAGCTAAGGATTTTATCTTTGCCTCGGACTCTCCAGTTAATTTATTTTTATGTAATGATGTTGTTCTCTACCAAATTAATGCCTTTTTATAGTGTGAGATTTCACTTTTTTCTGTTACTTTACTTGGCATAATTTGTGGACACATTTTAATCGTTACCAAATTTCCAACAAAAAAGGATCTATCTACCATTAGTTTCTGTTCAAAATTATAACAGGCTTTTCTAATTTTGTGAAAATGACCATAATCCACGGGGGATGATGAAAATATTGAGTTTGACTTGATCCATATGGTCAAGGAAATTAAAGGCTACTCATTAATTAGGGGACAATATTCATGCATTTACAATAAAAAATTTAAGCATAGCATATCTATTCTAGGGAAAAAAAATTGACTAACCAGATCCTATCCATTGTTTAGAGACTTTATGGGAGGATTCTTGTGAAAATATTGGATGACAATTAATAATGTTATTAATTGGACAGATCAGAGATATCAAGTAAAAAGACATAGAACAGCTGTAAATTGTAATTTTCTTATTATAAGGTGGTTTTCAGTTTCTCTTTTTAAAACTATTTATTTCTGGAAAATGTCTTTTTGCAGTTAAAGTTAAAATCCATATTTCTCTGATAGTATATCTTTAAAACAATTACCTAACTCTTTAATATAGTTGAAAAATGATTCTCAAAAAGTTTTCAGTTTCCCTCCTTTACTTTATTTTTTTTTAAAAATAACCTTAATTTATCCTTACATAATCACATAATTAATCCTGTTGAGTTTTATAAACCTCTTAGAAACTTTAATAGCTTAGTGATAAGTGATAACATCATATCTAAAAAAAATTCCGTGGCGGTGCAACCCCTTTTAAATTCCAATCGTCATGTTGTAAAGTTGTGCTTGTTCGCATCAGACAGGTTCTAATTAATCTCTGAATTACCTACTATGAACGCATCCATTTTATTGAGTTAAATTTATATAAAATTTGGATTAACTTTATTTATTTGGGTTGAATAATTAATTTAGATTGTACAATTAAATAAATCTATTTTATTAAATTCAAGTTTAAGGTCCATTTCATCTTGAGGCTCAATAATTAAATAAATTTATTTTATTAAATTTAAGTTTAAGGTCCATTTCATCTTGAGGCTCAAATTCACGCCACGTGTCAAGTGATATGACATTCCAGTCAAATTCAAGACCAACAAGATGATGCTACGTGTTCAAATGATGTGCAACTTCCAGTCAAGACAAGGACCAATCACAAAAGTGTCCAAAATGACTTGTCTTGGTCAATCACAAGCAACCAACAAGATGATGCTAGATGTTTAAATGATGTGTCAACTCCCAGTCAAGACAATGACCAATCAAAAGCCGTCAGATGTCCAAAATGACATGTCTTGGTCAATCACAAACAACCTTACCACATAATATTTTGTGATAAGCTTGATGACTCACATGAATAAATCAGAATCAAGTAAGAGAGTTTATCTATACTTGAACTTCCTACTCCCTTCAACTATAAATAGCGGAGTTACGTAACTCTTTAGGGGGGACATTTAGATCATTGGAGAAAGCCTCTCACAATTGGTGAAGGCATCCGCAAGCAAGGGAGTGGGCAACAAAGTTCTTCCCAAAGATCAACCTGAAGAGATAAAGTGCTGCTTGACGTTCCGGGAGATCAACCACATCTCAAAAATGTCTAAATCATTCTACATTCGAGAAACACACTATTGGCGGCTCTCGAATCACAGAGAATAACTTTTAGAAGAGAAGAATCAGAAGAACAAACAGAATTATACTCAACAAAATTCGTTGATAAAATTACTTTTCTTTTCTTTTCTTTTTGTAATTGCAACTTATTTTACATATGTTCGAGAAAACTTATTGGCACACATATCCGATGAAAGAAAAAGAAAATTGAATATGTCAAACTAATCTCTGAATTACGCATATTCGGAGTGTTTTGAAAAATTATCGACGCTACCAAATTAAGACCCAATGAAATGCACAATCTGGAAGTACAGGCTAAGGCCTCATTGGTTGGAAAGTGACAATTACAAATGACTAGCTCCGTTCCACGGACTTAAACTAGCTCACTAAAAGGGTTTTAAATCTCTACAAATTAACCTTGATGCGTTAATCGGTATTCACATGTTTAACTCTTTCTTACAAAATAATTTTAATTAATTGCAGGTTCGTGCTCAGATCTCTGGATGATCCTCAGGTAGAGCATGTTCACAAGACTCTTTTCTAAATAACACTATCCCTCTTCTATTATGAATTAGTGAATATGTCCGCGCTTTGAATAGTCATAAAAGCCTTAAGTAATATTTTTCTATTATTTGAAGAATATCATAAATATATTAGTTGTCAAATCAAAATATATTAGATTTCAAGTTTAATAAATTTGATTGTTACTATATAATTTTAAAATTTCATCATTAGGAATTTTTTCTCTCTTTTGTACTCAGTAACTTTTAGAATAAAACGTCAAATGTTAGCTGCTGAAATTGTTGAGTGTCAACATATTTAATCTCGCATGAGAACACTGAAAAGTTCTTGAATTGTTGACTCCTTACAATATCTTATGCATTATATAGGTATTGTTCTTTAATGCTCGAAAGTATACAACGCGAGAACTTCAGCGCGAACTCGGCGAGATTGACGATTTCATCCTCATCAATGCATCCATTGCTGTTAGATCATAAGCATTTTATGTCACAATTTTTAAAGACGCTTTTAATATTGTCTAAAAAGAAGTCAAAGACATTATGTTGCTAATAGGTATCATTACTACAAGGAAGTAACCACTGAATCTCTTCCTATTAAATTGCAGGATTACTTATAGCACCAGGACAAGAAAGTAAGGAGAGACAACTCTAGAGACACAAAGAACAAAATGGAAATGTCAAAACAGCCTTTAACACATCCAACATTCATATTGAAGTAACACAAACTTGCAAGAGTTGCTCTTCTTATGTCCAACAAACATATATGGTGGCCATTATTTCCTGGTAAATACATATTCCTATGGATGATTGATGTATATTCTTTCTTCGTATGCTTTCAAGAGTATTGCCGACCTACATAAAGATTTATAATGAAAATCTATATGCTTCAATAGAAAACTCACCATATATTCAATTTAGCAACTACTCTAATTGACAAATTTAGTTATCCATAGTCATGTTGTGTCACAATTATCCAGCTATTTAACTATGTATAAACATCGGAGTACAAACACAAAGAACAATCATCATGTGGAGCAACAATAAGAATCAAAACAATACTGATTAAAACTCTTTACTTATGAAAGAGAGTTTTCCAAACTATAAAAGCCAATTTAAAAGCCATATAGAAATAATTATAAGATATGATCACTTTGGAACAATGTCACTTCGATAGGGTATTACTATAAGGATTCACATGTCCTTATTAGTGGGAAAACAACTTTAATCTCGTGGATAGAAGTTGAACACTGTCATTGGTGTGGTTGCTTTTTCTGATAGTAGCACCACTTTGAAAGTGTCTCAAAACAATTACATCCGAATAGCCTTCTACCGTTCTAATGGTATTTGCTGAAAGAACTCCAAAAGATCAACATAAACAAATTGCAGGAAAAGAGCTAACAAAAAGAAACCTTCAAGTATCTCTTCTTTAAATGCAAATGAATAACCAAAATGTTCCACTATTACTCCAACCAAATTCAATGTTTTAGACCTCAAATCTAAAGTGAGAACCAAAAGAATACCAAAAAAGACAAGGAAAGAGAAACATGTGATGAGTATGTGAATTTTGACATTATCGTAATACCCTATCGAAGCAAGGTCTATGTATTCATGGCAAGTTATTGGTACATACTTGTGATACATCTACTCCAATTTCATTTTTTCCCTCATTTAAAACAGGTTTTACACCACATAAGAAGTCATTTACAACCTGAAAATTAGGAGTTTCAATCAGTTGAGCCAAAACTCAATAGTGAAGTATGTACATCACGTGCCAACAATAGCGAAAACATGAATCTCATTTGAGCTATAAAATCTGCTGGCTATCATAGGAGCTGCAGCAAAGAAAAGCCAACATTAAATACAATTTCAAGGAAGACGTAGTGGGAAAATTATATGACTATGCCTAAATGATAATATACTACTACCGGCCACCGACAATGGGAGATGAGTCTAATTTTTTGTCAGAGACAAACTTACATGAATACTATTTCAGTTGCTCTTTATTTGTTATCTTAGCGTATTTTAACTGGTAGCAGACAAGCAAACCATCTTTTGTTTTTGCATTGTCCTGTGGTAGCAATTTATTAATTATTTACTGGATTTCAATTTCTCATGCTTTCTATAGTATTTTTCCATGGCTTCTTCACTTTCGTTATTTCTTTTCTTTGAATTGCTATTCCTTGAGCCGAGGCTCTACAGAAACAACTTCTCTACCTCCCAAAATTGGGGTAAGGTCTGCGTATATTCTACCATCTCCAGACCTCACTTGTGAAATTACACTGGGTACGTTGTTGTTGTCCTGTGGCAGCAAATGTGGTATATGTTTCTTCTGATTTTGGGACTAATCTGGACACAACCTAAGGGCATCAGAGAGGCAGTGGAAGGTTGGAGCATGCTTATAAGACATCTACTTTTAAAGTAGGAATTTCAAATTTTCCCCTCATTACGCAAAAGCCCTAAATACACAATAATCAAAACAAAGAGGTAGAAGAATATAGTATCTCAAGTGTAAATGAACCATTAGAAGATTCAAGAGTGATCCTGTAGGACCTGATTCTTCACTCCTCCACCTCTCTGCGACAAAGCTATAAATAGTCTAAACACGAGGGAATAACAAATTATTCAATGCGATAATAATGATAAGTTTAGTGTTTCACCAAAATAACTAAACAAATTTAAAAAGAGCAGTTGAAAAAGAAAGCACATATTGTTGAAGGAGAGAAAGAGGAATTTAACACGAGAATTAGGCAATAAGTGAATTGTTAAAGTGCGGAAAGCGGAATTCAGCGCGAGATTAGCCAATAAGTGATTCCATTAAACAAATCAATTAGACGAATTTGAACAACAAAGTTGCAAGCAGAAAAGTAAAATATAAATAATAAAATTACCAACAACACTTACAACCAGCAAAATAATGAACTCCAAAACAGATGAAGCCCATGTTATACAAAAAATTCAGCAAATCAAAGATGCAAACATAATGGGGACATATGGGACCAAAAAAGACTTTTAGATGTAACTGTCAAACCAAAAAGGGAAAAGAAAAAGGAGAGGGAAAGAGTACCGGGTGGGATTTTTGTACGGTATGGGAATCGAATCCGGTTGATATTTTGCGTTTTTCCTGGTGATGAAGATACGTTATAGGAAGGACGACTCTTTTATGCTGAGGGAATTCCGAAACCATGTGTTAACTTATTTTCTGACCATTTTTTATTTAATAGAAAGAAGGAGGAAAAGAGCAAAAATCTGAGAAAATAGATAAATAGGTTTTCTCATTAATGCACGCCTATGTCTTGCCTTTATATATATACTAGTAAATATGCTACGACCATGATTACCAAATGGCGCAAAGAGATGTCTTAATACATAAAATAAAGAAAGTTTGGAGCTATAAGCACATAAATGAAAAGATTAGCCTTCAAAAGAGACTGAAACCTCCATAACTTTGATTGCTTCGTACAATTTCTAATCTTGAATTAACGGGTAAATTATTATTGAAATTGGAGTCTCTTCTTTCAAGCATTCTAAGGCAAGTGGATACTCTTGAAGAGAATGAGCAAGCCTCAGGAACATATCTATATAACCCCTTGTCTCACTTCTAAAATTTACATGCTGACCACCATAATCAACTAAATCTTCTGACCACCTCACGGATATCTCTTCATATAAGATCCTGTTTAATAAAATTGAATTAACAGCAAGCTTATACATAGCAACCATGAGCATTAGAAGGTAAAAAAAAGTAGATATTCAGGAGTTGTATAATTCGTACATGCATAAAATAACTCTTCAAATCACCTATATAAAAATTCAACAAACTGTTGGGCAATATATAAAAGTTCAAGCTTGCACGATGTAAATGGGTTCTCTGTATTACTACATAAAGGGAAATGTATCACGATCTTATCAAATTTCATGATCAACCACAGAAGAAACCTGCAATGGATCATCAAATAGACTCATAAACCAGATCAGGTAATTCAAGCACCAAAAGAAACATCGGCAGAGGAAAATATTAAATATTTTAAGTTTACAACTCTCAAGATTCGAGAGGAAATACAAAAATATAAAACTGAAAAGCGTTCAACACAACTACTCTCCACTATATATGTGAGTTTAGGCAAGCTGTTGTCACACTAAATAACACAGCTTCAATTGGGATAAAACGATTAGAAACCGATTCTTTTCACCAACTTATGTTAGAAAAACCCAAAAAGCTTTTATGAAATATTTTGAGTTATTCCCACTCCTAACAATGGCATGTTTAGCAATATGTGATTATTGTTGGTTGCTATTGTAAAGCAGTACGAGAAGTAAATAACTATTACAAGTGTTCGAAAGGATAAATAAATAGTCAATCTTCAAAACTGCCGCAAAGTTGTTGAATCTTGAATCTTGATAACCTGAAATCAAGAAACACCAAATCTGGATGGTTACAACTGTTGTGATGAGTCGAGTGATTGCACTCTGTCCTTAAGACAAGATTGCCCCGTATATATGCTTTTACGTTAATGGGCAATAGTCTCCCAAGATAAAACAACACTTTAATCTCAATACTACAAAGCAAATAGGTTGAGTCTGACGAAGAAAACAAATATGAATCGACTTGCTGAAGATATGGAAAAGAAAGGAAGAGTTTCTGTTTTCGTCCAACGTTATTGGACTGACTTTCCCTTCTGTTTTGTCTCTGTGTATATAGTATATCTCTGTTGTGTATATGTGTGTGTTTGCTTACTGTTTTTCGTCATTGTTTTGTGTTGCTATTTTCGTGTATGTATATCCAACACAATTGAGCCAAAAGGCATCAATATATAGCATGGAGGAGGGACTCCTCAACTGCCACAAACATGGTCGTAAATAGTCATTAGGAGGGCTGTTAATGGCCATTTAGAGAGACTGATTTATGGTCATGAAGGAGGGCTGTTTATGGAGGAGTTAACAACCAAGTAATGGCTGGTTAATGCTCCAAAAAACAGCCCAAACGGTAGGCAGAAAGTTTCTGCCTTCCGTCTTTCCCAAAATCAACTTTCCAGAAACTCTAGGGACCAAACTGTAAATATTAAGCAATTTGGGGTCCAAAAAGATAATATCAGAAAGTTCCCACAGCGTACAGCTACAGCCCACGACCCTTGACCCGAGCCCGAGACGGGCGGGCAGCGGCGGCGCGCGTGCGCTTAGCCTTGAACCCAACCACATCTAGGTCCTCCCTCCTTTAAACACATGGGATACCCCTTGGGGTCCCAAACCCTTTACCAGTTTAGAGACTTATAAAGAGAGCAATTCTTTCTTTTCCCACCAATGTGGTAGATTTGTCCCACACCATATTTTCATGCCTCAAACACCTTACTTCGTGGACCAATATCTCTTTCATTTCTCAACGAAATTAGACGATTCTTGGCCCTACGGTCATCTACTCACTTAGTAGATTATGTATGTGAGAAGAGACAAAGCCTCCAACATGCGGAGCACTAGTGTTTAATTCATTAAATATGGGTGGACGCACCTCCCCGCCAAAGGCAAATTTCCAACAATCCCCTCTATGAAAGAGAGATTTTGGCGCACACACAATGTGCCTACTTTCAACAATCTTTCAGCAAAAAGATATTGTATCAGGAGAGGTAGCTTCCGCTTTGAACCTTCCCTAGTTGAATACCACCGGACTTACTTACTGCGCGGTGAACGTGATGTTTTGAACCGTCAGTGTTTAGTGTAAGCCAAGACAATGATACCAACACAATAACTCTCCTTATTCGTTTTCATTCTTACGGTTTTGTCCGTTGTGGCTGTGGACACACTTGGATTCTTAAGTGCGTTCATTTGAGGTGGCCTGTCCTCGCACTTAAATAGGTGATCTCCTACAAGGTATCCTGCTATACCCCACTTCACAAGTGTTGGGAATCATTAAAAGTTTCCCCAACCTTAACCTCAACTATTTGAGGATCGTTAAAGGTTTGGAAGTTTAACCTTTACCCATCATGCAGGTAGCACTTAATGTCTATCGCGGGAATAGCTTTGGATTCATGTTTCCGTACAGAAATCATCATCCGAAGTGCTTCTTACTTCCACCGAAGCGCTCAACTGAACCTTTTGTAGCTTAGTTTTCCCATTGAATCAAATTCTTGGGATCTAGAATCAGTATGGTTGGGTTACCACCGCAAAGGTTCGTATTGTTTGGGTTTTAAGCTCATTCCCCTAGACAGGCAGAACACTTGATCTCCGGGTAGTCCCTTAGTTAGTAAGGAAGTGACACCCGTCATGATCAACTGCCATTACGGTCTTATGTCTCCGACAGATCCTGACAGATATGTCCAGATGCCGTCATCCGTGTCCTTCCTGAAGCCGATCGGCTAGCTACAGTGTATAACTGTTGAATGCACGGGTTTCTCCCAATAAGGGACGTCCTCTAAGGAGTCATGAAGTTACTCAACTTCTTTCATGCTTTGTATAAAGCGATAAACTCTTATCCCATCATGGATCGGTCGATGCAAGTTTGCTTAGAGGATTTTCAAAGACCCACCATACACATTTACTTGTGGCTTTGGTGTTCTTCATATCTGATGTCCAGTTTGCATCATTGTGTTCTCCCAGAACCGCTGGACATCCAAAATACCATAATCCGTAGATAAGCGAATAATTCAGATATCGTCATATCCGACTTAACGCCTTCTCTAGAATCACTTATTAAAATCATCAGTGAACCTTAGTTCAACTGATCTGTTTGTAGGCCGATACCAGGTCGGTTGTAGTGTGTACAATACATTGAACTACATGTGACCTGTGCATATCACTTCTTGTCCATAGGTGCACCATGATTCCAATCAGTTCTATGATTCATATCCATTGGTGGCTTCAACGAGACTGTCAACTATCTCACAACTGAGTTTGAAGTTAGACCAGTCCGTTAGATGTCTTAGAAATCCAATTCCTAAGATGTCATCTGTGATACCCATATCTTTTGTTTCAATATAATTTCCACTCTCAAACTGTTGGTTTTCCAAATGTTGGCTTTCTAACTTCAGAGTCAATGTTTCTGTGGTCAGATTCATTGTTTCTATTTTATCTGAAACTTCCAGGACCAAAATGTAAATATTTCAGGGACCAAAATGAAAGTTCAGGAAGAAGCCCAACAGTCCAGCAAACCAACTCTGATCCTCTTCTTTCAACTCTCCGGTTAGGAAGGTTGTTTCATGTACAAGTAGCCGAGGCCTTATACTCGTCACTAGATCCATCTACTTTGTACTCACTTTTGAGTATCCTCTTTCACAACCCAAAGGTTCTTTTCCCAGAGGAAGATCAACCATTACGCAAGTATGGTTCTATATGATGGAATCTATTTCTATCTTTGTAGCATCTTTCCAAAGCAGTGCTTCTGGAGATGACAATTCTTTGTTAATTGTCCATGGTTCATTCTTAACCATACAAGCTAGAAGGACTGGAACAAGTCTTTGTCCCTTCTTTGCTCCGTCTCGGTTCAACATCTAGAATCCCTGAGTTCTGTAGATCTGGAACATTAAGTTCCGGATAGACAGCAACTTCTGAGTCCTGTAGATACTGATAGTCAGGCCCTCGCGGGTTCTTGTTAACCTTGAGTGATTACTCCTTTTTTCTTTCAAGGAAAGTTATCTTCAAAGAATTCAGCATTCCTTAACGCCAAGAGGCGATAAGCACTACTGTTATTTGCAGATCCAGTGGATATGCAATCTACAGTCTTAGGCCCAACTTGACCTGTTTCGGTATTCCAACTTTTACCAAGCCACCCCACATCACAACATTTGTATGTGAGATCTTTCACACAGAGAGTTATCCTTATCCTTATGCGTATTTCTGTTGAGAATCGCATTAGCGGTAAGGATCGCCTTGCCGCACATAATTTGGGCATACGACTTTGCGCTTGGCTAACACCGTTGGACTGAGGTGAGTAATGAGCAGTCGTTTAATGAACGATGCTTCACATTCTCCCCCTCTATCACTACGAATTCCTCAATCCGTAGGCTTAGTTAATTTTCAAAACTGCCGCAAAGTTGTTGAATTTTGAATCTTGATAACCTGAAATCAAGAAACACCAAATCTGGATGGTTACAACTGTTGTGATGAGTCGAGTGATTGCACTCTGTCCTTAAGACAAGATTGCCTCGTATATATGCTTTTACGTTAATGGGCAATAGTCTCCCAAGATAAAACAACACTTTAATCTCAATACTACAAAGCAAATAGGTTGAGTCTGACGAAGAAAACAAATATGAATCGACCTGCTGAAGATATGGAAAAGAAAGGAAGAGTTTCTGTTTTCGTCCAACGTTATTGGACTGACTTTCTCTTCTGTTTTGTCTCTGTTGTGTATATGTGTGTGTTTGCTTACTGTTTTTCGTCATTGTTTTGTGTTGCTATTTTCGTGTATGTATATCCAACACAATTGAGCCAAAAGGCATCAATATATAGCATGGAGGAGGGACTCCTCAACTGCCACAAACATGGTCGTAAATAGTCATTAGGAGGGCTGTTAATGGCCATTTAGAGAGACTGATTTATGGTCATAAAGGAGGGCTGTTTATGGAGGAGTTAACAACCAAGTAATGGCTGGTTAATGCTCCAAAAAACAGCCCAAACGGTAGGCAGAAAGTTTCTGCCTTTCGTCTTTCCCAAAATCAACTTTCCAGAAACTCTAGGGACCAAACTGTAAATATTAAGCAATTTGGGGTCCAAAAATATAATATCAGAAAGTTCCCACAGCGTACAACACACAACCAGACGGGCGCGCGCCGGCGGCGCGCGTGGGCTTAGCATTGAACCCAAGCATATCTAGGTCCTCCCTCCTTTAAACACATGGGATACCCCTTGGGGTCCCAAACCCTTTACCACTTTAGAGACTTATAAAGAGAGCAATTCTTCCTTTTCCCACCGATGTGGTAGATTTGTCCCACACCATATTTTCATGCCTCAAACACCTTACTTCGTGGACCAATATCTCTTTCATTTCTCAACGAAATTTGACGATTCTTGGCCCTACGGTCATCTACTCACTTAGTAGATTATGCATGTGAGAAGAGACAAAGCCTCCAACATGCGGAACACTAGTGTTTAATTCATTAAATATGGGTGGACGCACCTCCCCACCAAAGACAAATTTCCAACAACTATATCTACGCTGCTTGAAATTCAGACTTGTGAAGTTATGGATCTTCCCTACTGGGAGGTGGATAGCTTAAGTTACCAGATAAATACCAGCTATTTCTACGTAGAAACTATTCCAAGCGATGTGTACACCAAATACCAATCAAAGACTTGCTATTACATAGAGTACACAGACAAGTTTTTAAAGAAGTAATTTCCTTGAGGAACACTAAGATCGTACTCAATTTTTATTTTTACAACAGAGATATGTAGGAGCAAACAGAGTAGATATGTGAGTAATATAATAGATACATGTACAGATCTCATATTCAGGATTAAGTGGTCCATATATATCTTTTTACAATTAACAGTAGTATATTTATCATCAGAAATGTAATTGCAATATGAACCCCATCAAAGCATTAAAGTGTGGAGTCTCTACACAGCTTCTAAAATAGCTACTGACGTACACACAAGTATTGCTCTGAATGCCTTATTCCATAGCCACCCCCAACCCTTCTTTTAATTGCACAGAAAGTATGTTCAAGAACACCAACACAACTGCAATCGCGCATCACTGGCTTGAAGTATAACCAACCATGCACTTGTCTTCATCTCGGTTAAGAATATATAATTGATTTTAAAAAAAAAATGAATTTTATGTCAAACGTGTGTTTATTTCTGGATACTGCTATCCAAAGTAATGTATGATTAAGCAAATTGTTAAAATGTTTAATATCATCAACCATGTAAAAAGATATTATATATAAGAAAGTGAACAGCAGACTAACGAAAAAGATGCAAACTTTGTTAGTATAACCAATCTAAAATCAAGCTGGAGCTAAATACATCCAATACAAGGATATATGAGACACCAACCAAACATGAAAGAGAATTTTTGTATTTTGTTAACACAACTCACCATCTCTTAGGAAAGTTGACATTAGAAAGTGTCGAGAAAAGCATTTCAAATATTTTCTTAAGACAGCAATAGTTGCAAACAATTACAATATAAAGGAACTTCAATTAAGCAAAATAAATATGAAAATACCTGGAAGTAATGTTGCATCTTCCACATGTTGACAAATCTATTTAATACTTGGAAGACGTTGCATCTTCCACATGTTGACAAATCTTTTCTTTAACTCTCTGTAAGGTGGCATTTTTTTTTTCACGTTTTGGCAAATGCATACAAGTTAAATGATGAATAATACTTACATATTGTTGCATATATTACCGTAGTTCTAGTTTATTCTGTTTTTGCTCTGTTATGTTTGTTTTCATTCTCTATCTTTTGTGCATTATTTCATTCTCTAATTCCAATCAAAATTTCAAATGAGTGCATAATAATGATGTAGCATACTTATGAAAGATACAAACTTTTGGAGAAAAACTGAAGCTTCTAGTTAAAAAAGACAGGAAAAAAGTTGCAAAAAAAAGAAAAGAACAAAACTCATTCTTGAAGCAATTTATCGCATCAAATCAAATCGAACAATATTCTCGTCTTTCTCATACTTAGTCCCAGACTCCATCCCCATTACAGCCAAAATAAACTCAAAACACTTAAAATGAAGTAATTCAAATATATGCTAGTCATGTATAAGTTTAAATTTTATACTAACCTGTGATGGTTGTGCATATCCCATAGAGATTACACAGAAGAATTAAAATTGGATCTTTGAGAAATTTGTTGACAGCCTTTCTCTTCATCTTCTCCCGATACTGTTGACGCATAATCAAGAAAAAGTAGGGGAATAAAGGGAAGCGTAAATTGGAGGAAGGGAGTAATGTTTGAACAGGACAACTGGTCGTAAGCCAGAAAGAAGAGGAGAATTAGGGAAGCGACACTTCGGTAAAATTTTAAGTGAGGGTTGAATTCTATTATAGATTTCAAAATCGATGACCTTGTAAAGGAAAGATCATGCATTTATCCTTAGCAATTTGGAAAGAACAATTTATACAACGCTGAAAAGTCTCATGAAATTGTAAAGTGCTTTGAAGATTCAAAATTTATTTCAAAACATCTGGGAGTCAACTTTAAGTAAACAGAAGAAGTCGTAGGAAAGTATATGGAAATAATTCATGTGGCAAAAGTAAAACAAAGTGGTTGAGAATGGAAAAGCAACATACCTGGACGATCTGGAGCGATTTTGTGCGCCATGTAGAAGATTCAAAGTCAGGGATTTTGAACATCGATTTCAAATGCTTGCAAAAAGTGAGGTTGGCAAGAGCAGGGAGAATAGGAAGAACCGAAGAAGAACAGGGAGAGCGAAATAAGGCAGAATTGGTAAAGACTTGTTTTTATCCTCGCACCTTCTGGTAGAATGGGCGAAGCGGTGTTGTAGTTAAGCGGGGCTTATGCGGCAATGTTGTTTTACCGTGAAAGGGAATTAATTCTCAAAAAATTGTAAAAATAAATAAATATGTTTTCTGTGTTTTAGTTGTGCCATGTCACCGGTCTGATGTACAACAACAACAACATAGTGGGATTTGGGGAGGGTAGAGCGGTTGTTTTCGGGAGACCCTCGGCTCAAGACAAAGCATAATCACAAGCAAGACAATCAAAACAAAGCAAGAGTAAAGCAAGAGAAACAGTAAGACTCAGATAAGGAATTAAAGCAGTATAAACGAACAAAAGGGTGCAGTAGCTAACACAACTAAATAAGCTAAACAAAATACACTAAAGAACACATAGCAGCAGAAATCAAACTACAGTAGATTATAAAGCAATAATGTGTCTATAAGTGTGATAGGCTAATCGGGCCTATAGTAATAACACTACAACTATCAATTTGTAAGCATAAGTAGGACTACGCTCGAGTACCTACTACTCTTCTACCCTAATCTGTATCCTCCACAACCCCCTATCTAAGGTCATGTCCTCATTAAGTTGCACCTGCGTCATATCTCGTCTAATCACATCTCCCCAATACTTCTTCGGCCTACCTCTACCCCTCATGAATCCGTGCATAGACAACCTCTCACACCTCCGCACTAGGGCATCTGTGTCTCTCCTCTGCACATGCCCGGACCATCTCAACCTCGCTTCCCGCATCTTATCATCTACCGAGGCCACTCCCACTTTCTCCCGGATATCATCATTTCTAATCCTATCTCTCCTTGTATGCCCACACATACATCTCAATATCCTCATCTCCGCAACTTTCATCTTTTGTATGTGTGAAGTCTTGAATGGCCAACACTCCGCCCCATACAACATAGTCGATCTAACCACCACCATGTAGAACTTACCTTTAAGTGTTGGTGATACCTTTTTGTCACACAAGACTCTAGATGTGAGCCTCCATTTCATCTACTCTGCCCCAATACCATGTGTGACATCGTCATCAATAACTCCATTCCCGTGGATAATAGACCCTAGGTACTTGAAGCTTCCTTTCTTTGGAATGACCTGAGTAAGCCTTACCTCCACGCCTGTCTTAGAGTCGCTCTCGTTGCTGAACTTGCACTTCAAATATTCTGTCTTGGTCCTACTCAACTTGAACCCTTTAGACTCCAGAGTTTGTCTCTAAACCTCCAGCTTAACGTTCACTCCGCTGCGAGTCTCATCAATCAGGACTATGTCGTCTGCAAATAACATACACTATGGTACCTCCCGTTGGATTTGTCGCGTTAGTCCGTCCATAACCAAGGCAAATAGGAATAGGCTAAGAGTTGATCCCTAGTTCAGCGCCATCATCACTGGGAAGTACTCCGAGTCTCCTCCTATTGTCCGTACTCTAGTCTTGGCTCCATCATACATATTCTTGAAACCTTCGGACATGCTTGTTTATAAGAAGCCTTACCCGATTGGGTAGATCAGATAGCACCTTTGCCGAGGGGCTTTAAAATACCGGAGTTTGCCATCTTCTCTGGCGACGACGACAAATCCACTATTGAGCACATCGGTAGATTTACTGCCCAATGCGGCGAGGCTGGCCAGAATGAGTATCACAAGTTGCAGTTATTCCCTCTCTAACGGGAACAACCTTCACATGATACTCCTATTTGGCTCCTGATTCCATACAGAGCTGGGCTGACATAGAGGGTTGCTTCTATGATAGGTTCTATTGGCCCCAACCTCAGGTTAACGTGACTGATCTAACGAATCTCAAGCAGCAGGTCGATGAACCGACTGCCGATTTTATCGAGAGATTTAGAAAGAAGGTTGGAAAATGCACCGTACACTTCCCCGAGTCTGAGTGTGCCCACATGATAATCAACAACACCCTCAGTTAAAGGAGAAGTTGGTGGGACAATTCTGCTCTGACCTGAGCCAGTTAGCCGAAAAGGCTAGCCAGATAGAGCAGTACGTTCAGGAGAAGGAGCGAAGAAGAGCCAGCCGAAATTGAGGCTCCCACTTGGTATCCATCATTGAAGAGGATGAGTCCGACTTAAGAGTCAGCCGACTGCGCGGCAGACGTAATGGTGGCCGATATTATTAGGGGTAAGGTTTACTCTTGCACAGCCTTGAAAGCCGTAAAAGGCAAGGAGACGAGTAGGGTCGGTTACTTGTTTGACATCACGAAGGCAGATTAGATCTTTGATCATCTGCTTAAAGATAAGCAGATTCGGCTGCTTGATGGTCGTAGGATTCCGCCTGCCGAGGAACTCAAAGATAAGAAGTACTGCAAGTGGCATAATTCATACAGTCACTCTACTTCTAATTGATTGGTCTTCAGAAAGGCGATCCAAAAGGGCATCAAAAAGGGGAGGTTCAAGCTAGCCGACAAGAGTATGGCTAAAATGTCCATTGATACCTACCCCTTTCCCGCGGTACCAATATCTATAGTATCTTTTGCTAAGCCTGATGAGTCAAGGGACACCAAAGTGAGACAACCGATGAAAAGGATGTGGGTCCCAAACAAACCTACCGAAGGGGAGAAGACCACAAGGACCTCTGTGTTCAACCGGTTAGGCAGCCTACATGACATTCGTGATGACAGGCAGCCAACTAGGAGCAGTTTTCATGGCCGCCCTAAATACTCGAGGGGCGTTGAACGAGAACTTCAGGAACAAACCATGAGGTTCAGAAGGGTATGTGAAGTCCCAATTTGTTGTTACATTAATAATAATAATAATAATAGTAATAAAAACCATCTGCACATTCCTCCCCCCTTGTTCTCCCTCACTTGCACGTCCCCCTCCCCTTTAATCTCCCTCAACCTCTTCTCCTTCCACCTCCCACAAGTTACACACACACAACTCACTATTTATTCTACATAGCACAAAAGAAAGCACTTAGCACAAAGAACAAAAATCAGAAAAATACCAAGAGAGCAAGACGGGAAATAATTAGTTGGAGTTTGAAAGTTCATTTGCAGTACGAAGCAACAAAAGGTGAGTTCTCTCACTCATAACTCCTAGTAAAATCCCTTATTTTTAAGTTACAATACATATTAGAATATGATATGGATGTTGAAAGAATGATCATGAAATTATTGTTAGTAGGTTATTTAATAACTAGTTTGGGTCATGAAATTTACAATCTGTTTCGCTGAGTTATGCTTGTTAGAATTGGATGAAATTTTACAGGGGTGTACATCTCTCCTTCACGATAAGATTGAGCCCAAGCGGGGCTAAAAACGACATACGGTTTGAGAGTTATCGCAGTTCAAAGTTTCTGCCTCGGATCGAATGAAATCCGGAGGGCAGAACGTATAACGGAATATTGGTGAGGAATCTTAAAAGTTGTGCTGAATAAAAGTTCTGGATTTCTCTGTTCTCGACAGTTTGAGACTTTACAGAGATTAATCTGACTTACGGATAAAACGTTATGACTGTTTTAAGATTGTGTCTTGTTTTACAAAAAAATCTGGCGAAATGGTTTTCAGAGAGTTGTTAAAATAATAGAACTGAATGTTTCGGTGAGGAATCTGAAAAGCTGTGTTGAATAAAAGTTCTAGATTTCTCTGTTCTCGACAGTTTGAGACTTTACAGAGATTAATCCAAGTTACGGATAAGAAGTTACGACTGTTTTAAGATTGTGGCCCTTTTACAAAAAAATCATGGCGAGACAGTTTCTATAGGGTTGTTCTTGCGTGAATTTGTACTAGTTACACTAAGTATTTCCAGAGGAAACTTGGGATAGTGATAAGATCCCCGTGTTACCTTCGATTTGGCGTAAGAAACACCTTATTTGAAGTTACGGTTCGAGAGTTATAACCCTTACAAGTGGGGAGAGCGAAAAGTTGAAAGAAAGGAACATTATTTGAATCTTCTGAAATATGAAAATTTATATATATATATATGTGTGTGTGTAAGTTTAGTCATACAGTCGAGATGATAGAAATCTTGGTAAGGTAAATAGGTTTGCCATCACCTACGGGGCTATTCAAATATACTTGCCTTCGGGGCTATTAAAATATACTTGCCTTTGGAGCTACTCAAATATACTTGCCTTCGGGGCTATTCAAAAACACTTGCCTTCGGGGCTATTCATATATATTTGCCTTCGGGGATATTCAAACACACTTGCCTTCGGGGCCATAATTGAAACGTATTGGATCGGATTGCACACACCGCAACAAATATATATAATATGTGATATGAGATAAAGTAGGTGTACTGGTTAACTAAGTATTCCCTAGGACGAGTTGGGAGGAGACTTTATGTGTGTGAATATGTATGGGCTTGTACACCGACAGTATTGAAACTTGTTTTCATGAAATGCTTATTATGTTCATAATATGAATGTACTTAGAATATTGTGAGGTTGCTTTGAATTGTAGGGCGAAGTTCTCACTCAGCCCCGGATAGTAGGACTAACACTTTTATTTAAGATGTTTTAGGAAAGCGCGATAGAGGAAAAGCTCCGCAACAGGGCTAGGGATCGTCTCGCAGCCTTATTGTCCCACCAATCCATTACTTCGAATTTGGTGAAAGTTGTTCTAGATTAAGTCGGTTTGAAGAACTAAGTTTTCATTATCTCGGGGAATGCCCCACATGAGACTGTTTTCTTTTGAGATTCAGATGTTTTTATTCTGTATTTGAACTTCCATCGAGTCTAGAAAAATTGGGGATGCTCGAGTAAGGGCTCGTGCTTTCATTAAAGAAGTACATGATTATATTATTTCTGCACCTAGATATATGTATAATTTAGGATGAAAAGAAATTAAATGATTCGCCTGGAAAGTGATAGTTGTCCGGGTGCCATCACGCCCTAAGGGAAGACTTGAGAAAAGTCGGGGCGTGACATGGTCCCTATCGGCGCCAGGCATAGGCCAGGGGCAAGTACGGATGCCAACCAACCGGCTGCCAAGCATGCCTCGAATAGATAAAGAACCACTCCCTAAAACCAAACAGAGGGTGGTCGAGTTTAACATAAACGAGGGTGTTTCGTCCTTACGTATCACGGTGAGAACAAATTCCAAATTTGTTCTTGCCCCGAATTCTGTTCTCGGCCGTTTTATCGGCTGACCGTATCGAGTTGTTTGATTGATTGGTTGTGTTGGTATATACAAAGAATGATCCTATTTATAGTAAAAAAAAGAAAAAAAATTGTACAACGTGATCTCCCCATGTCAGTCATCAAGTAACCCACTAAGTTCAATGGCCCACTAGGGGAGGGTGCCGATTTTCTCGTCCTCTACTCCTCTTGCTCGGATAATGGCCCTTTCTTTTAGCTATTGTTGGCCGTTACCGCTTCTAGGGGTCCGGAAACCCTTTTGACTTGGTCGTTGAGGCGTCTGCATCTGAGTGGGTCCCAGTCGTACCTCTAACTAACAACTCGGCTAAGATGCCTTAGTAACCGATGAAGTTCTTGTAGTCGAGGGCTAGGAGTAAATTCGGCTCTGTCACTGAATTCGGCTAAACACTTAAATTATTTTTGAGTGTTAACAGAATCTTCGCGCATGAAGTTGGTCAGGCTTTTTCAAGATACCTCAATGATTTGAATTTTTAGATAGCCGAAAGGATTCTCCAGGACAAAACATTTGGTGCTGTACCATACTCAAGTAGTTCCTCCAGCCAGAACCAGGAAAATGAACCCATCAATTAGGACACCAACAAGATGCAGTATGCCACTGCTACCTCATTATCATACAGAAATCCAGTCAGGAGACATTAGAAGATATAGCACCTAAAGGATTCCCTAGTACATGAAAAATTACCAAATTGCTTGAGATCATAACAGCTCATAGGCTATTGGAACCATTAATGTAAATTGAACACCATATCAGACTACTATTAGTTTTGTTGTTGCATATAAGGTACCTGTTATGTTCATTAAATTTATGTTAAATTCTATGAAAACCTAAAAACAGATACTTTTACACACTCACATATATGCATTTTTAATCCTGTAATGCAAGTAAAAGAAAGAAAATACATGTTCAATAGCTACTCTGAGTCTATATCATAAAAATGCTGCCCATTTATTTGAAGCCCTCACGTCTCGGAACATCTCAGAGTCTTCCTTGGGAATGAGGCCCTCGTCACTAACTCTGATAAACTATATAGCTAGAATATGTTCTCGCCTTTCCCCCCTTACAGTGGAGATATAAAAAGACAATGACGATCATGAGAGTAACCAATTACTTATCTAGAGAAATCTGATACGACCACTTGAAAGGTGAATCATCAATATATCAACTTCTGTTCTTGTTTGGAATCATGTGCTTCTTCTCTTTATTTTTGGTTCTTTGACAAAACTATGACCTCTAGATTACATGATGTGGCTAATAGTATATTTGTTTTTGCAGTGATCCACTTTTGGCACAAGGGTAAGAAATATGTGACCTCTTTTACACCAAATCACCAATTATGTAAATGATTTGTACAAAAATTAAGGTAGAAAGTGCAATGTAATATAGTCAGTTGAGAGAATTTAAGAGCACATAATTAATGAATGTGCACAGGTTTTAAGCAAAATTAAGTTAATTTGCTTTTGTATTTAGAACTTTTCAGTGAGCACCATTAACTATTAATGTGTCTACTTTTCCTCGTCTTGCACAAGACTTGCATTACTAAATAAAAAAGAATTTTAGTTATCAGTTAACTGATTTTATAATCTAAATGTGAACAACCATTTCAACTTAAACATTGCCTTGCCTATCAATAGAACCCTTAACATACCAACAACCCTGAGAATGCTTTGATCAAAGCACATATCTGCAGTCATCTGGCAGCCCGCTGAAGTTAATATAATACCCAATCATGAGCTTTCACATTATGATATCCTAGAGTGGAATAATGATCTTAATGTGCAAGCTCTCACTTCAAATTTCAACATAACATGTACTTTACTTGACCATAAATCATAGGAAAAGGATATTCAACATTACCTATACTGACGTTGTCTTTAAAATAACGGCATTTAACTTTCTAAGTTAAATGGCCAGCCAACAACATTTTGGTTGAGTTCCTAACACTCATATATACCCAATTTGCATACAATTTCTGCTATTTCTATTTATGTCTTTGAAAGAAGTAACCAGAAATTCTAGTACAATCTACTACTCTATTGACTAATGGTTTAGAATACATGTTTCCTCTATTTCCAACATGAATTATTAGAATTTTCTTTTTAGCATATTGTGTCTTATACTAAGAGATTTGTTAAAAGAAGAGCAGGCAATATCCAAAACTGGCCTTCAAAGGAAACCTAAATAATCACATTATCAAATTGGCCATATAAGGATGAAGATGGACTTTTGCATGGTTCAGTGAATAATGTCAGCTCGCATTTGGACTGGCAGGTTCTAACTTCCACAAAAAATCTATTAGGCCTTACAATTAAATGCACCAACCTGACCGGCAGTGACAATAGCAGGATTCTCCTTGAGCTCCTTGGGCAGTTGGCTGTGGAATTCATCAGTTAAGAAACTGGAGACTTAAAGGACGATGATCCTTAGTTTTAAGCTTCAGGCTTCAAAGTGAAGTCATATAGATCCTATATTGACTAAAATTGTCTAAAATTGGAATAAATTATAGATACCCAACAATAGTGATAAGAGAGGGATCACCTCGCAGAAGCATAAATCTCACATTCTTGTGAGTTCCTCAGTCAGCACTGAAATCGAATGCCACACTCTAATCTGATCTCATATTTAAGCCAAAAAGTCCCGCCCTACCTGCAATCATCAATCAGCAAAATCAATCAAAAAAAGGGATAGTGCGTGAATCCATTAACTACAGTCTACACCTCAACATCAACTCAACTAATTAAAATAATAAAATCAAATTCGACGAAGTGAAATAATCCGCTTCATCATGTAGAGCATCTGTCAAAAGAGAAGAGTAAAAACTAAAAGAAGTATTCAATTATTTTAGGCATATTATCAAGCACCTTCATTGCGTACAAATCAGACACAGATACAAACATTCCTAATATATAGTGCATGTAGAAAACTCAATAAGAAAAACAAAAGTAAAAAGAGAAACATTTTTTTAACAATCAGGAGCTTAAATTAGATATCATGCTGCCTATTCTGAAAACCAACAACAGAGCTATTGATTTACTTTGCCCAAGGAACATACAGCGAACAAGTGAAATACGTCGCACAGTATTCAGAAAACATACGCATTCACGTACGAAGCCTAAACTAAAATTACACAGTATGCACAATTTACTGCCAAGAGAAACTTCCAAAAGAGGATAATTTAATCACTGACACAAATTCTTCATGAAATTGCAAGAAAATAAACGTAATTCACATTAAATTAGAACAAATGAAGCATAATTAAAGAATGCAAGCAGGTGTTTTCCAATAATTGAGATCACGGACAGGGAAACTGTGAAATTACCGGAGGAAAACTATTACTGATGGAACTTGTATTTGAAACCTTTGATGTCCAACCTGAAGTCTACAATACCCATAGGAAACTCAATTAACAAAAACGAACACAGGCATGAATTTCGTTGCACTAATTGGAAGTGGAGAACCCAAAATCAACATTTTTCACACCATCAAAAGAAATGATCTCAAAAGTGACGAATAGAGAGAAATAACTCAGTCACCTTACGGAACAAGACTTCAAAAATTAACACAGAGAAATCGATGAAGAGTCGGTTAATAGAGTAGGATTCAGCTGAAGAAGCTTCGCGTAAGCCTTTTATTCCAACAGGGAATTGCGAAATGCCCTTGATCGGCAAGCAGGCATGACGACCGAGAGGAGCTTCAGCGCTCTTCCATATATTAGGAATAACCATTCATCATTGAAATATTCCTTGAGAAGTTATGATCTCGGTTAGATGCGATAGTCCTTCACTGGATTTATGGCACAATTTTAAATGATCTTCTCCGTACTATTTTGGAACACAATTCTACGGCTCAACATGCAGGGGAACGGTTGCAAAACATTTTTTAAGATAACAAAATTTCTAGGGTCGTTTATCTTGAACACCAATTTATGAATGTTAAATTGGATGACCTTTTCAACATCTCAGCCTATTGTCAAGAATTAAAGATGTTTGCGGACCAATTGTCCAATGTTGGTTCGCCCGTGACAAATCAACGATTAGTCCTTCAGTTGATTGTCGGATTGAATGAACATTATGATGGGGTTGCTACGTTCATTCAACAAAGTAATCCATTGCCTCATTTCTATGAGGCCCGTTCGAGGTTAATTCTCGAGGAAACAAGGAAGGAAAAACATGCATCTTCTGGGGCAACCACTGTCGGAACTGCTCTCGTCTCTACCAACTCATTTTCCACTGATTTGGAGACGCAAAATCCTGGTTCGTGGGGCCATAATCGTCAAAATAATGGCAAAATAGGGTTCAAACCTAAATAATAAAGGCAAAAATAATGGTGGAAAGGGACGTGGACGGGGCGGGGGCCAACCCGCAGGCGGTAGTGGCCAGCCCGGGTAGTGGCGGTACTACTGTTGGCAGTGGCGGAAACCAGTGGGGGCAGTTCCCACCATGGGCCTAGGCCCCATAGTGGGTTGCCCCGCCATGTCCATATCCGACGTCTTCGTGGGCCAGGCCTCCTCCTGCTTCAAATCACCAAACCGGTATTTTAGGGTCTAGAGCACAACATGCGTTTGTGGCTCAGGCACCGTCCTCGACTGGATATGCACCCACGAACATTGAACAATTCATGAATAACATGAATTTAAGTGTTCCGGATGAGTCTTGGTACATGGACACAGGGGCTACGTCACACATGACGGCGTCTCAAGGTAATCTCTTGCCTTATTTTAATATGAGCAATAATAAAAATATTGTTGTCGGCATTGGGTAGAAAATTCCAATTCGTGGTATTGGTCATGTACAACTACAACCTCCACACCCACCCTTATACTTAAAAAACGTCTTACATACCAAAATAATTAAAAACTTGATATATGTTAGACGTTTTACCACTGACAATAATGTTTTTGTGAATTTTGATCCGTTTGGTTTTTCTTTAAAGAATTTTCAGACGGGGATGCCACTTATGAGATGCAATAGCACGGGGACTTATATCCTGTCACCTCTGTTTCCAAAAACAGCATAACCAAACCATCCACATTTGCTGCCATTTAAAAATATTTATATCACAGTCGGCTGGGACACCCAGAAACCCATGTTTTTAATAATATTAGGAAGAATAATTTTCTTGGTTGTAACAAACTTTCGGACTCTTTTGTTTGCTATCCTTGTGTGCTTGGTAAACATATTAAGCTTCCTTTTGCATCCTCTACCTTTTATACTTTTATGCCATTTGATCTTGTGCATTATGATTTGTGGACATCACTGGTTTTGAGTTCTGCAGGTCATAAATATTATATGCTTATCCTGGATGATTATTCAAATTTTTTGTGGACTTTTCCCTTATGACATAAATCACAAACCTACACCATTTTAAACAGTTTAGTGTTTTTATCAAAACTCAATTTGACAAAAGCATTAAATATTTTCAATGTGACAACGGGGAGGGGGGGGGGAATTCATCATTGCCCAATTTAATGATTTTTGTCACCAAAATGGGATGTCAATGCGTCTTTCATGTCCACATACATCACCACAAAATGAGAAAGCCAAAAGAAAAAATCCGAACAAATTAACAATATGATCCGCTCTATTCTTGTGCATTCTTCCACACCACCAAAATTTTGGCAACATGCACTTCAAATGGCCACATATCTTTTAAATATTCTTCTAGTAAATTACTATCAAATATGTCTCCCACACAAATATTGTATCATCGTCTCCCGTCTTTTCAACATTTAAGGGTGTTTGGGTGTTTGTGTTATCCTTTGTTTCCCTCTACTTCCATTAATAAGCTGCAGACTCATTCAACTCCTTGCATGTTTTTGGGATATCCACAAAATCATAGGGGATATAAATGTTTTGATTTGACGAATGGGAAAATAATTATCTCTCGTCATGTGATTTTTGATGAGTCAACATTTCCGTTTGCTAAGTCTCATGTGGCATCCTCACCTTCATATGAATTTTTGGATAACGGAATACATCTCATGTTACACCACCATTTTAATACCCAAACACAAGTGGAACCACCTCAACAACATAACCAACTGTTCCCTTACCAACACCCGCAAACCAGCCCGCTACCGGATCCCAGCCCAACACTGGTCACCACACACCCCCTTGGCCCATTACCAATACTATTCAGAGTCGGACCATTGAAACTCGTGCAATGCACATAATTTTTAGGCCCAATCGTCAGTATAACCTTCTCTCCACAGAACAACCTTCACCTATATCGAAAAATCCCAAAGCTGCCTTGTCCGACCCGAATTGGAAAGCTACTATGTTAGACGAATTTAATGCTCTTATTAAAAATAAGACGTGGGAATTAGTACCACTCCCGTATAATGTGAATGTCATTCGGTCTATGTGGGTGTTTTGTCATAAGAAAAATTCTAACGGTTCTTTGTGAGGTACACAACTCGTCTTGTTGGTGATGGCAGGTCTCAGCAGGTTGGGGTCGATTGTGGTAAAACATTCAGTCCGGTAGTTAAGCCGAGGACTATCAGGACGGTTCTGAGCCTGGCTCTCTCCAAATTCTGGTATATTCATCAGTTGGATGTTAAAAATGCATTCTTATATGGCTACTTATAGGAAACATTGTACATGCATCAACCGTTGGGGTTCCGAGATTATTCATGTCCAGATCATGTTTGCCTGTTGAAAAAATCCTTATATGGTTTGAAACAAGCTCCTAGGGCATAGTATAACCGTTTTGCAGGGTTTGTTTCCAAGTTGGGATTTTCTCACAGCAAGTCTGATCAGTCATTGTTCATTTATCGTAAGGGCGCTGACATGGCCTATATACTTCTGTATGTTGATGATATTATTCTCACAACATCATCCATTTCACTTCGCCAGTCTATCATGTCTCTTCTTGCAGCAGAATTTGCAATGAAGGACTTGGGTCCATTGAATTATTTTCTTGGCATTGCAGTAACCCAATGTGCAGGTGGTATCTTTCTTAGTCAAAAGAAATATGCCGAAGAAATAATTGAAAAGGTTGGGATGTCTTCCTACAAACCATCTCATACTCCAGTTGACACAAAGGCGAAGTTGAGCAATACATCATGTATTTCATACAATGATCCGACACATTACCGAAGTCTTGCAGGAGCCTTGCAGTATCTGATCTTTATAAGACCAGATATTCCATATGCGGTTCAACAAGTTTATTTACACATGCATGATCCGAAGGAGGAACATATGGGGGCTATAAAAAGGATCATGCGGTATGTGAAGGGTACTCTCCATTTTGGGCTTCATTTGTATAAGTCCTTTGTCACGCATCTTTCAGCCTACACTGATGTAGATTGGGGTGGATGCCCGGACACACGCCGTTCCACTTTCGATTATTGTGTATGTTTTGGGGACAATCTCGTTTCCTGGTCGTCCAAACGACAATCCACACTGTCTCGGTCAAGTGCTGAGGCAGAATACCGAGGCGTAGCCAACATAGTTGCTGAATCATGTTGACTTCGTAATCTACTGTTAGAGTTGCATTGTCCAGTTGAAAAGGCAACAATGGTTTATTATGACAATGTGAGTGCGATATACTTATCTGGTAATCCTGTTCAGCATTAGCGCACGAAACACATTGAAATAGATATACTATTTGTCCGAGAAAAGGTTGCCCGTGGACAAGTCTGTGTTCTTCATGTACCGTCCCGCTACCAAATTGCAGATATCTTCACAAAAGGACTTCTGCGCGTACTTTTTAATGATTTCCGGGACAGTCTTAGCATCCGTGAACCTCCCGCTAAGACTGTGGGGGACTGTTAGCATACGATAATTATGGGAGAAATCCCATATTATCATCCTCCACCATAAATCATGTAATTATAATCAATTAGTAATATTGTAATTATTAGATAAATCAATTAGATAGTAATTAGCATCTTATATTTTAGATAACCTATATTATTACTACATACCATGATGGTATATATATTCTATCAATTCTTACCATTACTGATGTACCAATGCATCAACTTTTACGAAATTTGTTTGGATGCTATAACATCAACGTTGCCGCTAGCATGCTGGCAATTTTGAAAAAATAAGGAGATATACATACAACAACTTAGGCTTATAATGTCTCGACACACGGGAGCAGAATTATGACGCTAGATTGTCAAGATTAAGTTCGGGTTTTACGAAATGTTTATCTAGTGAAAATATTTCAACAATCAAACACAAAAATGTAATTTCATCAAAGAAAATATCTGTACTTCATGCACAATGCTTTTAAAACCACTTTCCCCTAACTATGCAAACATTATTTTCAAGGTTAATTAATACTCATTACAGTTACCAAACATTATTTACATGCACCCTTCACTTCTCACCATTTTCACAGGCTAGATACCTTCCCTTCACAAATAAATATCGTACAAAATAACTACTATTTTAACTAAGGGGAAATTGTTGGAAATTTACTAATGTGAAATTACGTATATCCCATTATTTATGACTCAAACAGTTGGGACCCCGCACGTCGGAAACGTCGTTTCCACACATGTGCACACGTAATGCCAAGTATCACAAATTTCATTATTGAAAGAGATATTGGTATGTATGTAATACGTTTGAGACATAGAATGATGGACATTTATTGACCAAATGACAAAGTATTCCACGCTGGTAAACGATGGAAGAAGTGTACAAAGTGTAAGATGAAACGAGTCGGAAATCGCCGCGGAGCAGCCCCGTCGCCGCGGCGCTAATTGGGTCTTCAGCCAATGGAGCCGCGGCGCTAATTCGCAGAGCCGCGGCGCTTCAGAGGCAGAATGCTGCAATGGCAAGTTGGAAAGTTCTGACCTTTGGGCTGGTTTTGGAGCATTGAATCTCCATTAAGGCACATGAATTCAGCCATTATTTTGGCTGATTGTAACCCCTCCATCAAGTGTCATTACATGGCTATTGAAGGCCATTAGTTGGCTAGTTGAAGGATCATCTCATTACACTATAAATTGAGGCATTTGACTCAATTGTTCACTACACTTAGAAATATTTACAAAATTTTCTAATATCTTTTTCTTCCTCTCTAACAAGTTTACTACACTCAAAGTTCTTCAAGAGTAACACTTGAGTTTCCGTTGCTCAATTGTTAAGTTGTTATTGTATCTTGGGAGACTATTGACCGACAACGTAAAAGGAGATATACGGGGCAATCTTGTCTTAAAGACAGAGTGCCATCACTCGACTCAGCAAATCACACAAGGAGTTTGTTTCATTCTTTATTTTCAGTTTTGTTGTAATCTTTAGTTTATCCTTTCTAGCAATTGTAATATTTACTTACTTCCCGTTCCCTGCAATTGTTGTATCCCACAATTTTAAGACAAGATTTGTTGTAAGTACTTAGAAAGATGACTGGAAGAGAACAACTCACTTCTGATTCTGTTGCTGCTGTTGCTGCTACTCAAGGCAACCCCTCTGCCTTCCCCACTGCTCAAGGCACAACTAATGCCTTCACTACTGCACAAGACTCATCCAACACCTTTCCTGCTGCTCAAGGGAACGCTCCAGTTCCTCCACCCACTGGATTCCACCATGAACGCCCAGAAAAGTTTATGGGCTCTAACTTCAAGAGGTGGCAATAGAAGATGTTATTCTATCTGACTGTTATGGGAATGGCTCATTTCCTAACAGAAGATCCTCCACAAGCTGTAGATGAAATGGACCTTTTGCCTACTGAAACGGTTGAAGGGGGCCAAGTTATCCATGTCATTAATGGCATGAAGATGGTTCTTGATGCATGGAGTCATAGTGATTTCATATGTAAGAACTATATTTTGAACTGCTTGTCAGACCCTCTCTACACGGTGTATTGCACCGTAGGCATTGCCAAAGAGTTATGGGAGAAGCTACAAAAGAAGTACAACGCACAAGATGCAGGTACTAAGAAATTCATTGTTAGGAAATTCTTGAAATTTCAAATGGTGGATAGTAAAACAGTGATGTCCCAAGTCCAGGAATTCCAAATGATTCTACATCACATGGATTTGGAAGGTATGAAACCAAATGAGCAGTTTTTGGTTGCATCGCTGATTGAAAAGTTACCTCCCTCGTGGAATGAGTTTATGAGTTACGTAAAACTCAAAACAAAGGAAATGACCTTTAAAGAACTTATTATCAAACTCTAGATTCAGGAAGATAATAAGAAGGCCTTGCCTAGGGGTAAACAACCCGCTGAGGCAAAGGCAAATCTGGTTGAGGCCAAAGGGAACCCAAGAAAGAAGCGCAAGTTCCAGAAAGACGGCAAGACCCAAGCGACGGAGAAGTTCAAAGGAAACTGTCACCACTGTGGGAAACCTGGTCACATGATCGAGGACTGCCGCAAGCTTAAGACTGAGCAGCAAGAGAAGGCCAAGGCTAAGGGCAAGGCACATGTTAACGTCGTCAAAGACAGGTTTCTGGACGACATGATTGAAGAGTTCTCAGCAGTGGTGCTTGAAGCAAACCTTGTTGAGAATCACATGCAATGGTGGATGGACACAGATGCTACAAGACACATCTGTTCCAATAGAGATGCCTTCTCCACTTATACACCAGTTACTAACAAGAAGTTGTTCATGGGTAACAACGCTTCCTCTGATGTGCTGGGGGTAGGAAAGGTAGTCCTGAAGATGACTTCTGGAAAGGAGCTCACTCTGAAGGAGGTGATGCATGTTCCTGAGATTAGGAGAAATTTAATTTCAGGTCATTTATTGGTTAATGCTGGTTTTAGGCTAGTGTTTGAGTCCAATAAATTTGTAATCACCAAGAATGGAACGTTTGTTGGAAGGGGCTTCGTCTGTGAAGGCCTCTTCAAAGTTAACGCCATGTCTGTATTACGTGCAAGCAATAATATTAAAGCTTCTTCTTACTTGCTTGAGTCATCTAATTTATGACATCATAGATTAGGACATGTTAACTACAAGTCCGTCCAAAGGTTGGTAAAGTTGGAGTTGTTGCCGTCTATCGACGTAAACCCTCAACATAAGTGTGAGGTGTGCGTAGAGACAAAACTCACAAAGATTCCTTTTCGATCCGTCGAAAGGAATACTGCTCCTCTAGAACTTATTCACACAGATATATGTGATTTGAAGTTTGCACAAACTAGGGGGGAACAAGTACTTTGTGAATTCATTGATGATAGCACAAGGTATTGTTACCTTTACTTGTTGAAAAGTAAAGATGAAGCATTTGAAGCGTTCCGACGTTACAAAGCAAAAGTTGAAAACCAACTAAGCATGCAGATTAAATCCATTCGTAGCGATAGAGGGAGAGAATACGTAGCGCCAATTGAGGAATATTGTGCCGAATCGGGGATTGTTCATCAAACGACGGCTTCATACTCACCTCAGTCGAACGGTGTTGCTGAACGCAAGAACCGCACAAGAAATTTGTTTCATTCTTTATTTCCAGTTTTGCTGTAATCTTTAGTTTATCCTTTCTAACAATTGTAATATTTACTTACTTCTCGTTCCCTGCAATTGTTGTATCCCACATAAATATCTTTTTTGAGGTATATTTTAAATGGAAACATAACTTAAATAAGACGTTGATTCCATCTAGCCTCTAGGGTACAATATACTCCTTGTAACGAAGTTCTATATAACATATAAATTATTTTGACTGTTCTAACAGTTCAATTATATATTACTCATCATTTATACTCTTTTCATTTCCCTAGGTCATATTCTATAGATTCAAGTATTAGACTATAGGACCATTGGTAACCTCCATAAATTTAATCAAATAAGTAAGTATTAAGTAGAGACATTATGTGTAGGATACTCTGTAACATTTAAACAGTAGAAGTAAAATCTGTCATATTACCTATACAAATTAAGTACTAGTGTGTAGGATTATCACCCGATGTTCATTAGCTGTCTTGGTTAGATACGAGTGCTACAAAATACAAATCTTTATGACAGCATTTCCAGGATCTGGACATGATATCTACAACGTGTGAACACTGCTAGGGGACAATTACTTAAGAAAATATTTACTCATGATTGATGTTTATATAAAACTTTATTAAAATAAATGATTAAATAATGTGAGAATATATATTAATTTATATTGCACAATTTGATTTAGTATGAACTTTAGAAGAAATATATATATATTTTTAAAATTTATAGTCTAAATAACCCTTAGAAATTTGTGATTTCATTAAAGGTAAAATGTGAACTTTAAAATTAGATTTTCTTAAGTATAGAGATGTGATAATCTTTCTAAAATAGATTAAAAAGAAAATTTTGCCACATAAATTAAAATAGAAAGAGTATTTAAAATATGTCGTGCATTAATTGTATCTGAAGTAAATATCGAATACAAAGTAATTTTTTTTTTCCTTCCCAGGCGAGGAAAATTTACACCAGAAACCAGCTTATTAATACGAAGCCCTTTTAAAGGGAAATTCCGGAAGAGCCAAAATCTGCATGTTCTGTTTAATTTTGTTGGGAAGTGAACGATGACATGGTTTGGAAATTAGTCTCATGTGACCACATGCCTAATACTTCTCCAATGCCATTATGAGCTCTGCTAAGTTATGTAGGGTCAAAACTTCTAAAGCATATGTTTTTCTCACTAAATTGATACTATTTTATTTGTAACTAGTCTATTTTTTTCAAAAACTAATACTAGTGATGTGGTGTCCCAGCCAATAATTAATTATGCAGAACTCGACTATCTATTGGGTATTATGCATCAGTACATGTATCGAATAACTCTTTCATCTAAAGCTTATTTTTTTTCTAACTCACACCATTAATTTTGTGCTTGCGACTATTTTACTTTGTCTCTATTGAATTTAAATCCTGATCTTCTCATAATTTTCATCTATTTCATTGACTCCCTAATCCACATCATTATATGCTTAAAATTACTAACAAATTTCTAATGGTAAGTTAGCTGGACAGCCTAGACTGAATAGATGAGAAATCTTTATTATAGTTGAAAAGGGGACAGAAAAGTGCCCCCCCTCAACCCCACAAAAAAAAGGGTTGTAAGGAAAAAAATTGTTTAAAGAATTGCCAAAATCTGCTGAACACAACGTACAATTAACTTGGAGCGGAAGCTGAAATCACCTTATTGTCTTGTATGGTTGTTATAATTGAAACCTTTAAAGACAATAATAAGATTCCATGTTACTGTTGGTAAAGCTCTCTTTTCGCACCTAAGTGTTGTCCATGCATGTGCAGTTCCCATATTTTTAAAAGACAGCAATAGCTCTTTTGTTTCTGCTTCGCCAGACCACTTAGTTTTAATATGTATTCTCACCGTCCAAATATATACTACTACCATATACCAAAGTACCTTTAAAAATAGTCCAAAAATTCAATAATACACTACACCATTCCAGATGCGAAGTTTAAAGCAGTAACATTAAGCGTAAGAACATATTTAATGAATTTCTTATACGAATATAAAGAATCTGGACCAACTCTATTAGATTCTACCAAACCCATTCGTTACCTTTTTAGGTCCCCCTCACCACTTCCCAGTTTCCTCCCTTTATAAAGTAGAACTATTCTAGTTCTTACCTCTATCCAACTCCATTTTCTCTCTCTCTTTTACTGATACAACCAAAATGGTGTCCTTAGAAACTCCATCTAGATCTGTTGACCCAAATTCGGGTCCGCGGATTTCCTTCTCCGCGGACTTTCTCGATGAGAAAAACTTCATAACCATCAGTCCAAATTCCCAAGCAGAGAAAAAGCACGAAAAAGATATCAATGCAGCAGAATTTGAGTTCCTATCCAGCAATTTTACAAGCGGAAACATGACGACAGCAGACGATCTAATTTTCGAGGGTAAGTTACTTCCCTATTGGCAAATCCACCATGCTGAAAAGCTCAACAAGATTAACCTCAAAACAGAAAATACTGAGGAACAAGTGAATGAAAAACAAGGGAATGGTAATCAAGAAAGTAGACCAGTGAATTGGTTTATTGATGATGATCCATCTCCTAGGCCACCAACATGTACTGTTTTATGGAAAGAGTTATTGAGATTGAAGAAACAAAAACAAAGGCCTTCCTCTTTATCACCTTGTTCTTCTTCTTCTTCTTGCTCGAATTCCGAAATTTCTCCAACGGATGAAAGCAAAGAGAAGAATGTGAACACTAAGATCAAGAAAAGGTTGGAGAGGTCTAGATCAGCAACTATAAGAGTAAGACCTTTGGCTAATGTGCCTATTTGCACACAGGGGAAAAACACTGCACTTCCACCTATTTTTCCCCTTAAAAAGGAAGAGTAGAGAGGTGAGAACAAAGTTTGAAGATGACAATCATTTTTAGTCATTATGTAAAGTTGTCCTTAATTTTTATTTATTTCATTTTGATTTAGATTAATGTTTCTTCTAAGGATAAGATGAATTGTCTTGTTTATGACTTCATTTGTTGTAATGTATCGGAGACTGATTCAATTTAGTTTCAAGAACCATGTAAACTGACATTTTTTAGCTTTAATATTGTTGGAAATTTACTAATGTGGAATTAAGTTTATGTCATTATTTGTGACTCGAACAAATGGGCCCCGCACGTCGGAAACGTCGTTTCCACACATGTGCAATCTTAGTGCCAAGTATCGTAAATTTCATTAATGAAAGAGATATTGGTACGTAAGTGAAGTGTTTGAGACATAGAATGATGGACGGTTATTGGATGAATGACAAGTGTTCCACGTTGGTAAACGAAGGAAGGATTGTGCGAGGTGTAAGATGGAACGGGTCGGAAAGGGCCGCAGAGCCGAGAAGGGCCGCGGTGCCTCCCGGACTAGGCCGCAGCGCCGCGGCGCTAAATACTGCAGCGCCACGACGCTTCCCAGGCAGTGTTTGCTCGACGAAATCCCAAATGTTTGGCTGTTGAGGGGTTTTCAATGGCATTGAATCCACCCAATAATGGCCATTACTTGGACCATTATGTTGCTGCATTACTTGGGGGTTAAATGTCATCCATTACATGACAATTGATTGTCATTATGGGGCATTTGAAAGGCCATCTTGCACACCTATAAATTGAGGCCTTTGGCTCAAGTCTATAGAGGAACATGGAGATGATCATGAACAGAAAAACAAGTTAACAACACCACAAAGAGATCAGATTTTCCTTATATCAATCATTCTCTTAGAAATCTTCATTATTCGTGTTCTTCGCTGAGATCATTTGTGTAGGCTTTGGACACTTGATAGTTTGTTGTTTCATCTTGGGAAACTATTGTCCACATTTCCGTAAAGCCTATATACGGGGGTATTCTTGTCTTAAAGACAGAGAGTCATCTCTCGACTCGGCCGGTGGTGTTGTGTTTATCTAATTGGTTGCTAAGTGTTTCAGCTGTTAACTTAACAGACGAAGGACTCTAACCGTTCGTATTCTCAGCGGATCTACAAGCCATAAGTGTAGCAGTTCATGTTCTTGTATTTCCGAATACAAGTTCCATATTTGAAGTTTCAATTAAAGATCAAGATATTGACAACTTGTTGTTGTCTTCTTTGTTGTTTATCCTTTCGATCATTGTAATAGTTATTTACTATTCTCGTATGTGCTTTACAATATCCAATAATTTTAAGACAAGATTGTATTAGTGATTCAAAAGATGTTGGTCGACAAGTGTGTGACCCAATCTGGCTGTGGTTTTCTTCTTGAAAACAGTTCTGTTAACATTTCAAACATTGTCTCTGTCAACAACCGTGCTTTCAAAACTGGTCCTAGTTTTGATTCTCTCTTTGACTACAGTTACAGATCTGTTTCCGTCAAAGGTGGGATCTCAGGATCTGATGCTGAGCTTCAAGATACTGCTGATAGTCATGCTAGTACGGCTAAAGATCAAGGATAAGTTGGTGTCACCGCTCCCGAGGGTGGTGGAAACAAGCGCCCACCAGAGGCTGAGGATGTCAACTTGGACAAGAGGAGAAGGCTGAAGATGATGTTCTATCATGTAGAAAAAGGCCTATATCTGTCCCAGACAAATGATCCAAATTTTGGTAAGGAGGATGTGGACATTCAGTCTGACTGAAGTGGGCCAGAATCCAAAAGGTCTAAATTAATAATCCTTCCTTATCTATAATGTGTTTAGTTAATATCTGAATAAAAATGTGTATAGCAAGGCTGGGAATGTGAAAGCATTTTCTTTAAAAACTTATATTCCCTACACTCTAAAATCAGATATTTAATCTTCTTCCTTTCTGTATAAAAATTGGACTATTGTAAATAAAACTTAAAACATCCGTTCTTTTGGGTGTAATTATTAAAAGTGTGTAAAGTATATTCGCACATACGAAGGAGAGAGATCCACTGACTGTGCGAAAACTGTTACCACTCTTAAGTAAGCACCAGGAATTGTCTGGACACCAATCTCAAGGGAAGAAGACTAAAAGATAACGGCTTATCTTAAGACGTTGAACCTGTCACACTATCTGACAGAAGATCCTTCATTTGATAGGATGATATTGGACATTCAGTCGTACAAAGTCTACGGGCGACTGGAGTGGGCTAGAATTTATTTGATAGGATGATATTGGACACTCAGTCGTACAAAGCCTACGGACGATGGGAGTGGGGCCAAAATTCATTTGATAGGAAAATTAATGGACACTTAGTGAGGTGGGCTAAATTTTCCAAGTCTTAAATGATCTGAAGGTCAAAAGAAAGGCAAAAAAGTAATGGACACCTAGTGAAGTGGGTCAGAGCTTTCAGGTCTTAAATGATCTGAAGGCCAAAAGAAAGGCAGAAAAGAAATTGGACACTCAGTCTGCCAAAGCAACTGGAGTGGGCCAGAGTATCTTGATCACATATAATCCGGTTATGCCCTAACCACGGGCAAAATGTTGTTTATGTGAAGCAACACCACCTCTAAAGTAGAAGGGGTTGGAAAGGTTGTCATCAATAGGATTTCAGGGAATAGGATCACTCTAAAAGGAGGTGATACATATCCCAAACTTGGTTTAAGGAACGTTGTTGGTCAAACTGGTTTGAGACTAGTACAACAGGTCTGTAATAACTAAGAATGGTACAGTATGTCTGTAGCTAAATGAATGATATATTTGTAATCCGTGCATCTATGCCATCATAGATTTAGACACATTAAATAGAAAGTAATTCAAAAGCTAACGAAATTGAGATTGTTGCCTTCTGTCGACATAAACCCTCAAAATGAATGTGAGGTAGGCGAAGAGGCAAAATCACCTTTCCATTCCATCAAAGGAATAGCGAAAGAAGCACCGCTCCTCTAGAACTTAGTCACACCTACATGGCTGATTTGAAGCTTGTACAAAATAGAGGGGGGAGACAAGTACTTTATGACCTTCATTGATGGTGGTACAACGTATTGCATCCTTTGTTTGTTGAAAAGCAAAGATAAAGCTGTTAAATCAGATAAGAACTACAAAGCAGAAGTTGAAAATCAACTAAGCCTAAGGATTGAGGAATTTGTAGTGATAGAGGGGGATAATGTGAAGCATCGTTCATCAAACGATTGCTCATTTCTCACCTCAGTCTAACAGTGTTAGCCAAGTGCATAGCCGTACGCCAAAAATATGTGGGGCAAGGCAATCCTTACCACTAATGTGATTCTCAACAGAACTACGCATAAGTATAAGGATAACCCTACGTGTGAAACATGGAAAGGACCCCACTTACAAATGTTGTATTGTGGGGGGCTTGGTAGAGGTTGGAATACCGAAACAGGTCAAGTTAGACCTAAGACTGTAAATTGTATATCTACTAGATCTGCAAATAACAGTAGTGCTTATCGCCTCTTGGTGTCAAAGAATGTTAAATTCTTTGAGGATACATTTTCTTGATAAGGTAAAAGAAGTAATTGCTCGAGGTTAACAAGAACCCGCGAGGACCTGACTGTTCGAAACTAGACGTTATGTATCTACAGGATTTGGAAGTTGCTGACTATCCGGAACTTAATATTCCAGATCTACAGAACTTAGAGATTCTAGATGTTGAACCAAGATGGAGCAAAGAGGGGACAAAGACTTGTTCCAGGCCTTCTAGCTTGTATGGTTGATAATGAACCATGGACAATTAATAGAGAATTATCATCTCTAGAAGAGCTGCTTTGGAAAGAAGCTGCAGAGAGAGAAATAGATTCCATCATATAGAACCATACTTGTGTAATGGTTGACCTTCCTCCGGAAAAAAAACCTTTGGGCTGTGAAAGTGGATACTCAAAAGTGAGTACCAAGTAGATGGATCTACTAACGAGTATAAGGCCTCGGTTACTTGTACATGTGCTCCCCTGTGAATAGCATAACATCTAGAGCCACTGCAGTCTTGCGTGACATGGATGTTGAAACAACCTTCCTAACCGGAGAGTTGGAAGGGGAGGATCAGAGTTGGTTTGTTGGACTGTTGGGCTTCTTCTTGAACTTTCATTTTAGTCCCTGAAATGTTTACATTTTGGTTCTGGAAGTTTCAGTTAAAACAGAAATAATGAATCTGACAACAGAAACATTGACTCTGAAGTTAGAAAGCCAACAGTTGGAAAGCCAACAGTTGGAAAACCAACAGTCTAAAAGTGGAAGTCATATTGAAACAAAAGTCTCGATATGAAAGATATGAGTATCACAGATGACATCTTAGGAATTGGGATTTCTAAGACATCTAACGGACTGGTCTAACTCCAAACTCAGTTGTGAGATAGTTGACAGTCTCGTGGAAGCCACCAATGGATATGAATCATAGAACTGATTGGAATTATGGTGTACCCATATACAAGGAGCGATATGCGCAGGTCACATGTAGTTCAATGTATTGTACACACTACAACCAACCCAGTTCGGCCTACAAAGTAGATCAATTGAACTAAGGTTCACTCGTGATTATGAAAATGATCGATAGAAGACGTTAAGTCTGATATGAAAAATATCTGAAATATTCTCTTATCTACGGAATTTGGTATTCTGGATGTCTAGCGGTTCTGGAAGAACACAATGATGCAAAATGGACATAAAATATGAAGAACACCGAAGCCACAAATAGATGTGTATGGTGTGTCTTGGAAAATCCTCTAAGCAAACTTGCATCGGCCGATTCATGATGGAATTGGAGTTTATCACTTTAAACAAAGCATGAAAGAAGTTGAGTAACTTCACGACTCCTTAGAGGACATCCCTTATAGGGAGAAACTCGTGCCTTCAGCAGTTATGCGTTGTGGCTAGCCGATCAGCTTCAGAAAAAGGCACGGATGAAGGCGTCTGGACATATCTGTCGGATCTGTCGGAGACATGAGACCGTATGGCAGTTGATCACGATGGGTGTCACCTCCTTGATTACTAATCAAAGGATATAGCGGACCCTTTAACTAAGGGACTACTCGAAGATCAAGAGTTATGCCTGTCTAGGGGAATGGGCTTAAAACCCAAACGATACAAACATTTGCGGTGGTAACCCAATCATACTGACTGGAGACCCTAAGAACATGGTTCGATGAAAAAACTAAGTTGCAAAAGGTTCAGTTGAGCGTTTCGGTGGAAGCAAGAGCACTTCAGATGATGATTTCTGTAAATAAAGAATGAATCCAAAGTCGTTCCCGCGATAGACATTAAAGTGCTACCTGCATGGTGGGTAAAGGTTAAGCTTCCAAACCTTTAACGATCCTCAAACGGTTGAGGTTAAGGCTGGGAATTTTTTAATGATTCCTAACACTTGTGAAGTGGGGTATGACAGGATACCTTGTAGGAGATCACCTATTTAAGTGCGAGGACAGGCCGCCTCAAGTGAACGCACTTAAGAATCCAAGTGTTCCACGGCCATAACGGATAGAACAATAAGAAGAAACGAATAAAGGGGAGGTATTGTGTTGGTGTCATTGTCTAGGCCTACATTAAACACTGACGGTTCAAGACATCGCATTCACCGCGCAGTAAGTACGTCCGATGGTATTCAACTAGGGAAGGTTCAAAGCGGAAGCTACCTCTCCTGATGCAATATTTTTTCGCTGAAAGATTGCTGAAAGTAGGCACATTGTGTGTGCGCCAAAATCACTTTCAAGGAGGGATTGTTGGAAATTTACTAATGTGGAATTAAGTTTATCTCATTATTTTTTACTCGAACAACTGGGGCCCCGCACGTCGGAAATGCTATTTCCACACACGGGCAATCTTAGTGCCAAGTATCATAAATTTCGTTAATAAAAGAGATATTGGTACGTAAGTGAAGTGTTTGAGACATAGAATGATGGACGGTTATTGGATGAATGACAAGTGTTCCACGTTGGTAAACGAAGGAAGAATTGTGCGAGGTGTAAGATGAAACGGGTTGGAAAGGGTCGTGGAGCCTAGAAGGGCCGCGACGCTAATTTCAAGTTTTGGCTTCTGGAGCCGCGGCTCTAAATACTGCAGCGCCGCGGCGCTTCCCAAGCAGTGTTTGCTCAACGGAATCCCAAAGGTTTGGCTGTTGAGGGTGTTTCAATGGCATTGAATCCACCCAATAATGGCCATTACTTGGACCATTATGTTTCTGCATTACTTGGGGGTTAAATGTCATCCATTACATGACAATTGATTGTCATTATGGGGCATTTGAAAGGCCATCTTGCACACCTATAAATTGAGGCCTTTGGCTCAAGTCTATAGAGGAACATGGAGATGACCATGAATAGAAAAACAAGTTAACAACACCACAAAGAGATAAGATTTTCCTGATATCAATCCTTCTCTTAGCAATCTTCATTATTCGTGTTCTTCGCTGAGATCATTTGTGTAGGCTTTGGACACTTGATAGTTTGTTGTTTCATCTTGGGAAACTATTGTCCACATTTCCGTAAAGCCTATATACAGGGGCAATCTTGTCTTAAAGACAGAGAGACATCTCTCGACTCGGCTGGTAGTGTTGTGTTTTATCTAATTGGTTGCTAAGTATTTCAGGTGTTAACTTAACAGACGAAGGACTCTAACCGTTCGTATTCTCAGGGGATCTACAAGCCACAAGTATAGCAGTTCATGTTCTTGTATTTCTTAATACAAGTTTCATATTTGAAGTTTCAATTAAAGATCAAGATATTGACAACTTGTTGTTGTCCTCTTTATTGTTTATCCTTTCGATCACTGTAATAGTTATTTACTATTCTCGTACGGGCTTTACAATATCCAACAAATATTTCAGGAAAAAGTGAACCATATGCTTTGTCTTGTTTTTATATTAGTTCATTATGAACCATGTGTCTTGTTGACTTTCTCAGAATTCTTTGGCAAGTGTTTCCTCATTAATTGCCTCATTGAGTTACAGAAACTGAAAATTTCTGTGAATATAAGATTGATGGTGAATTGCATTTTTATATAATTCATGTTAAGGACAAATGAATCAAAGCTTCACTTTTGCATTATAAGAAAAGAACGCAAGGTAAAGACAGTTGGGCCAAAAAATTACATCAAATTTTTTACTTTTGTTGAGATATTGAGTGGACAATTTGCATAGGCAACCATTTATTTAGTTAATGGAGTATATCTTTTTCCGATTTATTAAGCTCAATTAATACTTCAATCTCTTGGTCATTTCAAGTTAGATTGTAAATATTCAATAAATAGTTTAAAACATATACATAGTAATAAACCAAAGTTAGCGGATTCGACAATTCTGTAGCCATAACACAAGCTCTAGCTCTGTCCCTGTATTAGCGAATATTCTCCGAATATTCTCTGTATATTTTGTAATTATGATAGATGTATAGTTAAGGTAACTTAGGATTCTAATTGTATTAGGAATCAACCTTTGTAAGGTAAGTTAGGATTCGTACCATATTAGGAATCAACCTTTGTACAGCTATATATATTGTGAATAATGAAAGGAATCCCCAAGGGAAATTATTCTATCGTTCATGGTATCAAGAGCCTAAAACCTAAATCCTCATTCCCGGCCGAAATCAGAATTTTTTTTCGGCTTTCACAAAAAAAAAAAAAAAAAAAATCTGGTTTCTTCCTCCATATTTCGGCCAAACCAGAAAATTCCCTTCCCTCGACAGGCGGCAACCATGTCTTCCCCCACAAATTCCGTTTCATCCACTGGCACACTTGAAAACCCCTCTCAACGCGTTGAAGATCTTCTTTTCATCCGGCATTCGCCGTTAACAACATCAAGAATTTTATCCCTATAATTCTTGACCAAGAAGACTGTCAATATTCCATGTGGATGTAACTATTCTACATTCATGCATGTGCATACAACGTGCTCGATCACATTGACGAATCTGTTCCTCGTCCCACCGATGTTACAGACTCAATCAAGGCGTCGTCTTGACGCCATCGTCAAACAATGGATCTACGGCACCATCTCCAAAGATCTGTTATGCACTATCATGAAAACAGGTGCTACGGCACGTGAACTTTGGGTCCGGCTAGAAGAAATCTTTCAGGACAATAAAAACACTCGGGCTGTGTATTTGGAAGAGCAATTCAACAATACCCGCCTCGAGAATTTTAACAACATGTCCGAATATTGTAAGTAACTGAAACTCATAACCGATCAACTATCCAACGTCGGGACTTCTGTTTCAGAAACCAAGATGGTGCTTCAACTTGTTGCGGGTTTACCGAAAGGTGAATATGACACACTCGCAACAATGATTCAACAAGCCGACCCTCTCCCAAGTTTCCACAAGGCACGTTCACAACTATTGTTGGAAGAAACTAGACGTGCTAAACAAGAGGAACATAATCAAAAGGCGTTAGCCGTTGACGGGATGGCAACACCTGCGCCAGCAAAGAACCAGCCATCACAAAGATGTCCAGAAGAAGAAGGCGGCAGAAGAAGACCTGGTTGCGATCCAGAAGAAGCCGGCAGCAGCGAAGAACACTGCGGCGGAAGAAGACTGCGCAGCAAGAAGAATCGCGGCGGCGAAGAAGAAGAATCGCAGCGAAGAAGAAGAATCGGCAGCGGCGAAGAAGCTGCGGCGGCGGCGGCTGCAGCTGCGGCAATCGACAAATGCCTGTCCCCGACTGATTTGGGCCAGGCCTACACCACCGTGAACCTTCAACAGCCCGACGACAATTGGTACATGGACACCGGAGCCACATCTCACCTCACCCGATCGTCAGGTAACCTATCTCAACTACGTCGGTTAAAGTGTCCTCAATTTATTACTGTCGGCAATGGTCATCGCATTCCAATTGAAGGTTACGGTAACACACACACCAAACATACACACCCGCCTTTCTCCCTAAACCACGTCCTATACACACCTAACATCATTAAAAACTTAATCTCTGTTAGAAAATTCACTAGCAATAATTACGTATGCAGCCGAATTTGACCCTTTTGGTTTTTCTGTGAAAGAACTCAATACGGGGAAAATTCTTACACGCCACAATAGTGTGGGAGACCTCTACCCATTCACTCAATCTTCCGTTGTCAGACCGCAAACACCTCTATCCCTTGCGGCAATCTCTCCCTCCACTTGGCACAATGTTCGGACACCCCGGAGACCCAGTTTTTACTTTTCTTAGGACTTCTAAGCGTATTCAATGTAATAATGGAAAAATTGTCCAACACTGTTTTTCTTGTCCACTAGGCAAATATACTCGTCTTCCATTTATGTCATCAAACAGTGTTACTTTTTCTCCCTTTGATATTGTTCATGCTGATTTGTGGACATCTCCGATTGTTAGCTCTTTGGGTCATAAATTCTATCTAGTATTCTTGGATGATTTTTCACATTTTGTCTGGATTTACCCACTGAAATTCAAATCTGAAGTTTTTACAAAATTCCTCGAGTTTCACAAATTCATTAAAACACAATTTGAAAAATCTATCAAATCATTCCAATGTGATAATGGACGTGAATTTAATAACTCGACATTTCACAATTTCTGTTCTAAACAAGGCATGGTTTTCCATTTTTCTTGTCCCTATACTTCTTCCCAAAACGGAAAGGCTGAAAGAATTATACGTACCATCAATAACATGGTTCGCACACTTCTGTTTCATGCCTGCCTACCACCGCCTTTTTGGGTCTATGCTGTCAAAATGGTAGAATCCCTTCTTAATATTTTACCAACTAGCACACTCCAAAACAAGACCCCTACCGAAATCTTATACCGTAGGCTACCATCATATGATCACCTACGTATTTTTGGATGCTTATGCTACCCCAACATGGCCTCCACTGCACCTCACAAACTTGCACCTCGCACTCTGCCATGTGTCTTCCTTGGTCTATCTCCTAATCATCGGGGCTACTTGTGCTATGACATTGCTACTTGCAAAATCATCGTCTCCCGTCACGTCACCTTTGATGAGACAACCTTTCCTTTTTCCAATCTCCGGAAATTTCAGACCACCGATTACATCTTTCTCGATGAACCAAGTCTGTCACCGATCATCCAAAATCTATACCAACAGCAGCCCATTGTTCCGGCTGGGCCTCGCCATCGTCCAAGACCACCCCAACAAATTTCCATGCTCACCCCTACAGCCCGGCCGAGTCACCGTAAACCACCAAATTGAATCGCTACCCATCGGGTCCGTAACTGGACCAAAGAACCTCCCACTCGACCCACCGCCATCGCCGCCTCATCACATGGAGACTCGTGCACAACACGGGATCTTCAAACCCAAGGTTCACTTCAATCTCTCCACACAAACGTTATCACCCATTCCAAAAAATCCAAAACTAGCAAAACTGGACCCAAATTGGAATGCGGCCATGTGCGAGGAATTTAACGCTTTAACCAAGCAGAACACTTGGGATTTGGTACCTAGACCTGAAGGTGTGAATATTATCCGGTGTATGTGGCTATTTCGGCACAAGGTCAGAGACAGGGGGGAGTTAGAGAGGTGTAAGGCAAGACTAGTCGCCAATGGCACTAATCAGCAGGAGGGTATTGATTGTGGTGAGACATTCAGTCCGGTTGTTAAACCGGCCACTATTCGGACTGTTCTCAGTATTGCTATGGGCATGCATTGGCCGATTCATCAGCTTGATGTCAAGAATGCATTCCTTCATGGGGATTTGAAAGAGACTGTGTACATGCATCAGCCTCCTGGCTTTGTTCATCCGGCAGCTCCGCAATTTGTGTGTCGTCTCAGAAAGTCATTGTATGGACTGAAACAGGCACCCCGCGATTGGTATGATCGTTTTGCCAGGTATCTTTTGCAGATTGGTTTTGTATGTAGCAGGTGTGATAACTCTCTCTTCATTTTTCACCGAGGTAGCAGCACTGCATATTTGCTATTATATGTCGATGACATTGTTCTTACTGCCTCATCTGACGGTTTGAAGAATGAAATCATTGCTCTACTCAAAACTGAATTTGCTATGACTGACTTGGGCAAGCTAAGTTATTTTTTGGGTATATCGGTAACCAGATCTGCAGCCACTATGTTCTTATGTCAGCGTAAGTATGCAGAAGAGATAGTGTACAGGGCCAAGATGACAAATTGTAAAATTATGCCAACTCCGGTGGACTCCAAATCCAAGCTTAGTGCCAATGACGGTGCGCCAGTTTCTGATCCCACTCTATATCGGAGTCTAGCAGGTGCTCTTCAGTATCTTACATTCACTAGGCCTGATATTACATATGTCGTTCAGCAGGTGTGTCTGTTCATGCACGACCCCCGAGAGTCCCATTTTGCCGCCCTCAAACGTATTATCAGATACGTTAAGGGCACACTAGACTTTGGATTACACTTATACCCCTCTGCCCCAACCAAGTTACTTGCCTACACGGATGCAGATTGGGCAGGATGCCCAGACACACGTCGCTCCACCTCAGGGTACTGTGTATTTCTTGGGGATAATCTTATCTCATGGTCCGCCAAGAGGCAGGCCACACTATCCCGTTCGAGTGCTGAAGCAGAATATCGCGGTGTTGCTAATGTAGTTGCTGAGATCTGTTGGCTCCGAAATCTTCTTTTGGAGCTCCAGTGTCCACTCCACAAGGCGTCTATAGTCTATTGTGACAACATATCTGCCATCTATATGTCTCATAATCCGGTCCAACATCAGCGAACTAAGCATATTGAGATGGATATCCACTTTGTGCGAGAGAAGGTTGCCCGTGGTCAGGTCAAAATTTTACACGTGCCTTCCTCTTATCAGTATGCAGACATCTTCACAAAGGGACTACCGCGACAGCTCTTCACCGACTTCCGATCCAGCCTTAGCGTTCGGCCTCCTCCCGCTCCGTCTGAGGGGGAGTATTAGCGAATATTCTCCGAATATTCTCTGTATATTTTGTAATTATGATAGATGTATAGTTAAGGTAACTTAGGATTCTAATTGTATTAGGAATCAACCTTTGTAAGGTAAGTTAGGATTCGTACCATATTAGGAATCAACCTTTGTACAGCTATATATATTGTGAATAATGAAAGGAATCCCCAAGGGAAATTATTCTATCTTTCACCCTGAAAAGTACCTCTTGAGTAGTAATATTTCAGTTGTTTTATTTTTGTTCTTTGATAACTGAAAAAAAAACAATAAAAAACTTCTTGATACGTATTCCCTCCGTCCTAATTTGTTTGACATTTTTCACTTTTTGAGAGTCAAATAAGTTATTATTTGACAATATTTTTTCATGTCTTTTAAGTATTTTAAATTATTAATTATGGTGACTTATAATATTTTTTATATAGTTTTAGAATATTTAATTTTTATATCAAAAAATTTAAAGATTCTCGGGAAAATGGTAAAAAATACTCTACTTTCTTTTATTAGCTATGTTTACCCTCCGTTACAAGTTGGGGCTATTTATACCCTGCCATTACCAAAATTAACAAAATTCCCTCAATTGGATGGAATCCTCCAAATCAACCTCAATTTTCTAATTTTACTTAAAATTACGGATTTTCCTTTTTAACCGACCCAACCCGACCCACCTACCTAATACATGATAGAGGCTCAATACGCGAATTTATGATTGCGGTACTGTTTTCCTTGCTTTTTAATTTTCGTTACTTATTCAAATTTCAGTTTTATATGGAGCTATAGTTGTTACTTTGACGTGCTGAACATTGTGAAATGGAAAATATAAAACTATATTTATGTCCTAGAGACAATCTGTATTAGGACAACTGTACTTTATACAAATTCATATTATTATTAATGGAGATTAATATTTTGACATTTGCAATTATTGAATTATTATTTGATTGTGTGTAATTATTCATTAATGTGCATCCCTTGAGCTTACGTTGTCATTAATAGAGTGAGATATTTTATGATAGAGCGTAACTCTTAAAATAGCCTCAACTAATGATCATCGAGAATATGTGATAAGTCGACATGTGGTTTGCATCACATCCTTACAGGATGTAGTATGTCTCACCTGCTACGAGTAATGGTTACTCATGATGGACACATGGATACTTTGGAAGTATTGGTATACCCTGTTGATATACTATTTGTTATACTTGTCTAACGTATGATCAGCGTGTGGGAGATAGAAGTCCTTAGACTTGAGGTCAATATGCACCTTATCTACAAAGTAATGTACTTTGATCCCGTCCTAAGCTAAAATGCCTTGTAGGTTGAGATACGACTTGTATTGGGTACATTACGATGTGGATTGAAGGTGGTAGTTGTGCTAAGATTATGATTCATTCCTCGAATGTATATTCGAGTGAACACTCAGATTCTTAGTGATATTAGGTTGACTAAGTCATTGGCCAACACAATAGACATATAGTCTAGTTATCAACTAATATAGATGAGATACAATGATTAAGCCATTTGGATAGACACTTGACAAATCCTAAGCTTAATCAGGTGTGTCGTGAATGAAATAATTTTATCTTACCACATAAAGGTTAAGTTTACTGGATTCACGTAAACGTACTTCACATATTGAGTTCGTCTTCCGGCTCCATCTAGGAGTTCCGTGTAGACCTTAATTTGATTAATGTCGATATGAGAAGGCCTGTAGGGTCACACTATGTCGATTGTCCGTTTCGATCTAAGGATGTATTGAGAGAGTAATTAAATGTTCGATTTGGAATCGAGATATTTAAATGAATAATGATTATTTTAATTAAGTCAAAATTGGATTTTGAATTTAATTAAGAATGCACGAAAAATAAATCGAGATAGTGCAGGAGCACATCGAGCGCCGCGGCGCCCATGCCCTAGGGCCGCGGCGCAGTGCAGGAGCACGTCGAGCACCGCGGTGCCCATACCCTAGGGCCGCGGCGCATCTGCCTCGAATTTTGGGTCAGGCCCAAGGTCAAACTCTAATCCGGTTTTGACCTATTTTTCAACTATAAATAGAGGCATTCACTTCATTATTCATATACCAATTTTTAGATTATCATTCTAAGCCTTAGAGACTTAGAATCAAATACTCTCTCGAACCTCTGCCGGATTTCCTAGCTTTCCGAAAGAGAAGTACATTGAAGCTTGGAGTTTGCAATTGAAAGAGCAACCGTGTGTGCACCTTATAGTAGATAAAGATTTCAGATACTATAACTTGTAAGTTTATTCTTTATGGTACAATTTTAATTGTTGTATAACCATACCAGAAATGTTGTTGGGGTAAGTAAGAAACAAAATTTTAAATTTTCGATGTGCCTTACTTTTGTGTTTTTATACCCAACAAAACCCTACAAAATATCATATACATTGTTCCATTTGAGTTCTGGAATTAGCAGATGAACTTTTGTTAATTGGTTGGGCTTGTTTAACACTGATTCAGCCTATGTTTACATGGCAAATACATTTGAACATCAAATTTGAATTACAAGAAAATGTCAGAGAAAATGAACAACTACACTGCACAAAAATGACCATACATCTTTGCCTCAAAGTAAATGGTTATATATTGAAAAGAATAATGTAACTTAACCATAGAATTCATTAAAGAGGGTTATGAAAATGATGTGGCCTAAGATTCCAAGCCTTTGAAGAGCTTCAACATATTGGAAAATTGAGTAACGAGAGACTTTAACAAGCAGGCGATAATAGAGGAATTTAAGATCTTTTTGAAAGAAAATAGAGAATTCTATGCGTGATACGAGTGTAAATGAAGCAGAGGAAAAAATGGAAATGGGAAAAGTAGTTGGAAGAGTTCCATTCGCATGGGTTAAAATATTTGAGTGGGTCGGGTTAAAATAGAGAAATCGGGTAATTTTTAGTGAAATTAAGGAATTGAGGTGCGGATATCTCGCTCTCTTTAAGGAGATTCAAGCACATTGCAGCAAAACTTTATCAGTCCAGTATTAATCTTCCTCACTTATCCCTTCAGGATATAACAGCTCGATCACGTCGTATAACTCAACAAATTTTAAATAAGAAGTTGAGTGCAAAGTTCCACCAAAAGAAACACCTTTCTTTAACTAAATATAACTCTTTTTTTTACTCACTTTTTATGCACTTTATATTTTTTCTCTATCCACCAAAAGTTAAAAGGATAATTTCTATTTATAGCTGAAAAAATCATCCTTCAATTGAATTGGATGAATAATGGGAGAGTGGGGTAATCAATTGGATAGATAATGGAGAAGTAAATTATGAGAAAATGGGCGAGTTAATGTGAAAATGGGTGAGTTAATGTGATAATGGGAATATGAGTTTCAAGACAACTAATTGCGATGTTCTGGCAACATAGTCGTGGGAAAATGAAAGATCAAAAATGTGAAATCACCTCTGCCATTTTTATGGCCACTAACGTATAGGAGTAATTAGGCATGATATGCCACTAACGTGAATGGACAAAAGAAGTAAATGAGACACTTTAATATATTATATTATAATATTAAAATGCTCAAATCTTCTATTCATTTTAATATTAAATTAAGAGAGTATATCAGCTGAAGATAGACTATTATGTATAATGAATGTGTGCTCTGCATTGAACCTCCATTTAGTAAAATAATAATCTTTATTCTAGAGCCGTAGTGATCTTAGACTTGAACTATGACTGCTTTAGAAAAATAAAGAATTATTATTTTCACATAATAATCAAGGCGTTGACATGAGCTTTAACAACCAACACATTACGGCCTTGTGCTATCCCGATTTCATGAGTGCTTTTGAGAACGAGCCCAATTCTCATAGGTAGCGGCCTACTTGCACACTCACATAAGTGAAATCTGTCAAGGGTGCTTCTGTAACTTTAATACCACTCATACGAGTTACAAAATTTCATTAAGAGTTTATAAAGTCAATCTCCACAAATCGTTCCAGAATAATGCACTCACACCATAGGGAGGGAATAAAAATTAGTGCATTTCACAACAAGTCATCATACGATTCGTTTTTCCCATTGAACCTGGTTATATGATCTTTAACCCCACGTTGGGTTTACTCATATATGACTCATGAATTTATAGGCTTCAATCCCATCCCCCTCAATGTGCTCCAGACCTTTTCTCTGGCTAAGGCCTTGGTTAGTGGACATAATCAACATTAATGGTATCACTTGTCAAATATGATTTCATAGTACTGTGTTTTCTCCTTATAGGTCTGGATTTACCGTTGTAATAACTGTTTTGAACTCTACTAATTGCAGCGATGCTATCACAATGAATTAAAAATGAGGAATTAATTTTTCAAAATAAGGTATTAGAAATAATAAATCTCTTAATCAATTTGCTTCCTCACTAGCTGAAGCTAAATCAATTAGTTCAGCCTCCATGGTAGAGTTGGCAATAATTATTTCCTTTTTAGATTTTCAGCAAATAACACCACCTTCCAAAGTAAAAATATAGTTAGTGATAGAACATGAATCACTAGATAAAGTGTTCCAATCTGCATCAGAAAAGCCTTCAAGTACATCGGGATATTTTTTATAAAACAAGTCATATGATTTTGTACCAACTAAATATTTCATAACTCTCGTTATGGCATGTCAATGTTCATTACCTGACTTGCTTGTAAACCTGCTAAGTACTCCAATTGCATATGCAATATCAAGCCTAGTGCAATCAGTCACATACTCAAACTTTCAATTAAGCTAGCATATTCCTTTTTATTTATCACATCATTTTCACTTTGAACAGGAAACAAGTGAACACTAGAATCAAAAGGAGTTACAACATGCTTGCAATCAAGAAAGTTATATTTTTTCAAAATTTTCTCAACATAATGTAACTAGTCAAGGAAAATTTCATCACATGTTTTAATAATTTGTATTCCAAAAATAAGATTTGCCTCACCAAGATCTTTCATATCAAAATGGCTTCTAAGAATATTTTTAGTTTCACCAATAACATGCATGGTAGAGCCAAATATCAATAAATCATCAACATATAGGCAAACAATAACATGTGAATTATTCCAAGACTTATGATATATGCATTTATTATACTCATTTGTTTTAAAATCATATTCAATTATGCAGGAATCAAACTTCTCATGACATTGCTTTGGTGCCCGTTTCAAGCCATATAGGGATTTAGTAAGTTTACATACTTTGCTTTCTTGACCTGCTTCAATAAAACCTTCGGATTGTTCCATATAAATCTCCTCATTTAGGTCCCCATTTAAAAAAACAGTTTTTACATCCATTTGATGAATATGTAAATAAACAATTACAGCAATAACAATTAAAAGTCCAATGGACGTAATTCTAGTTATCGGAGAAAAGTATCAAAAAATTCTAGGCCTTCTAATTGCTTAAAACCCTTAGCAACTAATCTAGTCTTGTATTTATCAACTAAACCATCCGGTTTTAACTTTTTTCTTATGACCCATTTGCAACCAATTGTTTTACAACCCGATGGTAAATCAACTAACTTTCAAGTTTTATTGGAAATAAGTGATTCCATTTCATCATTTACAATCTCTTTCCAAAAAATAGCATCATGTGAAGATAAAACTTATTGTAAATTGAGAGAGTCATCACCAACATTAAAAACATAAAAATCAGGACCAAAATCTTTTTCTACCGTAGCTCTTTTACTTTTTCTTTACTCAAAATCATCATTTTTTTCATTTTCCAAAACAGAAGTAGAAGAACTAGGTAGTGACAAAATATTTTTTTTGTCCTATGACCCCCACTAATTTTAGAATCAAATGGAAATTTATTTTCATGAAAAATAGCATCACCTGATTCTATTATAATATTATCTTCAAGACTAAAAAATCTATAGGATGTACTATTTGAAGCATAACCAAGAAAAGCACAAGTAGTAACTTTTTACACAACTTAGAAATTTTGGGATCCATTAACCTCACATAGGCTAAATAATCCCAAACTCTTAGATATCCCAAATTTGACTTGTGACCTTTCCACAACTCAAACGGTGTTAATTTAGTTTTTTATGAGACACACGATTCAACACATAACAAGCAGTTAGGATAGCTTCACCCCAAAAACTTAGAGGTGCACCTGACTCAATAAGTATGATATTTGTTAACTCAACTAAAATTTTATTTTATTTTTTCTGCTACACCGTTAGATGCAGGAGAATAAGGTGGAGTGATTTCATGAATTAAACTCATTAGGCTCTTATTCATGGCATCTATCACTTCTAATTCTCTTTATTTTTCTACCAATTTAATTTTCAACTTCATGGAGAAAAAATTTAAAATTTTAAAAAACATCAGTTTTATTTTTCATCAAGAAAACATGTATACTTAGAAAAATCATCAATAAAAGTGATAAAATATTTATTTTCTTCACGAGTTAAAATTTCTCCAAGTTCATAAATATCAGTGTGAATTAACTCTAATAATTCAGTTTTTCTTTCAACTTGAAAATGAGGCCTTTTAGTGATTTTGGCTTTACTACACGCCTCACACTTTTCAATTTTTTTAATCATTGGGATTAAACCTAAACTACTCATGATTCTCATATAAGATTATTAATTCGACACAAACGAGCATGTCAAATATTAGTAGAAGAAAGCATGTTAACAAAATTAGCAACTTTATTTATTTCAACATTCAACTTGAACATCCCATCACACGCATACCCCTTTCCCACAAAAATCCCCTTTTTCACTATTACATATTGATCAGACTCAATAATTATTTGAAGCCTGCTTTATTAAGAAGAAAACTAGACATCAATTTTTTCTCATGGAAGGAGTAAAAAGTACATCTTTTAATGTTAATATCCTTCCAGAAGTGAAGCTCAACTCGACATCTCCATTTCCAAGCACTTGAGTGGTGTGAGAATCACCAAACCTGATGGTTTTGGGCTTTTCAAAAAGAGTATACACTTTGAAGTTTGAACCAATCTTTGTCATAACAGCATGACGGTTTGCACCAGAATCATCCCACCATCCACCAACATTTTCAACCATATTTATGTCTGTTATCACCGCCACAAGTGGCTCTTCGGTAACGTTCGTCTGAGGTGCAGGACCACGTTTCCAAAATTCGCGAAATCGAGCAATATGCCCACTCATGCCATAGACAAAGCATGGTCCTTTATCTTGAATTTGTTGATTTTATGCTCGGTGTTGTCACCATTATTTTTCTTGGGAGGTCTACCATTATTTTCTTTAAATATTTTCTTCTTAGGCTTCATAGAGGTATTTTTGTGAGAATTAGGAGCAGCATTATCTGAAGTAATTAAATTTAACTTATTATTGTAGGGATGTAAGGCGCTCTCTTCCGGTTGCAAAAGTGCATCTTGGCCCCTTGCCTCTTCTTCCATGCGGATTCGCATAATCAACGTCTCAAGAGAGGTTTCCTTTTGTTTGTGGCGCATAGTTTTTTGAAATTCCTTCCAAGAAGGTGAAAGTTTATCTATTGTGCCACAAATAATAAGGTTATCTCCAATTTTGATCTCCTTGGACTTGAGCTTTCCCACGATCATTATAAAGTCCTGAGATTGATCTACCACTGTTTTGTTGTCCACCATTTGAAAACAAAAAAAACTACTTAGCAACATATTTTTTCACTCCTGCCTCTTCGATATCATATTTACTCTGTAATGCTTTTCAATTTTTTTTTTTGCACTAGAGTAAGTTCTACCATAATAATCATAAAAATTATCAGATAGATAATTAAGTAAATAATACCGACACTTGTATGAATCTTCATCATACTTTTCATTTTTTTCTTAAAGAGAAATTAGTTCTTCATCGTTCATGAAAGAGTTGTCTACTTTGTTTGGATTCTTCTTAGTTAATACATAAGAAACATTAAGAAGACTTAAGTAGAAAAGCACTTTACCCTTCCATCTCTTAAAATAAGTGATAGATACCCATGTTATACATGAAATATACACCGTGTATATCATGGGCTGACTTCGTAATATTGGGCTGGTAAACCCGTGATATACACGGTGTATACATACCGTGTATATCACGGTTTATTGGTCTATTTTAGGTAATGTTTGGTTGTAATTATTATTGTATACTTACCATAATTGTATAGTTATTGTCCAAGTAAATTAAGGTTTTAGGAGTAGAATATGAATAGATTTTCCTATTATGGAAAACTGTAAATTGTATATATACTCTTTCAATTAATGAAAATAATCAAGGGATTATATTCTTTCACGGTATCAGAAGTCTAGGTTAAATTTTCCACTCCCAAACCTTTTTCTCATGACACAATTTTTGAGACATTACCCTCGGTTTTCGTGCACTTTGCTGCCTTCTCTCTTCCAAAATTTTCTTCCAAATCACTATGTCACTTCCTACGTTGATTGTGATGGCTAAGAACACGTTTCACCATGCCCTTACTGTTTCTAATATCAAAAATTACATCTCTATCATTCTTGAAATAGAAAACATCCAATACGCGACGTGGACAAAACTGTTAAAAGTTCACACACGCTCGCATCAAGTCTTCCATCACATTATTCCAGCGGCTCCTACGGATACGGAGGTGCCTAAACCCGAGGATTATCCTAATTTGTGGACGACCCTTGATGCTACCGTTCTTCAGTGGATTTACTCCACTATCTCTACCAACCTGTTGTAAACGATTATCGAACCAAACGCTACGGCGATGGATGCTTGGAATAGAGTGCGTAATATATTCTAAGATAATCAAAATTCTCGTGTTGTTACCCTTGAGAAGGAATTCTCCCACGTCAATATGGATGATTTCCCTAACGTTTCAGCATATTGCAAAAGGTTGAAAGAATTAGCGGACCAACTCCGCAACGTTGGTGCGCCCGTTACCAACGATCGTCTTGTCCTTCAAATGGTTGCAGGCCTGTCTGAGGCCTATAGTGGCGTTGGTACGCTTCTTCGTCAGAGCAGTCCTCTTCCGTAGTTTTATTAGGCACGTTTCATATTCATGCTCGAAGAAGCAGACTTGGCTAAGAAAGCGGCAACTGGGGCCCCTTCTGTCGTCATGGTGACCGAGTCCACCTTTTCGCCATCCTGCTCCAACAATTCCGGTCAAAACCGCAATAATGGTGGCGGCAACAAGGGTCAGAATCGCAAAAATAATGGTAAAAACGGTGGTGGAAATTGAGGTGGAAATAACGGGGGTGAAAATGGGCCTCGGGGCGGTGGGCCGCAAGCCCACTGGCCACAACCCTGGGCCCATGGCCGTGGAACTGGGCCAGTGGACCTGGGCCCAACAACCCCTATTACCCGTCGGTTGCTGCCAACCCAAACTGGGCCTAGTGTCCAGCCCACGACCATGGGCATGGGCCCAACATCCCCTATTACCCGTCGGTTGCTGCCAACCCAAACTGGGCCTAGTTTCCAGCCTCTGCCAAGCCCAATTACTCTCAGCAACAGTGGTACCCGAGAGCAGTTTCTGGGTCGGGGCAGCAAGCAAGTGTGCTTGGGCCTCCGCCTCTGCAGGCCCACCATGCAGCGGGCCCCACCCCTACTAATATTGAAGCCGCGATGCACACACTTGGATTAAATCTACCGGACCCCAATTTATACATGGACACCGGAGCCACTACCCACATGACGTCCGGTCAAGGTACTCTCTCGTCTTATTCCAATTTGAACAACAATTGTGGCATAATTGTTAGTAATGACAATTCAACTCTAATTCGTGGTTACGGTCATAAAACTTTGTATCCCCCCTCCCCCCATCCACCTCTTGTTTTGAAAAATTCCCTTCATGCCCCTAACTTAATTAAAAAATTTGTGTTTGTTCGAAAATTCACCACTGATAATTGAGTTTCTGTTGATTTTGATCCTTTTGGATTTTCTGTGAAGGATTTCAAGACGGGGATTCCTCTCATGAGATGTGATAGTAGGGGAGATCTTTATCCTATCACTCCCACATCTGGTCTCTCGAGTCAAGCATTGCCATCTACTTTTGCGGCTCTCGCGCACGTTTGGGTCACCCTAGGTCCTCTATTGTTTCTTTCTTACATAAACGCAATTTTATTTCTTGTGAGGGTACGCGTAGTCCTCCAATTTGTCAATCTTGTTCACTAGGAAAACTTGTTAGATTGCCGTTTGAAGACTCTTTTTCTCATACTTTACTGCCATTTGATATTATTCATAACGATTTATGTACATCTCCTGTTTTCAGTTCTTTGGGCCATCGTTATTATGTTTTATTTTTGGATGACTATTCTAATTTTTATGGACTTTTCCGTTAGCGAAAAAATGTCAAGTGTTTTCCACCTTTTTAAAATTTAGAGCATTCATCCGTACCCAGTTCGACCGAAAAATAAAAAATATTCAATGTGATAATGGCAAAGAATATGATAATGGATTGTTTCGGGATTTTTGTGATACTAATGGAATAAATTTTCGTTTCTCTTGTCCTCATACGTCCTCACAAAATGGGAAAGCCGAATGAAAAATCCGTACCATTAATAACATTGTTCGCACTATATTAGTCCATGTTTCCGTACCCCATTCCTTTTGATATCATGCTCTACAAATGACTACATATCTTCTTAACATAATTCCTACCAAAGGTTTGGCTAATGCGTCTCCACTTCATGTCCTCTATAACAAAAATCATTCGTATTCCCATCTTAGGGTCTTTGGGTGCTTATGTTATCCCCTATTTCCGTCAACTATTATTAACAAACATCAAGCCCGTTCTACCCCTTGTGTGTTTTTGGGTTATCCATCAAATCATCGTGGTTATAAGTATTTTGATTTATCGTCTAATAAAATAATAATTAGTCGTCATGTTATTTTCGATGAAACCCAATTTCCATTTGCAAAGGTCAGTAGTCCCGAGCCTAGTTCGTATAATTTTTTAGATAACGATATCTCCATATATCTTATCCACCATCTATCGGACTTGTCCCGCACCCAAAATTTGTCAGCGGGCCCACTGCCCGCTCTACCTACAATACAATCGCAACTGCTCAGGGCCCTTCTCACGGGTCCAAAGAATCGGCCCACTTCAGTCTAGTTTTGCCTCGCTACGCTTCTCGGTCCAGGCATGTTTCGATTTCGATATTGGGCCAAGAAGCCCATCGCTCACGCCAGTCATCCCGCCAGTTTTTTCCCAAAATCCACCCAATTCTCCCCCGAGTCACAGACCGGTCACTCGTAGTCAATGGGGTATTTTTAAACCAAAGAGACATTTTAATCTAAATTCTAATGTTCTTAAATTCCCCTACCCCATAACCCATTATCTGTTCTCAGTGACCCTAATTGGATATTGACTATGAATGACGAATATGATGCTCTTATTGGAAATAAGACGTTGGAATTGGTTCCCCGTCCTTCTGGTGTTAATATTATTCGGTCTATGTGGATTTTTACTCATAAGGATAATGCTGATGGTTCTTTTGTGAGGCATAAGACTCGCCTTGTAGGTGATGGTAAGACTCAACAGGTTGGCATGGATTGTGGTGTGACGTTTAGTCTGGTGGTCAAACCGGCTACCATTCATACTGTTCTCAGTCTGGCTCTTTCCAAAGCATGGCCCATACCGTTTACATGCATCAGCCCTTGAGCTTTCGAGACCCCAAATATCCTCATCATGTCTTTTTATTGAAGAAGTCATTGTATGGGCTTAAGCAGGCCCCACGGGCTTGGTACAAGAGATTTGCAGACTATGTTTCATCTATTGGGTTTCCATACATCAGGTCGGATAATTCATAATTCATATATCGTCGTGGTACTTCCCTGGCTTATATACTATTATATGTGGATGATATTATCTTGACTGCTTCTTCTGATGCTTTGCGCAAGTCTATCATGACAATGCTCAGTTCTGAGTTTGCTATGAAAGTCTTGGGGCCCTTGAGTTACTTTTTTGGGATTGATGTCACTCGTCATACATGTGGGTTATTCTTATCACAACAAAAGTATGCAGCTGAGATCACTGAGCGCGCTGGTATGTCCTCGTGCAAGTCTACTTCCACTCCCGTTGATACTAAACCCAAGCTAGGTGCTGCGGCTAGCTCACCGTACAAGGATCCGACCCACTATCACAGTTTTGTAGGGGCTCTTCAGTATCTTACTTTCACGAGACCAGTTATTACGTATGTCGTACAACAGGTGTGCTTGTTTATGCATGATCCCAGGATTGAGCACATGAATGCGCTCAAACGCATTATTCGATACATCCAGGGGACACTTGACTATGGCTTACATTTATATCCGTCGTCGACGTCTACACTTGTCTTGTATACATATGCTGATTGGGGTGGCTGTCCAGATACCAGACTCTCCACGTCCGGCTATTGTATGTTTCTTGGTAATAACTTGGTCTCCTAGTATGCGAAGTGTCAGTCTACATTATCACGCTCTAGTGCAGAGGTCGAGTATCGAGGGGTAGCCAATGTGGTCTCTGAATCCTATTGGTTATGTAATCTTCTTTTAGAGCTTCATTGTCCTATTCAGAAAACTACCTTGGTTTATTGGGATAATATTAGTGTTATTTACCTTTCTGGTAATCCGATTCAACACCAGCGCACTAAACACATCGAGTTGGATATTCACTTTGTTCGCAAAAAGGTAGCTCATAGACAAGCACACGTCTGTCATGTCCCTCATAGGTATCAAATTGCACACATCTTTACTAAGGGTCTTCCCTCGGTCTTTTTTGAAGATTTTAGGGACAGTCTCAGCGTACGAACACCGCTCGCTATGACTGCAGGGGTGTGATAGATACCCGTGATATACACAAAATGTACACCGTGTATATCACGGGCTGACTTCGACTTCGTAATATTGGGCTGGTAAACCCTTACCGTGTATATAACAGTTTATTGGCCTATTTTGGGTAATGTTTGGTTGTAATTATTATTGTACACTTACCATAATTGTATTGTACACTTACCAGAATTGTATTGTACACTTACCAGAATTGTATAGTTATTGTCCAAGTAGAATAAGGTTTTAGGAGTAGAATAGGAATAAAATTTTTCTATTATGAAAAACTGTAAATTGTATATATACTCTTTCAATTAATGAAAATAATCAAGGGATTATATTCTTTCAATAAGTACCATTGAACCGAAATGGCTTGTTAAGATCTTCCACTTTGACATCCGCGGATTTCTCAATTGTTGTCATTGAATCTCCATAAATTTGTTGGTGATAACACAATTGAAATTACAATTATAATTAAAAAATACAAATGAAGAAAATAATATCTTCAGGTTGAGGCGCGGATATCTCGCTTTCTTTAAGGAGATTCAAGTCCACCGCAGAAAAACTTCACCGGTTCAGCAGTAATATTACTGACTTATCCCCTCTAGAATACAACAGCCCGACCACGTCGTGTAACTCAACAAATTTTGGACAAGATGTTGAGTCCAAAACTCCACCAAAAGAAACACCTTTCTTCAATTAAATAAAACTCTCTTTTTTACTCATTTTTATGCACTATATTTTTTCTTTGCCCACCAAAAGCTAAGGATAATTTCTATTTATAGTTGAAAAATTCATCCATTAATTGAATTGGATGAATAATGAGAGAGTGGGGTAATCAATTGGATAGATAATGGAGAAGTAAATTATGAGAAAATGGGTGAGTTAATGTGATTATGGGGATATGAGTTTCAAGACAACTAATTGGCATGTTATGGCAACATAGACGTGGGAAAATGAAAGATCAAAAATGTGAAATCACTTGTGCCATTTTTATGGCCACTAACGTACAGGAGTAATTAGGAATAATATGAGATCTTTAATATATCATATTATAATATTAAAATACTCAAATCTCCTACGTAAAGAAACAGAACAAAAAGTGTATTTTGCAATGACATTTTCCTACTGAAAGTTGTCACCCACAACTTGTGGGCCACAAGTCAAAATTCATCATAGAAAATCAGTAAATTATATGGATTCCGACGGCAATGAGGTGGTAATTGATCTTTCTCCGGTCATCCGCGTATACAAAGACGGCCGGGTAGAACGTATTTTCCGTTCACCTCACGTTCCGCCATCACCGGTAGACTCGGCTACCGGTGTTTCCTCCAAAGACATCAACATTTCATCAAACCTCCAAGCCCGAATCTATCTCCCCTCAAACATCACTGCTAATAATAATCAAAAGCTCCCTATCTTAGTGTATTATCATGGTGGTGGCTTTTGTGTGGGCTCCACTTTTTCTTTCCTCTCTGAACGTTACCTTAACCTCTTAACTTCTGCATCTAACGTTATTACCCTCTCTGTAGAGTACCCTCTTGCTCCAGAACATCATCTGTCTGTAATTTACGATGATTCCTGGACAGCCCTTCAATGGGTCGCCGATCATGTTCATGAAAATCCCGAAACCGAAAAAGAACCATGGAAATTTCGAGAAAATCTTCGTCGGTGGCGACAGTGCCGGAGGTAACATAGTTCACAACGTGGCCCTTAAAGCTGGTACTGAGAGATTAAATACAACAACATATTCGGTAAAATCTCACAAAGTGAAATCTGGAGAAGATAGATTGGACGCAAACCTTAACTTTACTCAGAAATTAAATAATAAAGTTAAAATCTTGGGTGGGATTCTTTCTTTCCCTTACTTTCTGTCGTCGAGCCAAAACAGGGGAGATAGTTTGTTAAGTAAGATTTGGGTGTTTGTAAATCCATTAGCTGAGAATGGAGTTGATGATCCAAAGATTAATCCTTTAGTTGAAAAAGCTCCAAGATTGGCAGAGTTAGGTTGTTTGAAGATGTTAGTGTGTGTAGCAGAGAAAGATGAGCTAAGAAATTTGGGAATTAGTTATGCAAAAGCTGTGGAAAAAAGTGGGAAGTTAGTAGAGGTGGTTGATGTTGAAGGAGAAGGTCACTGCTTTCAGATCTTGAATCCTGAGGGTGACAGCGGCAAAGATCTGATAAACCGTATTGCTAACTTTATCAAACAGTGATGTATACTTGTTTCCAATTATATTTGAATAGTGCGTTGAAGGGCTTATTTAGGGGTTGCACTCCCAACGGGATTTTTTTCATTATCAAAGTTCGAAAGCGAGACCTTTGATTAAGGATAGAAGGACCCGGTCATCCCAGCACAATCATGTTGGTACGTATACTTATGTTTATGTATTCATATGTAGTAAAAGGAAATTAAATGTAATAATATCTCCATTTGCCTTGAATATTTCTTAGTCGTAAGGAGGCACATTATTCATGTATTAAATTCCGCATAAGTACTATTACGTGTGGTAGCTGGTTAGGAGATACGTTATTCATATATATAATTAACATGATGTTTGATTTGTAATTTCGAAACCAACATAACTAATACATGTATAAGTTATGAAGAAATGTATGTATTATTTTATGATGAATAAAAGATGAAATAACTAAACCATGCATAAAATAATACAATACACATATTCTCTCATAACTAATTCCTAAATTACTAATATCTGCATAACTCTAACTAACTACGAAATGACCCGTAACACGTATTATTCTCTCTGTCTCAATTTATGGGAAGATATTTAACGGAATACAAAGTGTAAGAAAAAAGAAAGATTTTTTTTAAATTTATAGTTTAAAATAAGCCTGAAAAATCTGTTGCTATAACTAATTTTATTATGAGTAAAATGAAATTATTATTAATTAAAAAAAAAAGAATATCACATAAGCTACCACGGTTAAAGTATATTTTAAGTTTGAGAAAATCTGGAGAGTCAGGTGTTCAGATTGATAAAGAATATCACCAATTCACTATATTGAATCTCCATTTTAATAGATCAACTCATCAACATATTAGAGTATACAAATCTGACACCTCTCTTGTTATAATTGTTAATTAAGGCAATATACCCGTGATATACATCCAATATACAAGAATGTATATCACGGGCATTGATGGACAAAGGCTCAACACGCGACGCAACACGCGACGCCCAGCAAAGGCCGAGATATCGGAGCCCATCACGGGATTGGTATCTTGTACCAATCTTGTATATATGGTATATATATTTGATGTATATTGTAGTGTATTTGTTACCTAAATTATGATTATACACTTACCATAATTGTATAGTTAGAATTATGGTAGAATAAGATTTTAGGAATAGAATAGGAATAGGATTCTCCTATTTTGTAACTTGTATAAATACCTATTCAATTAATGAAAATAATCAAGGGGATTATTTCTTTCATGGTATCAAGAGACTAGGTCTAACAAAATATTCTCTCCCAAAATTTTGTACACTATTCGACCGACCCCCCCCCCTCGGGTTTTCTCTTCCAAAATTTGTCTTCCGCTCTCAAAATCTCTCTTACTATTCCCAAATTTCCCCTCATTCGTTGTTCTTTCAATATGTCTAAGAACAATTATCATCCTGTCCTCATGGTTTCTAACGTCAAGAACAGTATCCCTATTGTGCTTGAGATGGAAAACGTCCAATATGTGACGTGGGCGGAGTTGTTTAAAATTCACGCTATCTCCCATCAAGTTATCCATCACATAATTCCTCCCGCTACACCTCTTCCCGCGGAGGATCCTCAGTTATGGATTACTCTTGATGCTACCGTTCTCCAGTGGATCTATTCCACTATTTTGGTTGACCTTTTACAAACGATTATTGGGCCGGATACCACGGCTATGACTACCTAGAATAGATTGCGTGACATATTCCAAGATAACCAACATTCACGTGTCATCACACTCGAGCAGGAATTCTCTCTCGTTCGCATGAAAGAATTTCCAAACGTCTCTGCATATTGCAAGAAACTCAAGGAGTTGGCGGATCAACTCCGTAATGTTGGCGCACCTGTAACAAATAATCGTTTGGTTCTACAATTGGTTGTCGGCCTTTCGGAGGCCTATAATGGTGTTGGAACTCTCCTTCGTCAAATCAACCTCTTCCCGCCTTTTATCAAGCCCGCTCCATGCTTACTTTCGAAGAAGTCGGTTTGGCAAAAAAGGCGGCTACCAGAGCAAGCCCCGTCGTCATGATGGCGTCCTCCCCAAGTTCTTCGGGTTTTGTTGAGAATTCGGGCCAAAACCATACTGATGGTGGCGGCAAAAATAATCGTAAGAATAATAACAAAAACTGTGGGGGCAAACGCGGCGGTTCCGGTGGTCAGCAAGCAGAGAGTGGGCCCCGTCCAGTGAACAGTGGCCCACCGCCCCCCTGGTCCTAGCAGTGGGGCCCATGGCGATGGTGAGGCGATGGGCGTGGGCGGCCTACTACCCAGCGAATCCAAGAAGCGGTGGGCGGCGACGCTTCGAGGCCCAAAGAACGGCGATGGCGGCCATCGCCGATGGCCCAAGAACGCCCGATTCAGCGACTACGGCCTAATTCAGTCCCGTCCTGGAATACTTGGGCCCCGAGCTCCGCAAGCCCACCACGCAGCAGGCCCCACTCAGACCGATATCGAGGTCGTGATGCACACATTGGGGTTGACTCAACCGGACCCAAATTGGTATATGGACACCGGTGCCACTACTCACATGACTTCCGATTCAGGTACTCTCTCATCTTATTCCAATTTGAGCACCCCTCGGGGTATAATTGTTGGTAATGGCAACTCTATTCCAATTCAGGGTTATGGGCAGAAAACGTTGTCTCCCCCCAATCCACCCCTTATCTTGAAAAATACTTTACATGCCCCCAAATTGATTAAAAATTTAGTGTCTGTCCGAAAGTTCACCACTGACAATTCCGTTTCTGTTGAATTTGATCCTTTTGGTTTCTCTGTGAAGGATTTCAAGACGGGGAGTCATCTCATGAGGTATGATAGTAGGGGGGATCTTTATCCTATCATGCCCGGTTTCAGTCCATCGAGTCAAGCCTTGCCGTCAGCTTTTACAGCCATTTCTCATTCCGTGTGGCATGCTCGCCTTGGTCATCCGGGCTCTTCTATTTTATCAGTTTTAGATAAAAATAGCTTTATTTCTTGTAAGGGTACAAGTCGTACTCAAATTTGTCAATCTTGTTCGTTAGAAAAAATTATTAAGTTGCCATTTGTGGACTCAAATTCTCATACTTCAAAGCCATTTGATATTATTCATATCGACCTATGGATGTCTCCTGTTCTAAGTTCGTTAGGTCATCGATATTATAATCTGTTTTTGAATGATTATTCTAAATTTTTGTGGACGTTTCCAATTGCCAATAAATCTCAAGTGTTTTCTGTCTTCATAAAATTTAGAGCATTCATTAGAACACAATTCAAAAGAGAAATAAAAAATATTCAGTGTGATAATGGGAAAAAGTATGACAATAGGGTGTTTCGGGAGTTCTGTGATAATAATGGGATCAATTTTCGTTTTTCGTGCCCTCATACATCTTCTCAAAATGGGAAAGCCGAACGCAAAATTCGTTCCATAAATAACATTGTCCGCACTCTCTTACTTCATGCTTCCGTACCCCCATATTTTTGGCATCATGCTCTGCAAATGGCAACATATCTCCTTAACATAATTCCGTCCAAAGGTCTGACATATTCTTCCCCCTCCGAATCCTATATAATAAGAACCCTTCTTATTTTCATCTTCAGATTTTTGGGTACTTGTGTTATCCGTTATTCCCATCTACCACAATTAACGAACTTCAGGCTCTGTCTACTCCGTGTGTATTTTTGGGTTATCCGTCTAATCATTGTGGTTATAAATGCTTTGATTTATCCTCCAAGAAAATCAGAATTAATCGCCATGTCATTTTTGATGAAACTCAATTTTCTTTTACGAAAGTTCATACTCACGAACCTAGGTCGTATAATTTTTTGGATGACCAAATATCCCCGTATATTATTCGGTATTTTTCGGACATCTCCCGCACCCAAAACTCTCCAGCTCCATCGCCCGTGGCCCCACTGCATCGTCCCACGTTCAGTGTATCGGATCGCCCCAAAGAATTGGGTCAGTCCAACCCAATTCTGGAACTGGTCCAGTAGATGCTCCAAGTTACCGATTTGGGACAACAGGCCCATTGCCTGCTGGCCAGTCCGTCCCGAGCCCAGCAAATTCCCAAAATTCACTCAATTCTTCCTCTAGTCATAGACCGGTCACTCGTAGTCAGCGGGGTATTTTTACACCTAAAAGATATTTTAATTTACATTCTGATGTCTCTAAATCCCCCTTGCCCCGTAATCCTGTGCCCGCCTTAAATGACCCTAATTGGAAAATTGCTATGACTGATGAATATACTGCTCTTATTGATAATAAGACGTGGGAGTTGGTGCCCCGTCCATATGGTATTAATGTTATCAGGTCTATGTGGATTTTTGCTCATAAGGAGAATTCAGATGAGTCATTTGCTCGACATAAAGCGCGACTTGTGGGTGATGGTAAGACTCAGCAGGTGGTCAAGCCGGCTACTATTCACACTATGCTTAGCTTGACTCTTTCAAAGACTTGGTCTATTCATCAGTTGGATGTCAAGAATGCTTTCCTACATGGTGACCTCAAAGAAATAGTCTATATGCATCAGCCGTTGGGTTTCAGGGATCCCAACCGTCCTCATCATGTCTATTTATTGAAGAAGTCCTTATATGGGCTTAAGCAGTCTCCACGGGCATGGTATACGAGGTTTGCTGACTTTGTTTCGACTATTGGTTTCACTCACAGCAGGTCAGATAATTCCTTGTTCATCTACCGTTGTGGTTTGTCATTGGCCTACATTCTGTTGTATGTGGATGATATCATTTTGACTGCCTCTTCCGATGCATTATGCCAGTCTATCATGGCCATGCTCAGCTCTGAGTTTTCTATGAAAGACTTAGGGCCCTTGAGTTACTTTTTGGGGATTGCCGTCAAGCGTCACTCAGATGGTTTGTTTTTGTCTCAACGAAAGTATGCTGTTGAGATCATAGAGAAGGCTGGGATGTCATCCTGTAAGTCCACTTCCACTCCAGTTGATGCAAAACCCAAGCTTAGTGTCGCGGCAGGTGCACCATACGAGGACCCGACCCGCTATCGCAGTCTTGCAGGGGCCCTCCAGTATCTTACCTTTACCACACCGGATATTACGTATATTGTTCAGCAGGTGTGTTTATTCATGCATGATCCCAGAGTTGAGCACATGAATGCAATCAAACGCATCATTCGGTATATTCAGGGGACACTGGACTATGGTTTGCACTTGTATCCTTCATCTACATCCACACTTGTCTCGTACACAGATGCGGATTGGGGTGGTTGTCCGGACACCAGATGGTCTACGTCAGGATATTGTATGTTCCTTGGCAACAACTTGGTCTCCTGGTCTGCAAAGCGTCAGGCGACTCTATCCCGCTCAAGTGTAGAGGCAGAATATCGAGGAGTAGCTAATGTGGTCTCAGAATCATGTTGGTTACGTAATTTGCTTTTAGAGCTTAATTGCCCCATTCAGAAGGCAACCTTAGTATATTGTGATAATGTTAGTGCCATCTACCTCTCAGGTAATCCGATTCAGCACCAACGCACTAAGCATATCGAAATGGACATTCACTTTGTCCGTGAAAATGTTGCTCAGGGGCAGGTACGCGTATGTCATGTCCCGTCAAGATATCAAGTTGCAGACATCTTTACAAAGGGTCTTCCCTCGGTACTCTTTGAAGATTTTAGGGACAGTCTCAGCGTTTGAAGACCGCCCGTTATAACTGCGGGGGTGTGTTAAATAAGGCAATATACCCGTGATATACACCCAATATACAAGAATGTATATCACGGGCATTGATGGACAAAGGCTCAACACGCGACGCCCAGCAAAGGCCGAGATATCGGAGCCCATCACGGGATTGGTATCTTGTACCAATCTTGCATATATGGTATATATATTTGATGTATATTGTAGTGTATTTGTTACCTAAATTAGGATTATACACTTACCATAATTGTATAGTTAGAATTATGGTAGAATAAGATTTTAGGAATAGAATAGGAATAGAATTCTCCTATTTTGTAACTTGTATAAATACTTATTCAATTAATGAAAATAATCAAGGGAATTATTTCTTTCAATAATCTCCCCGTCTTGATTAAGATTATAGATTTATAGTAGTATTATTTTCCGTCATTGAGAGTCTATTGGTGCTTTAGGACATGCCAAAGGTCACATATTATGTCACCCTCCATAGCACATAATGTATTATCCTCTCCTTAGGTCACCTCTGGTTCTTCTATTAATATATTATACAAGCAAAAGAATTAAACAACTCTTTGTTGGGAATTGATGGATTTCTTTTGTGTAAATCTAAGACTTTATCAGTGAATCTAAAACTTAGCTTGTGTTATTAATTATTACTGTGATGCAAGATAGAATTTGAGCGAAGAATTGAAGAAGAAAAGCTACAACTAATCCTAAGCTAAGAAGCCTTATTTCTTTGACATCGAAAAAGGATTGCCAGAGTTAGCTTTGATAGTCTAGCTCAAAAGTGAATTTAGATAGCCTATTTAGATTGCCCCTTGAAGGCCCGGTGGGGAATACCCAACCCTAGAAGGCGCTCTGGCACGCAGCCCTTCGCCACATCAATAACTCGGTCAAGTGCACACATCAAAGCACGATGATTCCCTCGTAAGAAGGACACATCGGGACCAGAACCAACCCGCTCAATAAGATAAGTTAATCGGAGTTCCCGGAAGGAGGTCCCACCATTTACTTGACTCTTAGAACCTTTGTTACTAAGGAGATTAATGATAATTTCATTGATAGCCTTCAAAGTGAGTATGAAGTAAGGTATTTATACACTGCAATGCAAAGAACCACTTTTTCTATGGAAATGACAATATTATCCTATAAATTACGACGCTATTAAGAAATAAAACCGAAGATTAGGATTAAACTATAAAGGATGGAACTATGTAAAATGCATATCGTATCATATTATTAGATCACGACCACTAGTGAATCTTGTTCATGACATATTTCGAGTTAGATACGTTGAGGGGCCTTGGCCATAATTTGAATTGGGTGGATGATCCTAATTACAAGCTAAGGATCTAACCTATTTTGATTCAGTTGCACTAATGAATTCTTGTTAGATCTAGATATAAAATATTCTTTATAATCTATTATTGTAGATATGATAAAAAAAAGGGTTAACCGAGGCACTACTAAAAAACCTCAATTTTCCACTGAATTTCTCATTGAAAAATGTTCAATAACTATCTCTCATTATGTCAATGGAAAAAAATCTAAATAGTTGTGTTATTTCACACTGAAAATTTAAAAAGATTCTCAGCATTTCAATGAGAATCTATTTTTCACCGTACCTTTTCCTAGTGAGCTGGTTTGGTGAAAAAAATTATATTTTATAGCTAGTGCAATATGCTCAATGTTGAGAGAACAAACAAGTAAAAACAATTAGAAGTCTGTTAGTTGAGGAAATCAGTTAGTAGTTGAAGAAATCAGTTAGTAGCAGTTAGCAGATTAACAGCTTTCTTGTTGCATATTAGTTAGTCGACTAAATGACATGTAAAAGTGTATATATAGAAGTACACCTATCATTGTAAATACAACAAATAATACAAATATAATAAATTCAGATCTTCATCTTGCTCCCCTCTCCTCTTCTCTTCTCTTCTCACATTCTGTGTACTCTTACTACTTCTTCTTACTCTTCAACTTCTATTTCTGAATATGAAGTTCTTAATCTTCATCTAATGTTCAGATTATAACATGGTATCAGAGCCTATCCAAGGCACAATGATTGTCTTTCTTCCGCAAGATTATTGAAGACAATCTACTGATTCTGATTCATGTTTTTTTTATTCTTCTGTTTTCTGCAAATATGTTCTATTCTTCTATTCTTCTGAGTTCTTACTGAATCTTGATTGATCATATCATCAGTTCTCAGTGCATTACTGCTTACCTTAAAGTTCTGGTAATCATTCTTGACATATTGACTTGGCTTAAACCAGAATCCTTTACACAGAAAGTTTCTGATATTACTGGTTGTTAAACACAAGTTTTCTTGAGGTTAGTCATCTAAGATTCATCCTCTTAAGTCTACGTTGAGACTCTAAACATTCAAATATCAGGTTCTAGCATTTTCTTGACCATAATACATCAAATTCCGAAGTCTATCTCTGGTGATGTTATAAGTACTCATACATGAATAATATCTGTCTCTGAGTCTTATCTTGATCCTTTTTTGACAAACTACCTATCTTACAATGGACACAAATCCAACTGCAACTGAAACCACCAATCCAACAGTAATAAGAAATTCTGAAATCACTGCCACAATAGACCATAACCATCCACTGTTTCTACAATCCTCTGATGTAAGTGGTGTATCACTCATATCTTTTCAATTATTTGGTTCTGGAAATTATGCATTATGGAGCAAATCTATGAGGATTGCATTACTTGATAGAAATAAGCTTGGCTTTGTAAATGGAAAGTGTAAGAAAGAAAACTATGAAGAAGAATGGTGGGATTAGTGGAATAGAGTAAATGATGTGGTTCAGGCTTGGTTAATGAATTCAGTTTCCAATGGATTACGTAGTGGTGTACTATATGCAGACATAGCTTATGAAGTATGGGAAGACTTAAGAGAAAGTTTTGATAAGGTAGATGGCTCAAGAACTTATGATCTACATAGAGAAATAGTCACTTTAACTCAAGGTAACTCAAGTGTGGCTGAATATTTCTAAAAACTAAAAACATTGTGGGTAGAATTTCAATCTTTAGTCTCACCCCCTAGTTGTGAATGCCCTAAGTCTAAAGATTTTGTAGAATACCTTCAAAGACAAAAACCGTATCAATTCTTGATGGGGTTAAATGAGAATTATATGCAAGCAAGAAGCCAAATTATGTTGATGTCTCCTCTACCTACTGTAAACAAGGCTTATTCCATGATAATCAGTGATGAAAATAAGAAATCTATTACTGCCAAGTTTGCTGGACTCTTACGAGTTGGACCTAGTGGTTTTAGTCACAATGTCAGTCATGATCCTACTGCCATGTACTCTAGGACAGGACCAAGTTCACAGAAATTCAAAAAGAACTTTAACCTGTTCTGTGAAGTGTGCAAAATGAAAGGGCATACAAAAGAATTTTGCTACAAGGTAGTTGGTTATCCTCCAAATTTTAAATCCAAAAGAAAGGAACATGCTGCTCACAATGTATATGAAAATGAGGATGATAGTAGCACTGGAAAATATGTAGAATAAATGACATGAGTGACAAGTCCTCTAGGCTGGTATAACTAATCCAAGTATCTGGCGAGTTCAAAAGCACCTGTATTTTCTAAGGACCAGTATGAACAAATTGTACAACTGTTGAACAACAACATGCAGTCTAAAGCCACTCAAGAATCAACTACTCAGTCTTTTGCTAATGCAACAGGTATGTACAATCATAAAGCATTACTGGTAGCTAATATAGTCAAACAATGGATTATAGATACTGGTGCACCTAACCATATGGTCTCTGATATAGAAATGCTAAATAAAGTTACCAGAGTAACTAATACATCCTAGTCTAAGAAAGTACACTTACCAAATGGAGAAATAATCAGTGTTACTCATACAAGATCAAGTACTATATCTAACAGAAGCACACTTAACAATGTATTTTATTTACCACATTTCAAATATAACTTAATGTATGTGTCTCAACTCATTAAAGAGTTACTGTGTGTAGCCACCTTCTACCCTGACTTCTGTCTATTTAAGGATCTTTACAATGATAGGGTGAAGGAGATTGGTAGGCTGCAAGATGGCTTATACATGTTAGTAAATCATACACCATCAAGACATCATCCTAATGAACAAGTCAAGCTAGGACTAAATGTGAAAGAAAATAAAGAATCTACTGCACTATCTGGAGGAAGAAATAGAATTGTGGCATAGAAAATTTGGGCATACCTCTAGTACTGTTCTAAGTAAACTAATTAGAGCAAAATATGATGTTATAGCTAGTACTATAAAGAAGTGTATTGTGTGTCCATGTGCAAATAATGTAGACTTCCTTTTTCTGCCAGTATTAATAAAAGTTCTTCCAGCTTTGATCTTGTACATATGGATGTTTGGGGACCTTACAAATTTCAAACTCACAATGACAACAAATATTTTCTAACAATTGTGGATGACTTTACAAGAATGACTTGGATATACTTATTGAAACTCAAATCAGATGTCTGTGTGGTAATTAAGCAATTCATAACATATGTGTATACTCAGTTTAATAAAACAGTAAAAACAATAAGAACTGATAATGTAACAGAGTTTGTAAATGATGTGTATTAGTTTATTCTTAAATCTATAAATTATACATCAAAGATCCTGTACCTATTCACCTCTACAAAATGGAGTGGCTGAAAGAAAGCATAGACATGTACTTGAAATAACTAGAGCAGTGAGATTTCAAGCTAACATTCCTTTGAAATTTTGGGGATTATGTGTTCAAACTGCAGTTTACTTAATAAACAGACTACCATCTTCTGTTACTGGCATAACACCTTATGAGAAACTTTACAAGAAAAAACCTTCTATCAATCATCTAAAAGTTTTAGGATATATGTGCTATGCAAATGACTTAACAGTATCTGACAAATTACAGTCTAAAGTAAAAACTTGTGTTATGATGGGATATTCTGAAAACCAAAAGGGATATGTGTTATATGACATACAAAATAAATTATTCTTTGTCAATACAGATGTTACTTTCAGGGAAACTGAGTTCCCTTTCAGATCAGAAACACCAGAAAGACAAATCTTTTTGCATGATCATACTGGTAAGTGGGAAGATGTATACTCTACTATAAATATATATATGCCTATGCCTACAAATTTCCATCAAGTTGTTGTATAAGAAGATTCAGTTCAAGGATTACATACTCCAGGAAATGGCCAAGATATCAGTTCACCAACTGAGAGTATAACATCAGAGACAAACCAAATTGATACACTACAAGTACAACATCCTTCACCGCACATGACTCAATCTCAGACACATAATCAACCTACCAATGCAATATCTACCAGAAAATCTAATAGATCAAAACAACCTCCAATTTGGCTTAAGGATTTCATTACTAATAAATCCAACAAGACTTCCTACTCTATAGCCAATTACATATCCTATGAACCAATCTCACAAAAATATAGAGCCTATCTCACAAAATTCTCAAAAATAACAGAACCAATGAACTATACTGAGGCATCCAAGGATCCAAGATGGGTGGAAGCAATGAAAGCAGAAATAAAAGTACTACAAGATAATCACACATGGGATATTGTATATTTACCAGAAGGCAAACATCCAATAGGCTGTAAATGGATTTACAAGATCAAATACAGAGAAACAAGAGAGATTGAAAGACTTAAAGCCAGATTAGTTGCAAAAGGGTACAGTCAAAGAGAATGTATTGACTACCAAGAAACTTTCTCTCCAGTTTAAAAATGGTTATTGTGAGAGCTATACTATCTATGACAGCATCCAGACACAGGAACTTACATCAAATGGATGTGTATAATGCCTTCTTACAAGGTGATCTATATGATGAAATCTATATGGAACTACCACAAGAATTCATCAGTCAGGGGGACATACAAGTATGCAGACTGATGAAATCCTTGTATGGACTTAAACAAGCATCAAGACAATGGAATTTTAAACTCACAGAAGCACTAATTCAGATGGAGTTTAAACAGTCACAATATGATCATTCCTTATTTATAAAGAAAATAGGAAAAAAAGTAACTTTAGTATTGGTTTATGTGGATGATATGTTGATTACTAGAGATCACATGAAACAAATAGATGAAACAAAACAAGCCCTACAATAAGCATTCAAAATGAAAGATATGTGAGAGATAAAGTACTTTCTAGGCATAGAATTTGCAAGATCAGAAAAATGAATTCCAATGCACCAAAGAAAGTATGCTCTAGAACTTATTTCTGAACTTGGATTAGCTGCTGCCAAACCTATCAATACTCTCATTGACTGCAACATGAAGCTTACAACCAAGGAATATGATGATCACATTCAAAAGAAATAAGACACAGAAAAAGAGAAAACAAAACCAGAAGATGAAGTACTGGAATATATCAGTTCATACCAAAGACTGATAGGAAAACTACTTTATCTAACTGTCACAAGATTAGACATATCCTACAGTGTGAAGACTCTTAGTCAATTTTACAACAACCAAAGAAATCACATCTTGATACTGCACTCAGAATAGTTAGATACATCAAAAGTCAGCCTGGACAAGGAATATTAATGTCCAGTAGAACTCAGGAAATAGTAACAACATACTGTGATGCTGACTGAGCTGCATGCCCTCACATAAGGAAATCAGTAACTGGATACATTGTTAAATTTGAAGACTCACTTATATCATGAAAGTCCCAAAATAGTCTACAATATCAAAAAGCTCAGTTGAATCAGAATATAGAAGCTTAGCAGGAACAATGGCTGAATTAACTTAGATACTAGGTATACTAGAAGAAATTGAGATCAACATTAACTTACTAGTGACAGTGTACACTGACAACAAATATGCAATGTAGATTGTTGCAAATCCAATTTTTCATGAAAGGACTAAACATATAGAAATTGATCTACATTTCGTAAGGGAAAAATTCAGAGAGGTATGATAAAGACTGAATATATAAACACCACAAATCAACATGCTGATTTGTTTACCAAAGGGTTGAATAGAGTTCAACATCAATACTTGTGTTCCAAGCTTGGATTATTGAACATATTCCAACATACATCTTAAGGGGGCTGTTGAGAGAACAAACAAGTAAAAACAGTTAGAAGTCTGTTAGTTAGTTGAGGAAATCAGTTAGTAGTTGAAGAAATCAGTTAGTAGCAGTTAGCAGATTAACAACTTTCTTGTTGCATATTAGTTAGTCGACTAAATGACATATAAAAGTGTATATATAGAAGTACACCTATCATTGTCAATACAACAAATGATACAAAGATAATAAATTCAGATCTTCATCTTGCTCCCCTCTCCTCTTCTCTTCTCTTCTCACATTCGGTGTACTCTTACTACTTTTTCTTACTCTTCAACTTCTGTTTCTGAATATGAAGTTCTTAATCTTCATCTAATGTTCAGATTATAACACTTAAATATCAATTTTTTGTTCTGATCACTTCATGTTGCGAATGAAAGAAGCATAATGCATCATCATATCGTTAGTTTTTTCAGATTTAGGTTTGTATATTTGGAATGAATGACCAACTTCTTCAAGTTCGATGACCTCCAAATCTCCTTTCCATCCACTTTTCTTCATGCCTTTAACAAATTGAATCAATGTTTCTCTAGAAATGTACTCATCCTTCTCCGCTATGCACACCAAAAGTCTTTAGCAGCCTAACCCTAATAAATTGGGAGCATTTTTAACAAGTGGATTTGTTATTGGGGTATCAATGGCAGATAATCCTGATTGTAATGGTGGACAGATGTTGATCCAAATCTTATAAGGTATACCCTCTCGATTGATGTTTTCGATCAAGAAGTAAGGGAAAGCAAGAATTGAACCACATATCTTCACATCACTATTTAAACTTTCTCTTCTGGCTCTCATTGTCATGGTAAAAACAATATTGCCACCAACACTGTCCACACTAAGAAGAATTTACCAAAATCACCATAGATTTTTAACCATGGGTCATGATTGGTAAAAGTGGTGGTGGTAATAGTGTGGGATGCGACCCATTGAAGTACAGTCCAACAATCTTCGTAAATTGTTGACACATCATTCTCTGGGGCTAACCTATAATATACGGATATGACAATGTCGTTCAATTTAGAAGCCAAGAGATTCACGTAACGATGAATCCATTTAAAAAAACGGATTCAATAACTAGTCCTCCACCGTGGTAATAGATTAATATGTGAAGCTTTTGGTCGGGAGTGGTATTCTTTGGAAGATAGAGCCTGACCGAGACAATAGGCGAGATGGTGATGTCTTTGGAGGAGACACTAGTAATTGGATCTTTGTGTGATGATGTAAGATAGCATGTGTCATGCACGTCATAAAAACGCTCAACTCGGCTGTCTTTATACACTCGGAAGAAAGGATAGACATATTTGACCACCTCATTGTTGTGGGAAACTGTAAGGTGTCAAAAACTATGGAAAGTAAAAACAAGAGATTAAATAAATCGAATGTCTATTATCCAAGGAAATGGGGAGATTGATGACGATGTCACACATCGTATTGGGTCAGGGTGGATGAAATTGAGGCTCGCATCTTGAGTATTGTGCGATAAAAATGTGCCACCAAAACAAAAAGGCAAGTTCTATAGGGTGGTGGTTAGACCGACCATGCTGTATGGGGCGGAGTGTTAACCGATCAAGACTTCGCACACCCAAAAGATTAAAGTTACGGAGATGATGATGCTAAGATGGATGTGTGGGCATACAAGGAGGGATAGAATTAGAAATTATGATATTAGAGACATAGTGGGAGTGGCCTCAGTGGAGGATAAGATGCGAGAAGTTAGGTTGAGATGGTTCGGATACATGCAGAGGAGAGACATAAATGCCCTAGTGTGGAGGTGTGAAAGGTTGGCTATGGACGTGTACATGAGAGGTAGAGGTAGGCCGAGGAAGTATTCGAGAGAGGTGATTAGACGGGATATAATGCAGGTGCAACTCACTGAGTACATGACCTTAGATAGGGGGTTATGGAGGACACGTATTAGGGTAGAAGGATAGTAGGTATTCCAGCGTAGTCCTACCTATGCTTACAAACTAATAGTTATAGTATTATTATTGTAGGCTCGCTTAGCCTATCATACTTCCTTATAGTTCATTGTCGTTTGATTTATGCTACTATGTGTATTTTGTTTGCATTATTTACTTACATTAGTTATTGCTTCTTTCTTTTCCAGATGCGATGTCATGACTTACGCACGTTGTGTGTCTTACTTTGCTTGGGTTTGTACTTTGTATTGAGCCGAGGGTCTCTCGGAAACAGCCGCTCTACCTACCAAGGTAGAGGTAAGGTCTGTGTACACTCTACCCTCTCCAGACCCTACATTATGGGATTTCACTGGGTATGTTGTTGTTGTCTATTCTTTTTCCGAATGTCGATAATTATGTCGTCCGACACCAGTAACAACACTTAGCAAAACAGAAATTTTAAAGAGTAAATGCAGCAGAATTTAAAGAACACAAAGGTTTAAATTTTTATAAGTTATATAAGAACACAAATGTTTAAATTTTCATTAGTTATATATATTATATAACTTATGATGGTCAATGACTAGATGTATTGCATATATATTATATACAAAAATACAAATTCATTCCTTTACAGATTTACAATATAAAACAGAAATAAATTAAAAGTTGAAGTCGCATATGACTTCTGCCTGAAAAATCTAACTAAGTAGATATAGAAAACCTCTCACTACAATCGCTCCATATAAAACTAATCTAGAATCTAAACAACAATTGTAATGTTGAACAGAATGTTATCGACACACTCAGGCGACACTTGTGATCCAGATTTCTGAGAAGAAATCCTTAGAGCTCTCTTGATATTTTTACAATCTGATTTTGGATATCGATACACTGTTGTGGCGTCTCTATTTATAGTAGAGAGTTCCCTTGAAAGGCTCATCGATCGGTTGCGGAAGTTGAGGAAAAGATGGACAGCTTGTGGTAGATGATTAAGGAGTGAAAATCTCAACAACTTTGACTTGTTTCTTACTCGACTTCTTCCCCAAGCTTTGACTCTTTCTCCCACGTTTTACACATCTCCAATTCACCACGCCTAAGTCATTTTTACCTCACAGTAAAATATTACTGTTTAACGTGAAGTAAGGCAAAACTGTTTTTTCGAAGATGTTGGTCCGAATATTATGACATTTGTCCCAACATTTTTATGCATTAAAATCAGTACTTCAGAAGATATGTTGGGTCAAATATCACAACACGAAACCCAACATTAACAATCTCTCCCTTTTTGCCTTTTTTCACAAAACACATTACAAAATGTACAAACGACTTAGTGCATTATCATATATGTTGTCCAACACCTGTGATTACTGACAAGCTCCCCCTTAACATGTGATGACATACAAGCAAAACTTGTGTATACCAAGTCATAGGATTAGAAAATGATGAATGCACATATATATACACATATCATCCAATATAAATAATACAAAAAGAAAGAACCCATTGTCAGAATAAACCATTGTCAAACATAAACATCCACATCAACCATTAACCAAAACAAAAACAAACAAAAAAATAGTTCATAATCCAAACAATCATAAACCAAACATTAAACGCTGATGGTGCAACACATTAGCCCGCTTCTTCCTGGCTCATTATGCAGCAGTAGCAGCTTCCAACAACTTTCTACTTCTACATAACAACTTCAGCTTCAGCCCTCAGCTTATTAAGCAACACCTTCCTCCCAATAACATCTTCTTTTTGCACAACAGTATCAACAACTTCTTGAGTAGCAGCATCACCATGTGCACCTTCAACCTCTTCCCTCCTGCTCCCCCTGCACAGAAGCATTTTCCCCTTTTTGTGAAGAAAGTAATAGCAAGAAAAGGTCTTTGGCTTGAACCAAGGCATCCCAGGCAGTATCAACCTCTGAAATTTGTTGGTTGATTTTTTCTATTTGATCCACTAGCCAGTCTGTTAACAGGGTTGACTGTCTTGAACCAGTGTTGCCCTGAATGTTGGTGAGATTCCTGACAACATTCTTACATTCTGCTTCCTTCTTCCAAGGCAAGTCAATTACTATGTCTTTGCTCTTTAAAATTGCCTTGTTTACTATGTAAAGGTCAGAAGTCTTTCCTACAATATCCTCTCTCTTAGGTTCAAAGCCTTGGATAGTCAAGATTTGGTAGATTAGAGAGGAAAATGGAAGGATTAAAGTTGATTCTTTTTCAGCCAAGTTGGCAACTTGATAAAAAATCATTTTTCCTAAATTAACTTTTAAGCCTTTCCTAAATCTTGTGTGAGATGTTGTAGCATTAGTGGCAACATTTGGATCAACGTTTGATTTGGAATATCTGGGAATTCTCTTTGGAAAGAATTGCTTCAGTGGAGTTTCATCAGGGATTTCATCGTCTACTTGAGGCATGCTAGGTTGTTCAGAAGCAGATGGTCCTTTCTCACTTTCCTCTTCCTCAATTGAGAACACATAGTCCGAATCACCACTGGCACTGCTAAAGTAAGAGGGTTTAGATCTTTTGCTGCTTGAACCTTCATGTACTGTTTTCTCAAACGTCCTACTCGATTGACGAGTAGGGAAGGTGGAGGATCTTGGTCTTTTACCCAATGTTAAGATATCCGATGTTTCATCAACATCTATTGGATTATTGTAATCACCTGGGTAGTTAATGTCTAAAGGTTCGTCTAAACCTTTGAATACTATAGCTTTGGACAAGTCCTCTATGGATGGTGAAGAGGATAACCGGCAGGGTTGCTGTGGTTCATTTTGCTCAGACGATTCAGTGTTCATATGAGGGCTTGTACTCATTGGGGTGTTGGTCGGAGTGTTGGCTGACATTGGAGAGGTTTCCATTGGTGAATTTTGTGGAGAAAGTTTTGGGAATTTAGGGTTTGATATTGAGAATGGAGTTTGGAATGGTGATGATTCCATCGTTTAATAGGATGTATACTCGATGTGATTTCCCCTTTTTTATGGGAAATTTAAAATGATAAAATGATAGCAAATGAGAGGAATATTTATACACATGACTAACCTTTCTTAGCAACAAAAATCCATTAGTTTTAGGTGTTTCATTTTTACACAATAACTTACACCTAAAATATTGGGATAAAATAAATAAACATCACGATAAGCATAAACTTTAATCTCATCATTTTAGCTTTTGAAATTCCTGTAAACAAGGCATATAATAGGGAGAGAGATATGATGATTCAACGATAAGATAAGTACAATATCCCAACATATATCACATTCTGAAAATGTCAACAACAATGTTGGCAAAATTTTGGACGACGCAAGTATTTTGATCCCACAAGAACTTTTCGTTTTGGCAACAAATCAAGACACGTTTTATATGTATTTTATGAGTTTGATCACTGGACCAATATAACATTTTCTCATCGTGTCCTTGATCTAATCATACATATAAAAGAATTTTTCATGTCAAAAATAAGAATATGGTATTCTCAAATCTCTTTTGAAGCACTCGATACTCCTATAGAATAGGAATGATATATATTCATGGGCTTTGCCCATTTTGCACAGTTGCCAAATATTTGTATAGGCTTTGCCTTATTTTGATACTCTATTTTTATGATATATGTGTATTTATTTATCATCGCAGAGAATAATATCACGTTGGAATTACATTCTTATTGAAGGATCATGCTTGTGTGACCAAAAGTTATGCACCATACAACAATAATAATCAGTCAGTGATATTACATAGGTAAATGTCACCCGAAATATTAGACAACGTTCAACCGACATTCACCAACAATGCCTTCTTTTTAGAGATTACAAAGACCAAGAGATTTCTTCAAACTAGAAAATCTCTCATGGTCTAAAGCTTTTGTAGAAAAATCAACTAGTTGATGAAGAGTGTCAACATGTTCAATTTTAACTAGCTGTTTTTCAACTAAATCTCTTAAAAAGTAATGTCTAATATTAATATGTTTTGTACGTGAGTGTTGAACTGGATTTTTGGAAATATTTATAGCACTAAAATTATCACAGTACAAAATCAAAATGTTGCTAGTAAATCCATAATCGTCTAACATGTGTCTTAGCCATATTAATTGAGAGCAACAACTTCCAGCTGCTACATATTCAGATTCAGCAGTTGAAAGTGAGACACAGTTTTGTTTGCGACTATACTATGAAACAAGGTTATTGCCAAGATAAAAACATCATCCACTTGTACTTTTTATATCATCCACATAGATTCAACAAATGAATTTAGGTACGACTGTGAGGTCGACCCAAAAACTATGTCATCCACGTAGATTTGAGAAATTATAATATTTACACCGTGTCGTTTGATAAATAGAGTACGATCAGCTTCGCTACAATTAAAACTAAATTCAAGAAGAAAGTTAGTTAAACAACCATACCATGCACGAGTGGCTTGTTTCAACCCATACAACACCTTTTTGAGCTTGTATACATAGTGTGGATGGTAAGGATCTTCAAATCCTTTTGGTTGTTCAACATAGACTTCCTTATCTAGATAACCATTTAAGAATGCACCTTTCACATCCATTTGGTGTAAAGTAATTTTCAGACAACACGCAATAGCAAGTAACAGTCTAATTGACTCAATTATATCCACATGTGCAAAGATTTCGTCATAGTCGATTCCTTCAACCTGAGTATAACCTTGTGCAACTAGACGAGCTTTGTTTCTAACAACTGTTCCCAATTTGTCTGATTTATTTTTAAAAATCTACTTAGTTCCAATTACATTTGTATTATTTGGACGTGGAACTAAGTCCCAAACTTCATTTCGAGAGAATTGTTCAAGCTCTTCTTGCATTGCTTATACAAAAATTATCTTTTAGTGCTTCTCCAAAAATTATCTCTATAGTTGAGTGGTTCTTTCCCTCTTATTTTAATTCTTTCAAAAACTCCCCTTATCACTTGGACCGTTGGATGATTCTTCCTAATCATTGATGAGGGATCCCTACGAACTTGGTCTAACAATTCAGCACTTGACTCCTCATCTGTGTATTCTGTGGTCTCTATTGTTGTTTCGGATGTTGCTTCAGGTGTGACAACATTTGGGGCAACATCTAATTCTTCTGCAATCCGTGGACTTTCCACTATATCTATAATGCTACTTTTAATAGTTTTTTTCTGAAACATCAGAAAGATCATCAAAGATAACATTTACAGACTCTTGTACAGTTCTGAATCTTAGATTGTATACTCGATAAGCATGACTATTTTGTGAATAGCTAATAAAAATTCATTTGTCACTCTTAGAGTCAAATTTTGCCAAATAATCCCTGTCATTTAAAATATAACAAATACACCAAAAAAACATGAAAGTAACGCAAGTTTGATTTCTTTCCATTTATAATCTCATAGGGTGTCATCTTTGTTCCTGACCTTAGATATACTCTATTAGCTATGTGATTAGCAGTATTCAAGGCTTATGCCCATAAACGTTTTGACAAATGTTTAGAACTAAGCATTACTCTAGTCATTTCTTGTAATGCCCTATTCTTTTGTTCTGCAAACCCCATTCTGTTGTGGAGTTTTGAGGGCAGAAAACTCATGGAAAATTCCCTTTTTCTCACAAAAGTTTGTGAATGAACTATTTTAAAATTATTTTCCATGGTCGGATCTAATCCGAAAAATAGGAGAATAGAACAAATTTCTAATTCTAGAGTGCAATATTTTAAACATGTCAAACGTTTGTGATTTTTCTTTCAAAAAATATATCCAAGAATATCTAGAAAAATCATCTACTATCACAAAGAAATACCTCATGCCTCATAGATTGTATACTTCAATTGGACCCATTAAATCCATATGTAGCAATTGAAAATAGTGAGATGTACTTGAATGTTGTCCGTCATGTTGGACAACATTATGAGAGGCATGGGTTTTCTTACCTTTCAAACAATCTTCACAAATAGTTTTACTTTTATGGCTAAGTTTGTGTATGCCTCTAACAGCTTCATATGAGACAAATTTTTCTAAATTGCGGTAGTTGACATGCCCCAACTTTTGATTCCATAGTGTTGTGTCATCGATCTTAACATTATTGCATGTTTCTTGTCTTACAACAAGATAGCAATTGTCACTTGTTCTTGTACCTGTTATGACACATATATTTGCTTCATTCGTAACTTTACAAGCATTCTTATTAAATTTTACCTCAAGATCGCCATCACACAGTTGACTAATACTAATCAAATTAGCCATTAAGCCCTCCACGTGTAAGACATTTCTTAAGGCCGAAAAACCAGGAACATCCAAGATCCCTTTTTCCAATTATTTTGCTTTTACTGCCACCTCCATAAGTCACGTTTCCTCCATTGAATGACTCATAGTTCTTTAGAAACCCTTTTGTACCTGCCATGTGGCGCAACATCCACTATCAAAGTACCAAGAACCTGAAATGTTAGTCCTTAATGCAGCTATAGCCACATTACATGTAACATCCTTTTTAGGAACCCAAACTCTCTTTAAATATTTTTTACCTTTTGGCTCAGAAATGTTGCTTCGATTGTTATCCGAAATGTTGGACAACATTTTGCTCACATGCTTTTGAAGTTTGAAACAATATGGTTTTAAGTGTCCATGGGAGTTACAACGATGACATAAAAACTTCATATTCTTTGACATATATGAGAACCTATTATTCATCCATTTTTCTTTTACAAAGCGTATTTTCTCATTTTTATCAAAGAGATTAGAGCATATGGTTTTAAGAGAGTTTTCGTACCCAATACTTGCATGTGAAGGTTTACTAAAGTTGAGAATCTCATTCAATTTCGAAGTCCCTGTGTTGAGCTTGCGGAAGGTTGCTTCGACTAAATCCAATTTTGCACGAATCTTACCAATTTCAATATCATTTTGGTAAGTGCAACCTCAAGTCGGGTTAGCGTGCCTGTTAATTCTAAATTCTCATGAGTTAAAGATTTTACTTTTTATCAAGTTGCTTGGATTTTATGATTAAGGCTTTACAAATACTTTGTAATTCATTAATCATAGCATCTTTGCATTCAACTTAATCCATATAATCAGCCTCACTAACAAAAATAGAACCACTAAATCAATTAACATAAGAATAGTTAAAGAATTCATACCTTTCGGATGTTGATGTCATTACTGATGTTGGATCAAATGTCGTGACATCTGAGACAACATTATATATGACATCTTCATTATCCGATAAAGATTGTTCGAAAATAGTTGCCATCATTGCTTGTGTTTCAATTCCACGATCTCCTTCTTTTTCTTCATCATCACTACGAGAAATACATATGTTCTTACCAAGTTTTCTAAGAGTGTTTCCACATTCGTTAGCATAGTGACCCTAACCTGAGCATACATGACATTGCACGGACTCAAGTTGTTTGAGATCAAATTTGATGCGATCTGAGTTGGTTCTTCTTAGTTGATTTTCTTTTTGTACATTTGGAAGGAATCTAGTGGGATTTTGATTGAATACTTGGTTTTGGTGCTCTTTAGATTTAGATTGATTTCTCTCATTGTTGAACTTCCTCACCATCGAATTGTATTTTCTAGTGAGTAAGGCAACATTTGCACATTTACCAATTTCTTCAAGATTCTCATCCTCTTCTTCGATTTGACTCTCCGATGATTGAACTTGAAGTGCCACATTCTTGCTTTTATACAATTCTTTTTTATTCTCAATGTTCATTTCATAAGTTTTGGGTATGCTCATCAAGGTATGAAGGTTCATTGTGGAAAGATTGTGAGCTTCTTCAATAGCACAAATCTTTAAATTGAATTTTCAAGAAGAGAGCGGAAAGCCTTTTCAACAAGTTGAATGTTGGTTAATGGTTCACCAAGCACTTGACATTCATTTGAGATGTCAATAAACTTTTCAAAATAAGATTTAATATTATCCGCTTCTTCCATCTTAAGTGTTCATATTTACTCATGAGCATGCGTAGCTTTGTTCGTCGAACACTTGAGCTCCCTTCACAATGAATTTTTAAAGTATCTCATGCATCCTTGGTCGTGGGGCAGTTTTGAATGATTTTGAACATGTAAATATCAACCCATTCAAAAATTACATTAAGGCCTTTTCGTTAAAGTTAGCATTATTCGTTTCTTCTATAGTCCATTCGGATTCAGGTTTAGCAATAATGTCACCTTCTTCATCCGGTGGAAACATTAGAACAACATACTCATTGGTTATAGATCTACATGCACGAATATCAATAGATTTGATATGAGAACATAAACGAATCTTCCAATAGGCATAATTTGATCCATCTAAAATAGAAAGTCTACCAATAGTCAGATTTGCCGGATCCATAGCTTATGACAACATGACCAAGCACTTATTGTGTTAAGTTTGGCTCTGATACCACTTGTAAGGTGTCAAAAACTACGGAAAGTAAAAACAAGAGATGAAATAAATCGAATGCATATTCTGTTTTCGAATGTCGGCAATTATGTCGTCCGACACCAGTAACAACACTTAGCAAAATAAAAACTTTAAAGAGTAAATGCACCGGAATTTAAAGAGCAGAAAAGTTTAAAATTTTCTTATTATATAACTTATGATGGTCAATGACCATGTGTATTGTATATATATTATATACAAAAATACAAATTCCTTCATTTACAGATTTACAATATAAAACGGAAAGAAATTAAAAGTTGAAGTCGCAGATGACTTCTGCCTGAAAAATCTAACTAAGTAGACATAGACAACCTCTCACTACAATCGCTCCATACAAAACTAATCTAGAATCTAAACATCAATTGTAATGTTGAATAGAATGTTGTCGACACACTCAGTCAATACTTGTGATCCAAATTTCTGAGAAGTAATCCCGATAGCTCTCTTGGTATTCTTGCAATATGATTCTGGATATCGATACACGATTGTGACGTCTCTATTTATAGTAGAGAGTTTCCTTAAAAGGCTCATCGTCGGTTGTGGAAGTTGAGGAAAAGATGAATAGCTCGTGGTAGATGATTAAGGAGTGAAAATCTCAACAACTTTGACTTGTTTTTTACTCGACTTATTCCCCAAGCTTTGATTCTTTCTCCCACGTTTACACAGCTCAAATTCACCACGCCTAAGTCGTTTTTACCTCACAGTAAAATATTACTGTTTAACGTGAAGTAAGACAAAACTATTTTTTCGAAGATGTTGGTCCGAATATTATGACATTTGTCCCAACATTTTTATGCATTCAAATCAGTACTTCATAAGATATGTTTGGTCAAATGTCATAACATCAAATTCAACATTAATCGAAACCATGGTGACTAAATAATTCATGCCTTGAGGCTATTGGATGTCAAACATTGAAGTCACCTTTAGGTTTTATATCATGGGATTGGTATTGCTGGACTCCACTCTCTCTCTCTCCATTTGCAAAATGTGATAGAATTCTTTACGATAAATGATAAATTACAAAATTAAAGAGGCCTGCTTGAAATTTTCTTTTGCGAGTACATTATTGCTTGCTGTAGTAGTTCGAGCCACTTGCCTAAAATAAGTTGAGGAGTCTCGTTTATTAAGCTAGAAATTACTAGAAATAAGAATAGGACAAAAGGATAGAAGTATTGTGTGGTTAGGTAGAAAATACTAGAAAAAGGAATAGGACAAAAGGATAAAAGTATTGTGTGGTTTGATTAGTTGTAGGAAATATAAAAAACACTAAGATGTAGGAAATATAAAAAACACTAAGAAAATACTAAGATCTATTTTTAAACAGTCAAAAATACCAATATGGGCTTAGGTGACCGTGTCGTAATTGTCAATTGTTGCTCCTATTTTGTGAAAGGGGTCTACAAGTGTTAAGCCCAAAACACTAAGATATAAGAGTGCAAAAGGCAATTAGCAGGAATGACTTTATTTTGGGTGGTCTTTAATTTTTACCTTTAAAATTAATTTTTTGCTCTTCGCGTCGAATTTCTTGGTCTCGGGTTCGAACTCCCGTTCAGTAAAAAAAATTAAAAAACATTTGCAAGGCATAGTATTGATTCGAAAGGCAGAGTTTCAAACTTTACATGCAGAGTTTCAAACTCTATCTTAATGCACAATTTGTCTTCAGGCATGGGAGAATTTCTGTCTTGCGAATCCAAACTCTACCTTGTGAATTTATTTTTATTTTTGACTGAGCGGGGTTCGAACCCATAACCTCGAGATATTTTTAAGTGAATAACAAAAGTTAAATTTTTTAAATTTAAGTAACAAAAATTAAAGACCATTACCTTTGAAGGAAAATCCGCGCAAAAAAAGGAGTCCAAAGGGTCAAAGAGGTTACGGATACTTGAAAAGCCCAATGTGCAAAATGGTTGCTAGAACTTGGGCTTTGACCTGCCTAAATCTCAATTAGGCTTGAGGAATAAAAATGAAAAATACTATACTGAACATAATAAATTGTAATGACGAATTATGGAGCAAATTTTTGCGCGGATTTCCCTTCAAAGACACTGGTCTTTAATTTTTACCTCTCAAATTAATTATTTTTATTTTTTGTTCTTCGCTTAAGAAAATGGCTGAAAATATCCCGAGGTTCCGGGTTCGAACCCCAGCTCAGTCAAAATTAAAAAAGAATTTGCAAGGCAGAATTTGGCTTTCGCAAGGCACAAGGCAAACTTTGTCTTAAGGTAGAGTTTGCTTTATGCCTGAAGGCAAATTATGCTTTGCGATTTTTTTTAAAATTTTTTAACTGAGCTGGGGTTCGAACCCAAAATCCAAGAATTTTTAGACGAAAGGAAAAAATTAAAAATTTCTAATTCAAAAGGCAAAAATTAAAGATTTCCAATTTAAGAGGTAAAAATTAAAGACCACCCCAAAAAAGGGACATTTGTGCGAATTCTCCATTAAGGAACAACCATTATGTTAACAAAGGATAAAAAATTGAACAGAAGAATCAAACGATGTTGAAATGAGTAAGGTTTAACAGAGCCAGATCTAAATTAGTTAGACTAGTCTACAATTTATACAAAAAAGCTTTACATGCATGAAAAGACGGAGAAGTAAATGTTGTATTACTGCATTCCTTTTTCACTTATTTGTGTTATTCTCCAAAACAAATCATGCCGTACATTTCCTTTATTTTTTTCGTCGTCGAGAAAAATAACTATGCGTCCATGTCCTCTTTGCCACGAAAGATTTACAATGTTGCATCTATAGACTTTCACATAGTTCATGTAAGATAAAGACAGAGTTGAACTTCTCACACTACTAAAAATCTATATTTTCCACGGTTTTCTCACTGATTTACGAGTTATTTTTCACTGAATGTAGGTGAAAAAAAAATTAAATAGTAGTATTCACACAGGAAAATTAGAAAAAATTTCAGTATTTCAATGAAAACTTGTTTTATATCATGTTTTTCCTAATGAGCTGGTTCGTTTGAAATAAGATGTGAAAATAATATTTATAGCACAAAGTTCACATTGAATATCAGTGAAAAAATCTTTATTTCTAGTGTCAACAAATTCTCTGTAGTGCCGGCTCAACCTATAGGCAATTGCCTAAGGCCCCCCAATTATGGGGGCCCCATATTATTCTATATGTACTATTTAAAAAAATATATATATATACTATAATAATTGTTTTTTCTAAACTACTAGTACCACGTACTGGGTTGTTACCATAAACAAGTGAATCAGCAAAAAAAAAAGCATAAAAAGGAGAAGAAAAGTGACTGTTTGGGATGAGGATTGGGAGAGAGCTAGAAAAGTCTATAGAGATGGTAGGTACCATTCATAAAGACAATATTTTAGGCACATGTGATTTCATTCCAAAATGTAGCTCATATATCTTTTCTATAATAATTATTGTATTTTATATTTAACTTTTTAATTTTTTCTAAACACTTTTTAACTTTTACTCAATATTCATTATTTATCAAACACAAAAGTTCTCTTTGATTTTTTATTCTTCAATCTCCAACTAAACTCTTCAATGTTTGTTCTGCATATGCTCAAAATAAATTGACGAGGCACTATTTTGAGAGAGAAAAGTGTCGAAGATATACTTTGGATTTCTTTTCAAGTGTCAAGGGTTGCGAATTTTGGAAGAGCGAAAATTATTTTGAAATCAAGTTATCCCTCTCTTGAATCAAGTTCTATCTTTCTGTCTTTTATTAGTTTTCATACTTTTTATTGATATTAATATTTCATCCGTTTAAAGTGTCTCTAATCTTTTTTAGAATTTAAATATGCCAAAAAAAAATTATGCATCTGGTTATTCAAAACTCCAAAAAAAAATAGAAGAATTGAAACTTTAATACAATCACAAAAAAGTGCCTTTGATAAATTTATAATTAACAATAAAAACACCAATCACAAAAAGGCGCCCTTGATAAATTTGATAAACTTGTAATTAACAATAAAAAAATTATTAATATTTTTACGTATCAAAAAACTAAAAAAATAAATTTTAGATATATATATATATATATATATATATATATATATAAAGTTAAGATCCCTTATTAGAATTTGACCTTAGGCTCCCGATATGATTGAACCGCCTCTAATTCTCTGTCATCTCTTTTCTTTATAATCACTGTGAGAGAATATTATCCTAGTGGTATAGAATCTCAAAAAAAGAAAAAGAAGATAAAAGCAATTATAAAATTGTAGTATACGTTCATGTGCATAAATAACGTGTAAAATGTTAAGAGTCCTACATCGAATATGAAATGGAAACATGAACTCCTTATATGGACTTGGACAATCTGTAACATCCCGTAATTTCAGGCTATTGTTTGAATCGCTAGACGTATGTAAATAGACCCGAGTGTTGGAGGATTTTTGGTCATATTCACGTATGCAAATAAAGAAGCTTAGTATATAAAAGGATGCGGTCCCGAAATAATTTAAGATTTTAAAAGTGTGACGACGATGATCGAAAATAATATTTTTTTTGTGTGCCAAAAGAGGCTATGGACTAGTGCTTTATCACATGGTCATGATAATGAGTCTATGAATTACGTTAAGAGTGATTTAGCATTTAAGAAAAATGAGAGCAAGAATTAATTACATGAGCAATTGGTTAATTATAGAAATTTCATTAGTGACAAATGAATTGAATTAGAGATATATTGGATAATTCAGACACGTTAGTGCATGACTAGCTAGTAGCAAGGGATACCTATCAAAATGATATGTAGGTGACACCATTAGGATGAGTAGATATTAATATAAGTGGATCCTGCATCCACTAAAAGAAGGGATGGATATAGATATATCAAGTTAGTTAGAAATATTTCACAAGAGAATTTATATATGCAGTAACTACTTTTCATGGAAATGACACACAAATGTAACAATCTTATTCCTTAGAAATTATACATAGGCAACGAAGTGTCTGCCAGTAACATGACTTTCCCTTTTTAGCGAGCAATGTGATTTTCCTTTAAGAGCAGCAACTCCCATTTTAGGATGAGCAGCAACGACATGGACATATACATACATACGATTTCACATTATCGGAAGAAAGACACGAATAATAATATTGAGGCATGTTATGGCAAATCATTCTTTCTTTTGACATGTTTCAAGTACGAAACGTAAACGTAATACTGTCCCATAAATGATTCTACTCTTAGTAGTTAATGATGTTCAAGTTATTTATTCTCATATTCAAAGCATGTCTAAATATGTTCCTAAATCCCTATTGAGGTATATGATGTTAAGATTCACAATATTAATCGGAGGTGAAGCGATATTATGTCACTCCGATAAACTCAGAATGTTTTATAATCATTCATGCATTATATTCATGTATTACCCTTGACCCACATGTGTTATATACACTACTATATGATATGCATTATATATATGTAAAGGATGGGAAAAAGGATACGACGTTATATACACACACTACCTGATCAGCTGATATATGATGATGATTATGCTCAAAGAGGCCGAATGATATGATGGGAGACGGTGTTATATATATATATATATATATATATATATATATATATATGTATGACCGCATTGTGCATTACATTTAGGCATATTATGGTCCTCAGAGGCATTCTATACAGACATGACACTTTATCATATTATGGCCCTCAGAGGCATTCAGTACATGTTGGTTGTTTCTTATCTCATGTTACTTTCAGGTATCTATTATGCTATTTTTCATGCCTGACATACTCGGTACATCAGTCGTACTGACGTCCTTTTTATCGGGGATGCTGCGTTTTATGCCCGCAGGCTCAGGTAGATAGGACGACGGTCCGCACTAGTAGGTTGCTGGTTCAACTGGTATTGGAGCACTTTATTTGTTCCAGAGTTGCAGTCTAGTCGCGGTATGATATTGTTGATATGCATAGGGGTATGGCGGGGCTTTGTTCCGACCTTATGATGTTACGTACTCTTTAGAGGCTTGTAGACAAATGTCTTGTGTATGGTAGTCGTGTGTGGCCTTGTCGGCCTTGGTATATATATGTATATAGGTTGGGCCCTTCTGATTGCAGGATGTTACATAAATCCTTTCCAGTTTACTATTTTCATATGTCAGCAGGGTATCTCGTGGCGGCCTCGTGGGCTATGCGAAAGTACAAATATATGCTAAATATATGATTAGTAGTACTCGGCAGGTAAGGTCGGGTGCCCGTCATGACCCTACGGTTTGAGTCGTGACAAACTTGGTATCAGAGCAGGTCTGTCCTAGGGAGTCTACAAGCCGTGTCTAGTAGTCTTGTTTATGGGTATGTTGTACATCACACTTATAGATAGGAGGATACAGGGCATTTATGATGATGGTTACATTCCTTCTTGATCTAGAATCGTGCTATAGAGTTGAGTTGTAAGAATTCTCTTTGTAAATCTTATCGTGTTTATGATTACATCAATGCATTCTTCCAATAGGGCTATGATTAGCAGGGAAATTGAGGTTGGATTGAGTGTAAATGCGAGTAGCATGCTCTCTATTGAGACAGATCTGTCAGAGGATATGAGTAAGTTATTTTCCTAGGCACGACTTCAGCCTAGAGCATCCGATAGAGATAGGCCCGTGAAGGGTCAAGGAGCTCATAACCTAAGGAGTTTATTGGTCAGGGATCACCGATATTTAAAGGGTTCGAAGATGCCAATATGTTAATTTTTGTTGCCAATCTACGTACCTCTTATGGACTTAGTACTGACCTTTTTTATGTTTAAGAGTAGTGATCCCATTTTAGGGAATGGTTTTACGGTACTTCTTGCAATATCAGACATTTTGATAAAGACAAGTCATGAAGGTAAAGGTAAAGGCACAAAGAGGCTTCTAACCCAAATGGTAGTTAGGATCACCTTTATACGTTAGTATAGCAAAGAATATGGATGTCCACACCTAATATGGTGATGGAATGTGTAATACGTTCCTCCTTTCGAATGACCATGTTAGAAAGATTCCAAACCTACGATATCATGTTACCTCGACGATCGTATGAAAGCCCAAGATTTACGGGAAAAGAATAAGATGATTATGAGTTTGCACAAATGAAAAGTAGAAAAAAACATAATTGGAATGTTTACTAGGTTATGAAAATCTACACATTTTGCAGTGACTCGTGTTGATTAGAATGAGGGAATATGTTATGTACGTGCGACCTAACTTGTAAAGTCTTACCTAGAATAGATTGGGAAATTATCCTGGGATATCACTAACGAGAATGGATTGCCACAACCGAATCGTCTGAAGAGTGACCATCAATAATTTAAGAAGATCATGTAAAGTAACGTACCTAGAATGGTGAGCCCAAGTCATAAATATATGGATCGAATTATCCACGGTAGTGGAAGGGGACATAAGCCTCTCGCCCATGCTTAAAAGGCCATACCGTGTATTATTGAGAATTATATGTATTAATGTTAGTAAACTAAAGCATGCTATATGTATTGGACTGGTAAGGTCTTTAGCTTCATTGTGTAGCATGTTACAATTCTAAATAACCTCTGAATAACAATAGTTTATTAGGGGCAATTGAGGATGAGGACTATGGAACAATCGAAGAATGGTTGTAAGAAATATGAAAACAGTTAATAAGTATGAATGGAATGGTATGATCAAGTATCAAGGCATAAATGTTTTTCATTTAATGACGAATAAAAGGAAGGATTACGACAAGAAGGGTAAATGTGAATGAGATTATAGTTATGCAGGTTTCACAAATGTATGATTACTCCAGAACAACGTAAGGACCAACGGTAGAGGAGGGACAGTAAGAACTCTTCGGCCAAATGTGACGATTCTCTGATGTTCAGGAAGAGAGTATGAAAAATACTTTGAGATAAGAGACCCCCCCCAAGGAAACTTGAAAATGGAAATGAAAAGGTAAGACGAATGGGCACTGGGTCGATGGGAGACCTAATAATGATAAGACAAGAAAGCTTGACAAGTCATGGGACCATGTAACACCGTGAATTGGATCTAAACATACGAAGCATCGATTCCATAACACATGCAGTCATACCTCTCAGAAAGTATGTAAATGGAAGTAACAGTGAGTAAAGCTCGAGATTAGCACCTAAACAGGTGAAAAGGGGCCAATGACGCATATGGATACAATGTATACATTAAGATATATGTCAAGAGATAATGACATTATGATGAAGATAAAATGCCAGGCAAATACAAATATCTATGAGCATTTTTGAACTGACCAAAGGTTCTATGAGATGGATAATGTAATGAGTTTACAGCTTAACGAGATCAAGGAAATCTTTTCCCAAAGTGCCATTGACAAAAAGAATTAGCCACGAGGCAAGTGAAGGAATTCGAATCTAAGTATAATGACCAGGTTTGGATATAGTAGGCCAATGTCAGGTAATGCAAATTCTACATAATCTTCCATATACTGAATAAGGGAATAAGTTAACAACTCATCTTTTAAGGGATAGTAATGCTAAGGATTGGAATCAGGAGCAATGTTTGAGCTTACGTAGGTATAATAGAATATTTTAGAATTAAGAAGAGTACGACAAGTAAGAAAATGAGTGAACAAGTGTCAAAAGAAGTAAAGAAAGGAAGTCGTTTATAATTACGAGTAGTGAGAAAGTACAAAAAAGGGATTCCTTTCAGACCATGAATGAGAGTTAACTGTGATGATACGCACACTTTAGATTCGATAACATTGTTCATAAAGTGTACATGAATGAGATACTACAAATATAAGAATTTTTAGCACACCAGTTAGTAAACAAAGCTAAGTTGATAATAGAATCATTCACCCACAAGTGGCTTGACTAATGTAAGGACTAAGGAAAAAGGTGACCCGAGGGAAACACATCGGTTAGCTAAGTGGGAGTCCAATTGGAGGATTCAGATAGTGATAGACATATGACTCAGAATACAGCAGGGTCATCCCTCATACTGGAAGAAAAAGAACGTCATGATGAAAATCTCATTTTTTTTAAGATCGAGAAAGATACTTAACAAAAGAAAACCGAAACCTTCGAGTATAATGGGAAAGGGACCCCCAGGTGGAAGGTCCATTTGTGTATTCCCAATGTAGCAGGATTACGAGACAAGATTATGACGGAGGCCTATTACTCACGATATTCCATTCACCCTGGATCTACTAAGATGTATCATGATCTCAAAGGTATGTATTGGTGGAATGACATGAAGAGGAACATCGCGGAGTTCGTAGCTCAGTTTCCTAATTGTCAGCAAGTAAGAGTAGAGCACCAAAAACCCGGCAGCTTGACTCAGAACATTGAGGTTCCGATGTGGAAATGGAAAATGATTAATATGGATTTCAATACGGGTTTACCTCACTCTTATTATAATTTTGATTCTATTTGGGTGATTGTTGAGAGACTTACCAAATCAGCTCATTTCCTACCGGTCAAAACTACCTACACAGCCAAGGACTACGCAAAGTTTTACGCCTTCATGGTATGCCTATTTCTATTATGTCTGACCGAGGTGCGTAGTTCAAAGCTAATTTCTGGAGATCGTTTCAAAAAAGTTTGGACACTCAAGGTAATCTTAACATAACTTTCCACCCTCAAACAGACGGGCAGGCCGAGCGTACGATTCAAACGCTCGAGGACATGCTATGAGCTGGTGTATTAGACTTTAATGAAAGTTGGAATAATAATTTATCCCTCGTTGAATTTGTGTGCAATAACAATTATCATGCTAGTATCAAAATGGCTCCATATGAAGCTTTGTGTGTACGAAAATATAGATCTCCTATCGGATGGTTCGAAGTAGGCGAATCAGAATTATTTGGGCCTGACCTAGTGCACCCAGCCATAGAAAATGTGAAGCTTATCCAAGAACAGTTGTTAACCGCTCAGAGTAGTAAAAAGTCATATTCAGATGTGACAGTAGGACCTAGAGTTCTAAGTGGATGATTGGGTTTTCTCGAAGATTTTTCATACCGCATAATTTGACGAATCGGCCAAGTAGCTTACGAATTGGACTTGCCTTCGGAGTTAGAGTTTGTTCATCCGATTTTCATATTTCTATGTGTGTTGGAGAATCAACCCAGATTGTGCCAATTGACAATGTGAAAGTTACGGAGGACTTATCATATGAAGAGGTTCCTATTGCTATCCTAGATTGTCAAGTCCGCAAATTGAGGACTAAAGAAGTAGCCTCGTGAAGGTTCTGTGGCGAAATAAGAATGTAGATAAGATAACGTGGGAAGAAGAAGAGAAGATGAAGTATGATTATATCATTAATGCTTGATGACCATGTGATCCGACATAAGGATAAATGTTATATTATATGGCACGTGAAGCGGTGGATGTATTTTCTGACTATGTGACGGGAATTAGTTATGTCACCCGACATTCGAGGACGAATGTTTCTAAGGGGGAAAGAATGTAACATCCCGTACTTTCGGTCCATGATTTGAATCGCTAGACGTATGTAAATAGACCCGAGCGTTGGAGGATTTTTGGTCATATTCACGTATGCAAATAAAGAAGCTTAGTATATAAAAGGATGCGGTCCCGAAATAATTTAAGATTTTAAAAGTGTGACGACGATGATCGAAAATAATATTTTTTTTGTGTGTGCCAGAAGAGGCTATGGACTAGTGCTTTATCACATGATCATGATAATGAGTATATGAATTACGTTTAGAGTGATTTAGCATTTAAGAAAAATGAGAGCAAGAATTAATTACATGGGCAATTGGTTAATTATGGAAATTTCATTAGTGACAAATGAATTGAATTAGAGATATATTGGATAATTCAGCCACGTTAGTGCATGACTAGCTAGTAGCAAGGGACACCTATCAAAATGATATGTAGGTGACACCATTAGAATGAGTAGGCATTAATATAAGTGGACCATGCATCCACTAAAAGAATGGATGGATATAGATATATCAAGTTAGTTAGAAATATTTCACAAGAGAATTTATATATGCAGTAACTTCTTTTCATGGAACTGGCACACAAATGCAACAATCTTATTCTTTAGAAATTGTACATAGGCAACGAAGTGTCTGCCAGTAACATGACTTTCCCTTTTTAGCAAGCAATGTGATTTTCCTTTAACAGCAGCAACTCCTATTTTAGGATGAGCAACAACGACATTGAAATATACATATATACGATTTCACATTATCGAAATAAAGACACGAAGAACAATATTAAGGTATGTTAAGGCAAATCATTCTTTCTTTTGGCATGTTCCAAGTACGAAACGTAAACGTAATACTGTCCCATAAATGATTTTACTCTTAGTAGTTAAGGATGTTCAAGTTATTTATTCCCATGTTCAAAGAATGTCTAAATATGTTCCTAAATTCCTATTGAGGTATATAGGAAAGATGTTAAGATTCAAAATATTAATCGGAGGTGAAGCGATAATGTCACTCTGATAAACTCATAATGTTTTATTATCATTCATGCATTATATTCATGTATTACCCTTGACCCACATATGTTATATTCACTACTATATGATATGCATTATATATATGTAACGGATGAGAAAAGGGATACGACGTTATATACGCACACCACATGATCAGCTGATATATGATGATGATTATGCCAAAAGAGGCCGAAATGATATGATGGGAGACAACGTTATACACACACACACACACACACACACACACACACACACACACATATATATATATATATATATGTATGACCGCATTGTGCATGACATTTAGGCATATCCCTCAGAGGCATTCTATACAGACATGATACTTTATTATATTATGGCCCTCAGAGGCATTCGGTACAGGTTGGTTGTCTCTTGTCTCATGTTACTTTCAGGTCTCTATTATGCTATTTTTCATGCCTGACATACTCGGTACATCAGTCGTACTGACGTCCCTTTTGTCGGGTGACGCTGCGTTTCATGCCCGCAGACTCAGGTAGACAGTGCGATGGTCCGTACTAGTAGGTTGCTGGTTCAGCTAGTATTGGAGCACTCTATTTGTTCCAGAGTTGTAGTCTAGTCGTGGTATGATATTGGTGATATGCATAGGGGTATGGCAGGGCCTTGTCCTGACCTTATGATGTTACATACTCTTTAGAGGCTTGTAGACAGATGTCCTGTGTATGATAGTCGTGTATGTCCTTGTCGTCCTTGGTATATATATGAATATAGGTTGGGCCCTTCTGATTGTAGGATTTTACATACATCCTTTCCAGTTTACTAGTTTCATATGTCAGCAGGGTATCTCGTGGCGGCCACGTGGGTCTTGCGAAAGTACGGATATATGTTAAATATATGATTAGTAGTACTCGGCAGGTAAGGTCGGGTGCCCGTCATGACCCTCCGATTTGGGTCGTGACACAATCCTCACCCTACAAGCTAGATTTTGGGGTTGAGTTAGGCCCAAGATTCATTATTTATATGGTATCAGAGCTAGACTCATTCCAATTCTTTGTTCACCGATTGTTGGACCCCAAAATTATATTATTCACGCTCCAGTTAACAAGGTCGGGGCGTGCGGGAGAGTGTTAAGAGTCCCACATCAGATATGAAATGGGAACATGAACTCGTTATACAGACTTGGACAATCCTCACTCTACAAGCTAGCTTTTGGGGTTAAGTTAGACCCAATATCCATTCTTTACTTAAAACTCTATTATTCTGGTAGTTTTCAGAAATTGAAATTGTAATATATTGTCAGTACATAAAAAAAGTTTTGATCCATTTTAATGTTATAGAATTATAGCAACGAGTTGCTCAACCAATTTGCAAAAATGAAACCTCTTTGACAATGACAAGTTAAAGGCCGCTATGTAAAGACGAAACCTCTTTGTGATAGCTTATGTATAAAATGCTAAATTAATAAGCTTTGATCTTTCTTGATCATCACACGGTAGACCTTGCAAAATTTACTTTTCCTTTTTTGTAGACGTACAAATCACTAGTCAAAAGAATAATATTATTCTCATTGTCAATAACTTTCACTAAACAGCACGATTATATTGTTCCATCATTTATTGACTATGTAACACAAATGAAAAATGTCTACTTGCAATATGGCAATTAGCATTAAAGCACAAAAAAGGTTCTCCACATTAATCCATCATTACTCAATTAGCATGAAATCGATAAACTTATACATTGTTCGTATAAGCGACAGTGGAGATTCCATACATAGTTGGTATATAAAGTGCACATGGAGATTCCATCAAAGTACCATAGTACATAATTTGTCTGTAAAGTTAACATATATATGACCTTTGATGTCAACTAGGTATAATTACTCCAAAGTGTTTTTAATGTCTTTTCATGTTTTTGATGGAAAACAATAATCTCTTAATTATTTTTATTAATAAATAAGTATATATACAATTTATAATTTACAATTTATAATTTACATAATATGAAAAATTCTATTTCTATTCTATTCCCAAAAACCATATTTTATTTGTACAAAAATTCTATAATTATGGTAAGTGTACAATGCTAATTAAATACAAATAATATGTTACCAAATATACTCCAAACCGTGATATACTTGACGTGTAAATCACGTACTGTTTTGTCTTGTGTTTCCGTGATATACATGATAAACATAGCATACTTTCATTGATGACATGAAAATTAAGATGATTTCAAATCAAAGGTTTTTTTATTTCCTAAAATTGCCCTAAACCAAAATAATGTTATGCAACATTACTAATTATCGATAGACACTAACATGGCATCACGAATTAATTTAAATGCGTGTGTAAGCCATAAATCTGAATCTGGTTCTCCTTTAAAAAGTTAAAGGAACGGAGGAGCATATCTTCATGTCAAAGGATCAAATATTAGTTTAAAGGATAAAGGGAAATGACGTATTCTCATTATATTATTCTCCAATTGGATGGCTTTAATTCAACCCAAAAAAGAAAAAGAAAAAAAGATGAAATGGATTCTGATGTAGAAATGTGTGTGTCTTAACTAATTTAATCAATTAGCTAGTCAAACTCCAACAAATTAAAAGCAAAAGAAAAGATTTCAAAATTAGGAAAAAAGGTTCAAATTTACATCATAGATTGTGAAAATGTCTAATTTTGCCCTCCAATAGTAATTGAGCTCAGTTGCATCTTTGCCGTTATAAATTTTGGCTAATTATGACTATAATAATTTTCTGTCTGCGGGCATATTTAGCCTAAATTTGAAATGTTTTTGCGCCGATTCCCTTCACCGCCTGGTCTTTAATTTTTGCTTCTGCTTATCATTTAAATTTTTTTATGGGTTACAGTACCTTTTATTTTGCTGATCTACGAAATCAGAGATTGTGAATTCGATCCCCAGCAGAATCGTAATAAATAAATTTCTCAAGGCAAAGTTACTGTTGAACAAAGTTCCATAGAAACTTGTCTTGTCCTGCATAAGTTCTGTAGAAATGAAGTTATTTGACATAACTTATGAAGTAACTAATTCACTTCGCATAAGTTTATATGCAACTTTACCTTGCGAAATTAAGTTATATATAAGTGTAGGCTGATTTTTTATGTTAAAAATCACTTTATTTTTTTCGTGCAAATTGCCCGCGAGAATGTAGCTAAACTCAACCATATTAACGAATGATATAATTAAAACTGTTAAGAGTCTCACATCGGAAATGAAATGAGAACACAGACTCCTTATATGGACTTGGACAATCCTCACCCTACAAGCTAACTTTTGAGATTGAGTTAGGACTAAGATCCATTCTTTACATGGTATAAGAGTTAGTCTCATTCCAATTATTTGTTCAGCGATTGTTGGGCCCCCAAATTATATTATCCACGCTCCAGTTAACAAGGTCTGGGCGTGCGGGGAGTGTTAAGAGTCCCATATCGGAAATGGAATGGGAACATAGACTCCTTCTATGGACTTGGACAATCCTCACTCTACAAACTAACTTTTGGGGTTGAGTTAGGCCCAAGATTCATTATTTACAAACTTTTCGAAAAATATATGATAAATTTGCACCTTTTCCCTAAAAATGAAATGGGCTTGTGGATAGGCAATTCATATCTACCCACTATCTTCAGTTTGAATTATACTATATGAGGTTAAAAATATATTTTTTAAATATATAAATTTATATCCACGAGTCACAGAGGATTGATTAGTGCAGAATATTCCATGCCTAGTGATTCAAAATCGTCACTCTGATTCTTTTAGCTTTGCACTTTTGTAGTATTGCATTATTTTAATTCATTGATTTTTCGACCCTTGATTGGGCTGATCTAGTTTAACCCTTGCTAATGAAGAAGAAAGCATTTTGTTGTACTTGGATTGAAAAGTATGCTCATTTAGGGTCACCAAAGGTTATTAAGCTTATTTATTTAGTTTCTTGAAGTACTCTAATTTGTTGGACCACCAATATTCCATAGCTGTTATTCAGATCATATATGGATTATACTAACTATACACCTCACTACCTCTTTTTTTAGTAAGTAAATCTCACTTTCAAACAACAGTTTCAAAAAAAGAATCCATTTGATTGGATTCTTAAATTTTCATTATATTTTATTTGGAAGTGATGGGAAACAAGCTTGGGATTCGATCCAAGTGCACTCATGCATGTTGCATGACTTCAAATAGCACTAGGTCAAAGGCTTGATGCCATTTTCATGTAACACATATATTTATATACAAGTATATGTATTGTGATGTCACACCGTCTTTTATTACGTTATTATTGCTAATAACTAAAAGCTGAAATTTGGTCACTTAACACTTAATAAGGGCAAATCTAAAAAAATAAAGTTAATTCTTTCTTGATTTGGTAAGCGAGCACTCTTTTTGAATAAAAAAATAAAGACTAAGTGAACATTTTTTTTGTATGGAGGGAGTAGTTTAATTCGACACGGTGTTCAAATAAAAAGAGAGACTTCTAAAATTGGTATTTTTAAATATGTGATAATATTTATATAGCTATAATATTTTTGAGACTTATGATTTTAACATATCATAATATTTGTATAGCTGTAAAATCTTTTCACTAAGGATAAAATGGTAAGTAATATTATTTGATGTTTCAAAATATTTAAATATATCATTTGCTTTTAAATAGACTAATAAAAAAATAGTATCAATCGAAATTTGAATGCATTAGTATATATCTGGTGCATATATAAGGTGTAGGAGTAATTAATTTTCGCACAAAGATGCCTGTTAGTATTTTCTTTGAATCGAATATGAAATTTTATTTCATAATTGTGAAACATTATATCAAATACAGTACTCTTTATCTTTTAGTTGCTTCTTCAAAGAAATTAAAACACTTGTGTTGTGTGGCAATAGAAAATAACATAATTAACTAGCTAGAATTTCTAATGGCGCACACTCTTTATACTCATTAACATGAAAAAGGATCTCTATTTTGCTTTGCTCTACGAAAAACATCACAAGAATAGCCAAAGTCATCTATATCAAATTAATTTGAAAATAGCTAATTAATTAATGTGGGAAACTTTAGCGAGCTCCCATAGGAAAGATGTCCAAATTATTTCATGTCAAGTACTGTCGCCTTCCTTCTTCAGCGTAGCAATGTTCATGTCCTTCATAATATATGTTGAGGTGTGCGACTATCTTATTTTAAAAAAAATTAAGATGTTGGAGGGTAAAATTTTATTAATTACTATTCCTTCTATCTCAATATCTTAGTTTTCTTTTTTGTTTTTTTAGAAAAGAATGTCTCTTTCTAATTTGGTAATTCTTTAATTTGAACATCCCACATAAGAATGTTTAAAATTACAAGATTAAAATGCATTATGGTACATACATATCTTCAGTTTAAAATCACAAGATTCAAAGGTCTTTTTATTTTCTTAAACTTAGTGCCTAGTCAAATTAAAAAAGAAATTGAAATGGAAAGAGTAACTGATATCTTCAACTGGGGGTGTGCATGTCTGATTCATTTTCAATGGTCAAACATGTGAATTTTTTTTGAAATATATATGTACAAATATTAGATTTGGAATAATTTATTATCATTTGAAGTCGTCATTCTAAAATTTAAAACTCGTAAAATTAAAGTTCCGACTCCGCTAAAGGAGCCTCTCTTGAAAGTACTGGAGGGTCCTTTCTCATAACAATTATTATTGAGTAGGTCATCACTGCTGAAATGTCTACTCATATCACATGGCATGGAGCTTAGAGTTGAGAGTGGATGATTCAGAACCAGCAAATCCACTTCTGCAGAAATAATGTAATAAAGAAAAGTGAAAGAGAAAAGGTATTATGTGAATGATGATTGGTAAACACCAAGTCGACATGCAAGCAAAAAGGGGTTGGCTAAGTGGAAGATGATTTCATCTTTCTTTTTGAAGATCTTGAATGTACTTATTATTTGTAGAAAATGAAAGGAAACACTTCTTCTAGCAATATTTCTTTGCACACATAAGCGTCCGTACTATTAGTTAGTGGTACTAACAACCTGCTTGTTTTTTGGTTTCCTTCTCGTGATTTCGAATAATCTGAATTTCCTCTACGTAATGTCCATCAAAGAAGAAAACAATTTTTACCAAGATATTTTTTCATTGTAAGAATTTGAATTTGATATTTATGATTAAGAAATTATATCCCTCCCATCACGACCCGCTAAACCTTGCTTAATTGACTGATTAATTTTATGCATATAAATTCAACTATCCCATTATGACTACAGGTTGAGGCAAAACCGTAAACTTATACAAGATTCCTCTACTATTAATTAAAGGTTTCAGGTTTGAGTTTTGAGAATGAAAAAATTCTATCAGGAAGGGCTTCCCTTTTTAATGGACCTTACATGGTGCAAATTCAAATTAATCGGACCAGTAAATTGAAGTACCCAATGGTTTTATGAAAAACTTGAATTTGTATCAACAAAAAAAAACCATCAATTCGACCAAGGAAAAAGGGAGGAGAAAGAGGAGAGATTGGACCAAGGACAACCTGTATAAGATAAAAGGTGTCCATAGAAATGAAAGGAAAAATGGCATGTTAATTAGAGATGTTTTAATCTTGTTTGAGATGCTTAAGAAATTGGAGCTAAGCACACAATGAACAAGGAAATAGCAAGAAGAAAGAGATCTTTTAATTAATTCCAGGAGCTCTCCAATAATAATTAAATTTATATTACCATAGGAAGCGAAGGAAAAACATGAACGCTTCGACTAAGCAAATCCTCAAGGCTAATTCGATTTAAGTTAGGCAGCATCTATTTAGAACAAATTAAAAGAAGGTTCTTCTTGTTATAAATATTAGTTGTTATTATGAATGTCTATCCTACCAGAAAAATTAAGGTTAGTAACTTTGGGACAAAATCAGTTTTCTATTATAAATAGATATGTTCCCTTAATTGTATTTATATCATTTTCAAGAGAAATAAAGAACTTTCTTCTCTTCTCTATTTCTCCACAATAATTGTGTTCTAGTTTTATGATTTTATAACACGTTATCAGCAAGAGATTCTAGCCAATTGAGAAATTGATCAGTACTGTGAAGCCCCTAATCATTCCAAAGGTATGATTTATTTTGTTAAGTACTTATCTTGGTTCTTTAGGTACTGCCAATGACCATTTTAATCTTTGAGAGGTGAAACACATTTTGTAAAGTAAGAAGTATTACATCTTGAGATAAAGATACACTGATATACATATGGCTAATGATGAAAAAGAAAACGCAGTGCACTTTGTACACCATCAGCACATATACGACCATTTCTAATTAATTTTTGAATTTCGTTGATACTTTGACAGACATGTATTTTGATATTATGTTATCACATGTCCAAAATTATTTGCGAGTGATGTTTTCTGTGATTGTAATTCATACGAAAGATCATAAAGTGGAAAATAATAACAGATCCACTTAATCTCCAACAGAGTTTATAAAAATATATGATTACCAGTGATAATATTTTTCTCGTTATGATTAAATTTATTTCTGCCAATAACCACCGAAAGTGATAATATTTTTATCGGCTTGTGATTATAATTGAAGATATGTTAGAGAAAATATTCTCTACATTATATATGTACCTTGATTTGCTCCTGAAGTAGCAATTTCTTAGAAGAGGTTATAAACAATCATAACTTTATATAGTTAATGCACGTTCAGATAATTATGTTCCATTCTTGAAGAATGAGAAATTTTGATAAAAATTATAAATACAGATCCATTCCCTGAAGTGAATGTGACAGTATGTAGTAAAGCTTGTATATAAGGACGTGCGTTTGATTGTGAAGTTATCACAACTCACCTCCAGAAGAGGTCGAATAATTGAGAAGAAATATTATGAATTTATTATTCTTTAATCCTGAACTAGTTGAACTTTAAAATTTACTCCCGAAGTAGCAAATTCAAAAATCTGCTCCCAAAGTAGCAAATTCAGAAATCTGCTCCCGACGTAGCAAACTCAGAAATCTGCTCCCCAAGTAGTAGAACTTTGAAATTTACTCCCGAAGTAGTAGAACTATGAAATTTACTCTTGAAATAGTAAATATTCTGAAATCTATTTCCGAAATAGTAAGACTCTGAAATTTACTCCCGAAATAGTGAACTTTAAAATTTAGTCTTGAAGAAGTTTAACTTTGAAAGTTACTATACTTTGAACTTTACTCCTGAAGAAGTTTAACTTAAAAATTTACTCTTGAAGAAGTTTAACTTAAAAATTTACTCCTGAAGAAGTTTAACTTAAAAATTTACTCCTGAAGTAGTAAGACATTGAAAAGTGTCTAAGAAATATTTTGAAGCAATATTTTCTTGTGCTTGAAAAAGAAAATTATGAACTATTGAAAGTTATATCTAAAGTGCATCTAAATGATCAGATTTGATTCACCTAAGTGAATGAAAGAAATATCACAACTTAACTCCGGTAGAGATACAATAATAATGACATGCATACTATTTATGTGATATAAAAGTTATTGCAACATGTATCTGTCGTAAGTTGAAATATCTTGATTAATTTTATTAAGTATCATTCTAAGGAAAATACATCAGATTTTATTGAGTGTTTTCTACTATATGTTATTGATTTTCTCGCAACTCGTGTAGGATGTAATTACTATGTGATCGCCGTTTTGATACAAAATATTCAGATGTTTAAGTATTTACTTTTAGTTATTTATGAACTTACAATTGTTTTTAAATGCTTATTTAATTACTGTTTTATTTCATGACACCAGTAATATCTTACTAAATTTTCTTTCATGACACCAGCAGTGTCTAAGCAATATTTGGTAGTACAAAATTAATGATCAAGATCTCCAGAAGAGCCTAATCATTTTTCTACAAGAATTTTGACACCAATAGTGTACAAACTGATTATGAAAAATAAATTGAAAGATCCTGAAGAGTTTATTTATTATTATGTCATTCATCTTATATCGCAATATACAAAGTTGTTACAATTGAAACACAGATTGTAGTAAATTAGAATTTTACTGATAAAAATGGTTCAGATACAAAAGATTGAAAGATTGAATATGTTGAAGTTACTATGGGTAAACATATATGAAAGCTTACCCAATTTGTACTACAAATATAAGCATGATGGAATCACATGCCACAGTAAACCAGAAGTTTATATTGGTATAAAAAAATTTGTCATAGTAAATCAGAAATTTACTAAAATAAATAGCACATGGCATGGTAAACTTAAAGTTTATTAGTATAAATAATTTTACTAGTCCGCATGAGCGATTTGGCATCCCGATTCATATATGATGTGCAGATTGAGTATTTGACATATATTGAAGAACTAGAAGATTCTTCAAGAATTTATTCTGTGTTGCTTGTTCTCATGATAAGTTGATTATATCAGCTAATTGATATTCGGATTGAATTTCCTAAATTCTGAAAAAATATAAAAAGGTGAATATGGACTCGTTTACTTGTTATGTGATGTCTTAAATAGATGCATTTATGATACAGTCACATAAACGTTTATTGTCAACCTGCAGTTTGACATTTACGAAGTTGCTTGCTCAAAATAATTGAGTTGAAAGCATATTTTTTATATTATGTAATCAAGATAATTCATTTTGTTAATGTTGATTTATATCCAAGCTGATTTGGCGTTGAATGCCTCCGATAAATAGTTAAATCATTGCTTATGAGAACAAAACTTCATGTGTTGATCTGAAATATGATATATTGCATACAACAACACTTGTATGCTTTAGATCAATAAATTATGATAAATTCTCCCCTCACAATTGATTCAAGGTCAGTAACCAGATATTTCCATCTAACAGTTTTTATGTATGGTATATGGTTAATTAATCTACTATGATGCACAAAGATGGATTCCCCCCAAAGAAGATGAGATATGCGTTAGTTTTTCTAACATAATAGGGAGATAAGCAGCTAAGGAATATGTTATGAATCATAATTTGTATGATCCTCATTCAATGATAATTCAAGTCAAGTGATAGAAGCATTTGCTGACCCAAAATTATTTTTTAATTTTAGCAGTAACATGCTTCTATTAAATTAATGTCCCTGAAGGACGGAGTTTACAACATGCATAAAGCGTGGTAGATCAATCGGTTTCAAATGAAATAATCCTTGAAAATGGAGATGAGAAAATGATCAAAATGGTCATAATAAAGAGGCAATGTGCTCTCGAATAGCCTATGACACGACATTTTATAAAACCTCGTGAGATGTTTACGTGCCTAAAAATAATTAAAGTGATGAGATCTCAATAAGTTATGTCACGTTGTGAACCGATATAAATGATATATCGTCGACGATATATTTGGTACAGTATAACACAATATTGTAAAAGATTGTGAGGATTTGAATTCTATGTCTATAGAGCATGCTGACATAGACATTATTACCAAGTGAAATGACTCATTTTGGTAAGCTTCAAGCTTATTGGACTTGCAGTCCAAACATCAGAAAATATCATGCATTTAAATATTAATGGATATTGTCACATGACAAAATTTATGTGAAAATTCTTGAAGAATTTTAAATGTCTGAAGCATATACAAGCTCTAGAAATTTATTCATAATTCTTATATGAATTAAATCAAGCAAGGTGAATGTGATTTAATCGCCTTAATAAATATTCATTGACTAAAAGTCTATTTATCCTTATGTCTTTGTGAAAATCAAAATTTGTCATATTGTTGGTGCAAGTTGATGACTTGAATATTATTCGAATTCTTGAAGAGTTTCCAAAGGTAATAGATTATCTGCTGAAAGAAGTTGAAATGAGAAACTTGCAGAGCTTTTTAATCCTGAAGTGTCATATCTTTATGCAATTGATGCATTTATATATTTTGCTATGATTATGAGAGATTACAGTCATACGATATTGTTCTACATGACAGTCAAATCATATAAAGATAACATATGTTTATAAAGCAAGTCAGGAATGCACTTAAAGTGATTTCAACAATATTATATGCCGATGCAACTCTATCCAAAGACTGAAGATGCAGCAGCATACCTAGCCCAACTAAAGAGAGAATTCATAAAAGGACAAAGCATATTTTATCAAAATTATTCTTCACGCACGATCTCCAAAAGAATGGTGATATCAACGTGCAACAGATTCGTTCAAGTGATAATATGGTTGATTTATTCACCAAGTCTCTACCAACTGCAACTTTCTAGAAGATGGTGCAGAAGATTGGATTGCGAAGATTCAAAATTTAGATTGATGTTCTCATCAGGGGGAGTTAATACACGTTGTACTCTTGTTCCCTTACAAGCTAGGTTTTGTCCCACATAAGGGTGGACGTTCGGTATTCGATTCGGTATTTTCAAAGTTCGGATTCAGCAATTCGATAATCGATAATTAAAAATAGATATCAAATACCGAACTTTCAAATTTCGATTCGGTAATTCGATAATCAGTAAATTAAACTTCGATTTGATACGGTATTCGGTAATACCATATTAAATTCGAATTCCGCCAAAATAATTTCTTAGGAATGTATACCAAAATAATTTTGTCAGGGATGTAGTGACTTTAAATTGATTTTAATACTACATGTAGTTATCCTCTTTGTTACTGGTTTCGGATAAAAATTTAAAAGTTGTTTAACTTAATTACCATATATCATAGATTGAATTAGTGTAATGTACGACCTTACTTGAACAAGATTTGTTCTATAGGCTCGTACCACTGTATCCTTGAGTTCTACATGCCATTAGACCAGCAGATATTTTGGAAAAAAAATACTTAAAATTAGTGTAAATGTCATTTACATTTGAAATTATAATTTAGTGAAAGTCACGGTGTATAAACAAGTCAAGAAATATTCGGTAGTACCGAATTACCGAACTTATAATTATCTCAAATCGAATACCGAAATTGAATGTCGAAATTGATAATTTTATTCTAGAAAATCGAACCGAAAACCAAAAAACTGAATTACCGAAATCCCCAATTCGGTTCGGTAATTCGGTTTTCGGTGTATTATACCCAACCCTAGTCCCATAGGATTTTCCTTGCAATGTTTTTAATTAGACAACCAAAATGCGTATTACTAGAAATGTATACTCTTTATCCTTCACTAGAATTTTTTCCATTGGGTTTTTTCTAGTAAGATTTTAACGAGGTACATTATCTACCAAATAGACATTCAAGGGGGAGTGTTATAAATATTATTTATTATTATGAATGTCTATCCCTACAAGAAAAGTTAGGGTTAGTAATTTTGGGACCAAGTCAGTTTTCTATTATAAATAGAGATGTCCCGTTCATTGAATTTATATCCTTTTTCAAGAGAAATAAAGAACTCTCCTCTCTTCTCTATTTCTCCAAAATATTTGTGTTTTAGTTTTATGGTTTTATAACACTTTTTAGTTTTAATCAGTAAAATCATTTCAAAATTTACTCTCTGATCTTTTAATTATTGTTGTTTTCTGGTAAAAATAATTTTAACAAAAAATATAGTTAGAGATTTGTATTTAAGGATTTAAAGACAAGTAGGTCGTGTCCGATCCGGAGACCCTCTTGAACGAGTCCGGAATTGCTGATTAAGTTACAGGTATGTGAGAACAATATGTAAGTAAAATGTGATAGTAAGCAAGTAAAAGGAAACAATAAGTCAAATCTAAAAATGAGTTGTGAATCCAACAAGAGCTGAAGCTCAGAATGATGTATTTATCATGAGAGAGATCTAGATTACAAGGATGAGCTTAGAGAGAATACAATGTGCTTTCCTTCTCTTCTAAGTCTTGCATATATAGAACAAAACTTAGACTATTATGACTCTAGAAAATTGTGACGACGTGAGCCTAAAGACGTCATTGTGCCCACGTGCCCCGCGGTACTCTGATCTAGGGAGGCTGATGTGACGGTAGTTGTTGGGAATGAAGGACAACTGTGAAGATCCTTTGGGAACATTGTGGTTTCCGGAACCATTAAGCTTCTTGTATACACTTAACATCTCCGGATGCATTTCTACCCAATACACATCATTTCCCTCAATCAGATATTTTATCAAGCGATCATTGAACGCGCACAGTCACTCATTTGACGGCGCCCCTTCTGAGGCATCGATTGACATTCGCTGATCAGGCACGCCTCTTCAAGTTCCAAAAGTAATGATTATTCTCTTGGCTACATAAACCAGCAAGCCCGATCACTTTTCCTCACTTTCATCTTCAACCTTCCTTTTCTAGCAACTTTACTTTTCTGCCCTTTCACTTCCTATCCTCAAAAATGTCTACTTCCTCTTCATCTTCTTCTGGTACTTCTAGTGGTCTGACCCTCGCTAGAATAAGGGCAGAGCAAGGTCCACCCCGCCGTCGGCCGTCATCACCAAGTGTCACTCGGGCTATAGATCTAGGTTCTATTGCTTTCGAAATTATCCCTTCTAACTTCAACTTTGAGAGGGATTTTCGGGTAAACCTCCGCTACGAGTCTGTGGAGGAGATGACCTTATTGATTTACAACTCGGTTATCCATCAAGTTCGCATCGACTGTCGGTGGGGCCCAGATGTGGATGGTTTTCCTCCTCCGCTAAATGCTAGTATTACTCGGTATATCATGGGGATGTCTCTTATTTACACCTATCATTTTGCCATCGGATTTAGCCTCCTGATCAATCGGGTAATTGAGTCCTTTTTTCATCGTTATGCCATCTGTCCGGGGCAGTTAGCCTTGCAGACGTAGAGAATAGTTTGATGCTTGCAGCACTTGGCGGATCTCGCTCATCTTCCATTTACTCTGAATTACCTAATCCATCTCTATTCCACCGGGTGCTCTGTGATGGAATAATCAATTTAGCTTTCCGGGGCTCTAGAGCCCTGATTACAAATATTGAAGACGATCATAATCGGGGATGGTGTGATCGGTTCGTGATGATTCCTACCCACCGCCTTCAGGGCACCACTTTCGATCCTCTCCCGAAGCATTGAAATATCACTCATAAGTAAATTTCTTCTCTTTGTCTCTTATTTCTTCTGGTATTTTCCTGACTACCTTGCTCTTTGTTTTTCCAGTGGCCCCCATTATCCCTGAGCCCTAGCCGGATATTTTTGGTTGGGTGATGAGCATGCTTTGTGCCTCTTACAGCACCGAGCGAACATGGAGAGCGATTTCCGCTGACAAGTTGAAGAGCAAAAATCATGGTGAGTCTTTCCTCTTTTGCTGACTCTTCATATGTACCTATTGCATGTTAATGTGTTGCTCTGACTTTTCTTCTCATTGTTTTCCATGAAGGCCTCCCCGCTCGAGTGGGTTCAACAAGAAAGGTGACATCTCAGGACGGAGCCCGAGAATGCATTGGTAAAGCTACCAAGGAGGCCAGGGAGAGTAGGAAGCAAAGACTTTCGGATGATGCTAGAACGTCCACCTCTGATATTGGCTCGCGTATGATAACACGACATTACTTCGGCAAGCCTGAAAGGGAGGACATACAAAAGGTGGTCGTCATGGAGGACGATTGAGAAGAACTGCAACATTCGAGGATGCGGGGGCTCCTTAACTGAAGCCATCAGAGAACCAAGAGTCAATGAAGGACAGCCGGGAAGCGTGAGAGGCAGAGATTTGGGTGCAGGCCCTTCGGTTCCTCCCCCACCTATTGCTGGATCTGACTTCGGCCTTGAAGCCCCCTTGGCCCACCTTGCATATATATTCCTTCAAGTAATTTTGAGTTTTCCATCATGCATTTTCTTCCACTATTGAGCATTTCAAGAACATGCATTCATCCTCTAGTGCAGAGAGGTTGACGAAGGAGAACCGATGCCTTTAGAATAAGGTTAAATATCTCTGAGCTGGGCAAAAAGATCTCCTAGAATGGAGGACCACCCTAGAGGGGCAGTTTGGAGGAGGACAAACATGCACTAGCAGCCAGAGATGAGACATTCTGAATCATGACCCAGGCTAGGCAATTAATGGAGGAGAGGGTGGTCCGGGTTAAGCTTGATTGTGATGTTACGTGCGCATGGATTTAGGCGATTGTGGCTTCCCGTGCCCGCGTTTGAGCTCGGAACCAATGGCTGATACTTCATCGGGCAACTAAGCGGCAGAGGGCCACTTTGCTTTTGGACTATGTTGTCCTCCAAACCCGGTTGGAGGTCCTGCAAGGGGTGGATACGGGAGTGATTGATGTCTCATTAGCCCTCATGGATGCAGATGTGGATTTGGGGGCAGCTGAGGCTGTTATAAATGATCTGTGAGAAGACACGCCCCCCTCCTCCGACGCTTCTGCCGGCTTTTCTACTGGCAATGGTGCTCCCTCCGGCTTAGCTTTGTAAGTCTGCAGCCTTTGGGCATCGCTTTGGACGCCTTCTAGGGATCTGTTCCTTCGGTGATGATCAACAACAATGCCGGTGGTTAATGGTAGTTTTTTCAGCTCGTATGTGTTTGTGGGGGCCTGCATGCCTTTTTAAATGTCAGTGTTTTTAAAGTGGTCCGGCGCACCCATGGTGAATATTTTATTTTAATGGTTGTGTTTGGCCTGCAAACCATCTGGTGGATATTTCCGAGCCCTTGTGCCATTTTTTGTTTTTCTATTTGAAACTTCGAGCTCTGGTTTGTTGGATCTCCAAGGTCTATACGCCCCTATTAATGTTCTTTTGTTGAGCGTTTGTCGCTTGTTTTGTATAAATGACAATTGATTTCTTGCCTTTCATTTTATGCTATGACATGCGCTTTGTTTATTATAACGATTGTGATCACATAGCGACCCGTTGGCCTTTTAAATTGCACTTAGCCATCAAGGGCATGACTGTTGCGCTCGTCTACCGAACTATGCTACTATTCGAGCATTTGTTATTTAAGCCAAGGTTTGACAACCGGTGCACGCCTATGTGATATTTGGCATTTTGTGTTTGATGTCGTCTTTGCCTTGACCAAATCCGGGAATGTCATATTCAGGAATGCTAGCGCGAAATTGGGACTCAAGACATCTAATTTTGAAATGAAGGGAGATACTCCATTTTTTGTGCTGATGGGGAAGAAGTCTCAACCCCATGTATAGGCACAAAAGGTCCTTATAAATAACCCGCACGCGTGAAGGCTCTTATGGTAATGTCATGTTGTTTGAAGTGGTTTTGCGGGGATGTATGGCTTCCGAGTTCGATTTTGCGATGAACGTTTTTTCATTGCACCACTTAGTTCGAAAAATTAGTTAAGGCTTTTTTGTTTCACTCTTTCAAAGTTATATGAGACGACTCATCTTGTAAGTACATGATCCATTTCTGGGTATTTACAAGATTTATGAAAGAAAGCAACCGAGCAAGTTCAGTGACTGCCAGCAGTCCCAGTTTAAGAGAGTCCATCTTTAGAGGGGGTCTTTTTGTGGTTATACTACTCCACCTCCCCTCCCGAGACTTGAGTGCGAGGTCTTGAGGAGTTAAGTTTTGGGATATGACACGCTAAGCTTGAAGTGCTTTTTGAATCGTTGCCTTATTATAAACCTTGCCAGAAAAATCCTCAGCCAAGGAAAATAGTTCAATTCGTGTTCGTCCTCTCCGGAGGGTCCCGATTCCCTGTCAAGGAAAGAGAAAATTAACTGAAAGTGAATGTTCTTGTGTAAACAGAACGTACCTGCCCTTTTTTCAAAGGTAGAATCTCTTCAAGTGGCTGATGTTCCAGCTATTTTTTAGTTTTTTCCCGGACTCATTCTCAACCCGATACGCTCATTTCTCCGAAATTTCGGTGATTCGGTATGGTCCTTCCCAATTTGCATGTAGCTTACCCGCGTTCGGGTCCCTTATCGCGAGAGTGACTTTTTGGAGGATGTAGTCCCCAACTTTGAATTGCCTTAAATTAATCTTTCTATTGAAATACCTTTCTACTCTTCATTTTTGTGCCGCCAGACGTATGAAAACCAACTCTCTATGGTCCTTTAATAACTCTAGCCCTATTATCGTTGCTTCTTTATTAGATTCATCGGTAGTTTGAGTGTAACGGAAGCTCGGTTCTCCCACTTCTACGGGTATCAGATCCTCGGCTCCGTATACCAGAAAGAAAGGGGTTTTCCTCGTGCTTATCTTGGCTGTATAGCCAGCAATGCCGCTGGTAGTTCTTCTGGTTTCCAACTTCTTCTTAAGGCTCTGGACGATAGTTTTGTTGGTTGACTCTGTTTGCCATTTTCACACGGGTGATATGGTGATGAGGTGACCCTTTTGATGTTTAATCCTTTTAGGAACTCGGTGACCTTCTTTTCGAAAAACTACTGGTCGTTGTCACAAGCGATCTCTTTTGGTATTCCAAACTGGCAAACGATATGATCCAAGATGAAGTCTATGACTTCTCTTTCGTGAATCTTTTTATATGTTTTAGCTTCCAACCATTTTGAGAAATAATCAGTCAGAATCAGCAGAAACTTCACATCCCTCATAACTCCCGACAGTGGGCCCATGATATCCATTCCTCATTTCATAAAAGGCTATGAAACCACTACCGAGTGGAGGGCTTCAGTAGGTTGATGTATTATCGGAGAATGTTGCTGACATTTCTCGCATTTCTGGACGTAAGTGTTTGCATTTTCTTCCATTCGGGACCAGTAATAACCAACCCTCATTATCTTCTTTACCAATGAGTCATATCCGATGTGATTTTTGCAATTTCCCTCGTGTATCTCCTTCATCATGTAATCGACCTCTGTTGGCCCCAAACATTTAGCCAAGGGCCCGAGGTAGGATCTTCAGTACATCTCTCCCTCATGCATGCAATACATGGATGCTTTCGTTCTCAACGCCCGAGCTTTCTTTCTATCTTCCAATAGAGTCCTTGTCTGCAGATAATTGATAATATCATTCCGCCAGTCCTAAGTGAGGCTGACAAAATTTACCTCATGCAAGCCTGAGTCCAGGACGGAACATAGGAGATGCATTATGGACTCCGATTCTCCCTTAGTTGCCCCGAATGATGAGCCTAGGTTGGCCAATGCGTCAACGTTAAAGTTCATCTCTCGCGGGATTCGCACCACTTTCCATTTTCAAAATCGAGTCAAATAGAGTGGCGGCCTTACTTAAATATTTGTGCTTTCGACTGTCTTTGGCCTCGTACTTGCCCAATATTTGATTAACAATCAGCTATGAGTCACTTTTGAGCTCAATATTTTCGGCTTCGAGTCCCCGAGCCAATTCCAAACCTGTAATTACGGTATCATACTCGGCTCATTGTTAGTCAAATAAACATATTTAATGGCTTGCCTTATTGTGGCCCCTGAGGGGGAGACAAGGACAATCCCCAGCCCGATGCCTTTCATGCTCGTGACCCCGTCCGTATATAAGTCCTATTCTAGGGATGGTGCTTCGATTTCCCGATCTACTTCCATATAAGTATGAGGCATCATGCCTAGACTATAATCGGCCATGAAGTCGGCTAAGGCTTGAGACTTAATAGTGGTCCGGGGTCGATAGGTGAAATCGTACTCGCAGATTTCGATTGACCAACTTGCCAGCCGGCCCGAAAGTTCGGGCTTGTGAAATATATTACTTAAAGGGAAAGTGATAACCACACATAGGATGACATTGAAAATATGACCTCAGTTTACAAGACACAACTACCAAGGCCAAAGCCAACTTCTCAATGTGAGGGTATCGGGCTTCGGCCTCGGTTATTGCATACCCTTTTCCTCCCGAATGAGCACAACACTTACAACGATTTCGGATACAACGATGTAGATCAACAATGGCTTCCCTTCATCCAGTTTTGCAAGTAGGTTTTGTTAGGTATTTCTTCAAATCCTTTAGTGCTTGCTGGCATTCCGGGGTCCACTGTTAGTCTTTATTTTTCTTCAATAGACTAAAGAATTTCTGGAATCGCTCGGATGACCTGGATATGAACCTTCCGGAGGTTGTTATTCTCCCAGTCAATTGATGCACCTCACAAGCTGTGTTGAGTACCTCTAGTATTTGCTCTATCACCCGGATATGATCTAGGTTGGCTTTAATGCCCCTGTTGGACACCATAAAGCCCAGGAATTTTCTCGAGCCTACTCCGAAAACACATTTTTCATGATTCAGCTTGAGGTTGTATTTCTGGAAGATTTTGAACACTTCCTGCAAATGTCGAACATGTTCCTCTATTTCTAAGGACATTAACGATTATGTCATCTAAGTAAATCTCCACACTCCGACACAACTGATGGCGAAACATCCGTTGGGTCAGTTGGTGGAAAATAGTCCCTACATTTTTCAAGCCATATGGCATGACATTATAACAATAAGTTTCATACTCCATTATGAATGAAGTCTTTTCCTGATCAGACGGGTCCAGTCGTATCTAGTCAAACCCTATGGATACATCTAGGAAACTAAGCAGCTCATGCCCAGCCACCACGTCGATAACATGATCTAGGCGAGGCATAAGGTACGAACTCCTCAGACAGGCTTTGTTTAAGTCCTTTAGATCTAGAAACATTTGAAAGGTTTCAGGTTTCTTAGGAAGCAACACCACATTTTCCAGCTAGTCTAAGTATTTTACCTCTCGGACCGCTCCTAACTGGATAAAGTCAATCTACTTCTTCTTTGACGAATTTGCTTCGTTTTATCGACACCGGGCGTCTTTTTTGCTTAGTGGGTTGACAGTCTGGGTCTATGTTTAACTTGTGGAGGGCTAATTCCAGGGGCACACCTGAGATGTCCAATATCGACCAAGTGAAGCTACTAATATTATTATTCAAAAATGCAATCAATTTTTTCCTAAGCTTGGGGTTTAGGCCCGAGCCCAAGTATATCTGTTCCCCGAGCCTATTCGGTCAATAAGGGGTAAGATCGAGATCTTCTATTATGAATCTCCCTGTATCCGATTCTTCTACTTCCACGAATCCTCGAAGTATCTGATTTGCCTGATCCTCCAAGCAAAGGGCTTTCACTAGTTCTTGCTTCTGTATGCCCTCGGAATCAGGCTTCTGTGATTGCTAGCTGTCGTTTCTGAATGAGTTCTCTTACCTATCGACCAGAATGATTTTTGTCGGGTCGGGTTCAACGTCTCTTTGTACCGCAGCCACTCCCCAGGACGTCGGGAATTTCATCACCTGATGGAAGGTAGATGGGACTGCCCTCATGGCGTGCAACCATGGCCTCATAATTACTAAATTATAAGGCATTCCTCCCTCAAGGACATCGAACAAAGCTTTTATCGACACTCCTTGCATATGTGTTTCCATCTCGATCTGCCCATAGGTTGTTTCGCTAGATAGGTTGAAACTAGTCAATACTTTCACTATCAGAGTCATTTTCCCGGATAGCTGCATCTCCTTGATTATACGAAGTTGCACAACATTTACGGTGCTACCTGGGTCAACAAGTGCACGCTTAATGTTAAATTGAAATATTTGGATAGAAATTACCAAAGCATCGGCGTACGGGCTTTCGATGCTTTCTTTTTACACTTTGTTGAAGACGATAGGGTTTTCGGGCTCCTTCCTCATCCTTTTTCTAGATGAGGATGGCCCCTCCTATTGTTGCTTCTGAGATACTGCTTCCACTATTGCACCTCCGGCGATCATGTTGATCATTTCCTACTGAGCTGGGCTTTTACGCGAAGTCCCAGTCCTTTTTTCCCTGGCGTACCTAGATCGGCTACTAAAGAGCTCCTTCAAATGCCCCCTCCTCAGCAGGTCTGCTACTCATACCTCAAGTGTTTGCAATCTTCCGTTGAATGATCCGGGATCCCATGGAATTCACACCAAAGCTCTATGTTTGTGCCCCGCTTATTTGGATTGGACCAAACTACTACCGGGAACCGGGCTTCTTTAATATTCTTCATAGCCTTGACCAGATCCACGACCTTTATATTAAAGTTGTAGGAGGCCACGTTCGGCAGCCCTAAATAATTTGCGGACTTCTTCTGTGGTGCTTCACTTTCTCTTCTGGCTGACCATGGTCATACCTTGGCTTATTCAATCGGCCTTCATTACTAGGGATAATCGAGTTGAATAAGGTTTGTACCATCCTCTCGGGTCCCTTTGCCTGTATGGGGGGATATTACGAGATCTCCTTTGTTGTTTCACTCCGATTCTGACCCATGATCGGCCTTTATCCTCATTTTGGAGGTGTATTTATTGTTTACTTTATTTCAGGATTTGACCGGGAACTCCTTCAAGCTTTATTTTAATTTTCTCAACACACCCAAACTATCGACGTTCAAGCCGTCAGTGAACGCTGCGGTAGCCCAATCTTCAAAGATCACATGCAGTAGCATCCTCTCCCATTTGAAGCGTTACACAAAGCTACAGAGTAACTCGTCCTTTTTTTCTTTATGAGTAAGATATCCTCCTTGCGGGTTTCAACCCTCCGAGCCCCAGCATGGGTCTTAACAAATGCATCTGTAAGAGTAGTAAAAGAGTCAATAGAATTTTCAGGTAAGAGAGTATATCAAGAGAGTGCTCTCTTTGTGAGTGTTTGGCTGAACATTTTCAGCATAACAAATTTGATTTGGTGTTGCTGCTGGTCATGCCCGGTGATCGCGACCTCGAAAGTCATGATGTGTTCGTCTAGGTCTATTGTGCCGTCATACTTGTATATGTCGGGCATTTGAATTTCTTTGGGATGGGCTACGGAGTTGCTTCTTCCTTGTAGGATATTTTCCCGTACTTTCTCGCCTCAACCCTTTTTAATATCGGAGGGCGTGGTATCTGGCTCATCCACTCATGTAGCTCCTTTTCTAGCGTTGTGAGTCTCTCTAGGTCTATCTCTAGTACTGCAGGTGTTTCTCCTACGTTTGCTGCATATGTATCAGGTGCTCCCGTATCGTTAGCGTCATTTGTCGGTGACTATCTGGCGCTTCCCCAGTCAAGGAACTCAAAAACTTTTCCATGTGTTCCAGTATGTCGTTGTTTGCTACTAAGGTCGTGGGTAGACCGGCTTTCGAGGGCGTGCCCTCTTCTCTGAACATTCCCACCACTTTGGAGTGCGGACGTCTTTTTCTTTTCTTGGGGTACCGCTCGTTGGGTCATGCCTCACGACTTTCTGCTGAATGGACGTTTCCATCTATAGATTCATTTGTTTTCGGGGGGGCTGTTGTTTCCTCTTATTTCATCCGTGATGTTTCAGACTGGTCGGCCAGGTCTTGTTGCTTGGCGGGCACTGTATCTCTCCAAGTTCCTTTGATCCGTGTGCCATGCTTTCTTCACCTGCCATGTTCTAAGTGAAGCGCTTTTTGTTTAGGATTTTTTCAAGAAGATCAGCTATAGATCGGGACAACTCCACAACTGTCTATCCCCACAGATGGCGCCAAACTATTTTATGATACTAACAAAAAATACAGTTAGAGATTTATATTTAAGGGTTTAAAGACAAGTAGGTCGTATCCGATCCGGAGACCTTCTTGAACGAGTCCGAAATTACTGATTAAATTACAGGTATGTGAGAAAAATGTATAAGTAGAATGCGATAGTAAGTAATTAAGAGGAAACACTAAGTCAAATCTAAAAATGAGTTGTGAATCCAACGAGAGTTAAAGCTCAGAATGGTGTATTTAGCTTGAGAGAGATCTAGATTACAAGTATGAGCTTAGAGAGAATACAATGTGCTTTCCTTCTCTTCTAAGTCTTTCATATTTAGGACAAAACTTAGACTATTATGACCCCAGAAAGTTGTGACGATGTGAGCCTAATGATGTCACCATGCCCACACGCGCCGCGACACTCTGATCTAGGGAGGCTGATGTGGCGGGAGTTGTTGGGAATGGAGGACAGTTGTGAAGATCCTTTGGGAACGTTGGGGTTTCCAGAACCACTAAACTTCTTGTATATGCTTAACGTCTTCGAATACATTTCTACCCGATACAATTGTAAAAGAAAAGAATAAAAGAAACTTGTATTTCAGCAATTATCAGCTCGTTTTATTTGGTATTTTATCATTTTTATTGTCTATAAGGTTTCGAGTTCAAATATACATAAAAACTAAAACTCTTTGTGACTCATTTGATAAACGAAGATGTATGATGTTCTTAAAGCAATTTTAATTTATGTTCACAATCTCAATCCAATTTGAGTTGACTATCGTTTTTTCGTATTTCTTTAAATATAAGCTCATTGCATTCCATGAGAAAATTATTAGGAGTATTAGTATTTATACCGTAATCCAAACAATAAATCTAATAACATGTTTGACTTTGACCACCGACGTGAATAATGTTGCTAGAGCTTTTATTATTTTTGCTAAGAGGTTTCATATTGGTATTTGTTGAGAATATAATCAAATATTAAAAGTGTGTTCTATCTAACAGCTTAAGATTTTAGATCAGATGGTCGCACACCTCAGTATGGTATCAGAGCAGGCCATATTTAAGGTAACTTATGATTCTTATTGTATTATGAATCAACCATTTAAGGTAAGTTAGCATTCGTATTGTATTAGGAATCAACCTCTGTACAACTATATATATTGTGATTAATGAAATGAATCCCCAAGGGAAATTATTCCAATCTTACATGGTATCAAGAGCCAAACCCTAATCCCTCCCCTCTCTATTTTTTTCTCTCGGCCGAAACAACCACCTTCCCTTCCTCTCGGCCGGCGGCTACGACATTCCCACCATGTCTTCCCCCACAAATTCCGGTTCCTCCACTGGCACTTTTGACAACCCTTCTCACAGATCATTGTCTTCTTTTCACCCGGCTTTCGCCGTTACCAACATCAAGAATTATATCCCTATAATTGTTGACCAAGAAGATTGTCAATAATCCATGTGGACAGACCTGTTCTATATCCATGCATGTGCGTACAACGTGCTCAATCATATTGATGACTCTGTTCCTCATCCCACCGATATTGCCGATTCGACATGGCATCGCCTTGACGCCATAGTCAAACAGTGGATATACGGCACCATATCAAAAGACTTGTTGTGTACTATCATGAAAATAGGTGCTACGGCACATGACCTTTGGGTATGGTTGGAAGAAATCTTTCAGGATAATAAAAATACTCGGGCCGTGTATTTGGAAGAGCAATTCAACAATACGCGTCTCGAAAATTTTAACAACATGTCCGAATATTACAAACAACTGAAACACATAGCCGACCAACTTTCCAACGTCGGGACAACTGTTTCTGAAACCAAGATGGTACTTCAATTAGTTGCTGGTTTACCGAAAGGTGAATACGATACACTTGCAACGATGATTCAACAGGCCGACACACTACCAAGTTTCACCAAGGCACGGTCGCAACTATTATTGGAAGAAACCCGACGTGCTAAATAAGATGAGTATAATCAAAAGGCGTTAGCAGTTGACGAGATGGCACCACCGGCGGCCAACACCACCCAGCCATCACCGCAAAACCACCAGTAGCGGTAGTCCCGCGGCGGAGGGCGAGGCGGCAGAGGTCACGATAATAATAACAAAGGAAAGGGACGCGACAAGGACCACAAAAACCAACAAATAGGCCCAAACCCTGCACCCTACTTCTGTGGGCTGGTCCTCAAGCTTGGCCCAATATCGGGAACTGGGCCTCGCCTGCCTGCCCTTACCCAACAGTAGAGGCCCAGTTCCAGCAGAAACCTGGTCACCCGGCCTTCTGGGCTTCACCCCAGCCAATAGGCAGGCCTACCCGCAGCAGCAACATGCCCACATGGCCTCGATCCAGCATCACCCGCAAGGCAGTAGCCTGGCCCCCACTGATTTGGGCCAGGCCTTCAGCACCGTGAACCTTCAGCAGCCCGACGAAAATTGGTACATGGACACCGGAGCCACATCTCACCTCACCCGGTCGTCAGGTAACTTAACTCAACTACTTCGATTAAAGTGTCCTCAATTTATTACTGTCGACAATGGTCATCACATTCCAATTAAAGGTTACGGTAACACACACACCAAACATCCCCACTCGCATTTCTCCCTAAATCACGTCCTCTACACCCGTAACATCATTAAAAACCTAATCTCTGTTAGAAAATTCAGTCTCAATAATTCTGTGTCTGTCGTAAATGACCCTTTTGGTTTTTCTGTGAAGGATCTCAATACGAGGAAAATTCTTATGCGCTGCAATAGTGTGGGAGACCTCTATCCCTTCACTCAATCTTCCGTTGTCGGACCGCAAGCACCTCTATCCCTTGCGGCTATATCTCCCTCAACTTGGCACAACAGACTCGGACACCCCGGAGACACTGTTTTTACTTTTCTTAGGACTACTAAGCGTATTCAATGTAATAATGGGAAACTTGCCCAACACTGTTTTTCTTGCCCACTCGGCAAACATACTCGTCTTCCATTTATGTCATCCAACAGTGTTACTTTTTCTCCTTTTGATATTATTCATGCTGATTTGTGGACATCTCCGGTTGCTAGCTCTTTGGGTCACAAATTTTATCTAGTATTTTTAGATGACTTTTCACATTTTGTCTGGATTTACACAATAAATTCAAATCTGAAGTGTTTGCCAAATTCCTTGAATTTCATAAATTCATTAAAACACAGTTTGAAAAAACTATCAAATCATTTCAATGTGATAATGGACGTGAATTTAATAACTCGACATTTCACAATTTCTGCTCTAAACAAGGCATGATTTTCCATTTTTCCTGTCCATATACTTCCTCCCAAAATGGAAAGGCTGAACGAATTATACGTACCATCAATAACATGGTTCGCACCCTTCTGGTTCATGCATGTCTTCCACCGCCTTTTTGGGTCTATGCTGTTAAAATGGTAGAATCCCTTCTTAATATTTTACCAACTAGCACTCTCCAAAACAAGACCCTTACCGAAATCTTATACCATAGGTTCCCATCCTATGACCATCTCCGAATTTTCGGCTGCTTATGCTGCCCCAACATAGCCTCCACTGCACCTCACAAATTTGCCCCCCGTACCTTGCCTTGTGTCTTCGTTGGTCTCTCTCCTACTCATCGGGGCTACCTGTGCTATGACATTTCCACTCGCAAAATCATCGTCTCCCATCACGTCACCTTTGACGAGACGACCTTTCCTTTCTCAAATCTCCAAAAATTTTGGACCACCAATTACACCTTCCTCGATGAACCGAGTCTGTCCCCGGCTATCCAATTTTTGTACCAATAACAGCCTATTGTTCCGACAGTGCATACAGCCACTGTCTGGCACCAACCAAACAAATCCCTGCTCTCGGTCGAACACCCCACCAACTCCCTTGCTGCCTCTATCCGTGTCTCTTCCCCCCAAAGAATACCGCCGCTTCCCACCCAGAACCCGTAGCTTGCAAAGCCTCCAAGATGCACTCTCCCACCGCCGCTTACCATCGCATGGAGACTCGTGCACAACACGAGATCCTCAAACCTAAGGTTCACTTCAACCTCTCCACACAAACCTTATCACCCATTCCAAAAAATCCAAAACTATCAAAACTGGACCCTAATTGGAAAGCAGTCATATGCGAGGAGTTTAACACTTTAACCAAGCAGAACACTTGGGATTTGGTACCTAGACCAGATGGTGTGAATGTTATCCGGTGTATGTGGCTATTTCGTCACAAGTTCAGAGACAGTGGTGACTTGGAGCGGTATAAGGCAAGACTAGTTGCAAATGACACTAATCAACAGGATGGTATTGATTGTGGTGAGACATTCAGTCCGGTTGTTACACCGGCCACTATTCGGACTGTTCTCAGTATTGCTATGGACATGCATTGGCCGATTCATCAGCTTGATGTCAAGAATGCATTTCTTCATGGGGATTTGAAAGAAACTGTGTACATGCATCAGCCCCCTGGCTTTGTTCATCCGGCAGCTCCGCAGTTTGTATGTCATCTCAAGAAGTCATTGTATGGCTTGAAATAGGCACCCCGCGCTTGGTATGATTGCTTTGCCAGGTATCTTACGCAGATCGGTTTTATTTGTAGCAGGTGTGATAACTCTCTCTTCACTTTTCATCGAGGTAGCAACACTGCTTATTTGTTATTATATGTGGATGACATTGTTCTTACTGCCTCATCTGACGGTTTGAAGAATGAAATCATTGCCCTACTCAAAACTGAATTTGCTATGATTGACTTGGGCAAGATGAGTTATTCTTTGGGTATATCAGTGACTAGATCTGCAACTACTATATTTTTATGTCAGCGTAAATATGCAGAAGAGATAGTGTACAAGGCTAAGATGTCAAATTGTAAAATTATGCCAACTCTGGTTGACTCGAAATCCAAGCTCAGTGCCAATGACGGTGCGCCAGTTTCTGATCTTACTCTATATCGGAGTCTTGCAGGTGCCCTCCAGTATCTTATATTCACTAGGCCTGATATTGCATATGTCGTTCAGCAGGTGTGTTTGTTTATGCACGACCCTCGAGAGTCCCATTTTCTAGCCCTCAAATGTATTATCAGATACGTTAAGGGCACAATGGACTTTGGACTACATCTCTACCCCTCTGCCCCAAATAAGTTACTCTCCTACACAGATGCAGAGTAGGCAGGATGCCCAGACACACGTCGCTCTACCTCAGGTTACTGTGTGTTTCTTGGGGATAATCTTATTTCATGGTCCGCCAAGCGGCAGGCTACGCTATCCCGTTCGAGTGCTGAAGCAGAGTATCGCGGAGTTGCTAATGTCGTTGCTGAGATCTGTTGGCTCCGAAATCTTCTTTTAGAGCTCCAGTGTCCACTGCTCAAGGCGTCTATAGTCTATTGTGACAACATATCTGTCATCTATATGTCTCACAATCCGGTCCAACATCAGCGAACTAAGCATATTGAGATGGATATTCACTTTGTACGAGAGAAGGTTGCCCTTGGTCAGGTCAAAATATTACACGTGCCTTCCTCCTATCAGTATGTAGATATTTTCACAAAGGGACTACCGAGACAGCTCTTCAACGACTTCCGATCCAGCCTTAGCGTTCGGCCTCCTCCCGCTCCGACTGAGGGGGAGTATTAGCGAATATTCACCGAATATTCACAGTATATTTTGTAATTGTGATAGATGTATATTTAAGGTAACTTAGGATTCTTATTGTATTATGAATCAACCATTTAAGGTAAGTTAGGATTCATATTGTATTAGTAATTAACCTCTGTACAACTATATATATTGTGATTAATGAAATGAATCCCCCAGAAAAATTATTCCAATCTTACAGTATCCTTTAAAGTTTTTGGGCTTGATTCATGGAAACAACATGGATTTATGCTCAAGCAAGGAGGAATGAATGATATGAATTCCAGATGGATTTAATTACTTCACTTCCAAGAATTATAATTTAAAACCATATGATAGCTAGAATTCATTAACCCGATTAATTTGTATCCACCCTATATAAAGGATTCATTGAAGAGAATGTGTTTCCAAGTCGGAAGTTTTTCATTTTTAAAGTTCATCTGAGATTTCTGAGTAAGAATGAAAAAGTATCACTCATCCTCGACTCCTCCCCACGCTCCTTAATTGGTGCTTCCGAGAAATTTCAAGCAGCATGGCTTGTGATATTTGGTGATACATAGACATGAAACACCGATTTTGACTTTCAACAAGTCTGAATCATGCATGACGGAATGGTCCTTTTATTATTTAATCTACTCCTATAACTTAAAACCAAAAGTTGTTGAAGAGATGCTTTCCTGTTCAAAAATATGTGGAAGAATCTTTTTATATTCTGGTTATTTAATTAATTTGTTGGCTTTCTCTAGTAAATATTTGGTAAAATAGGAAAAATACAAATCAAAAGTGGCTTAGTTTAGGAGTAAATGTTAGCATTCATGCACCCTTATTAGTAATACAAATACATATGACTCATTTGGACATTCTCATCAAGCACATTTCTCTCCACATTTGATAGATTGATTAAAAAATTAAAAACATTGCCGGCAGAAAAGTACTCAAGTTCTATTTCCTTTTCTTTTTTTGATACCATAAATAAATTGAATAAAATAGTACACTGGAGTATTTTCATTGATTTTTCTTTTTCATGGGTATGGGATCAACAGTTACACAATTCAAGTGGTGCAAAAAATAGCACCCCCACCCCAAGCCATGGGCACTTTTGAGTACTATAAATTGAGACCGAACCCCTCGTTCAATTTTCTATCTTCTTTCGTTCTTGCTTGTGCTTCACAAAAGCAAAGAACAAGAAAATTAAACTACCTAGCAAAATTCATATTCAAGATTCTTCCTCTTCTAGAATTCCACAAAATTTCAATATTTCTTTTCCTCTTTAGATACTACCTTACAATCAATTATTATTCGACATGTCAACCATAGTGTATCAAGATTTGCAGTCATGTTCCGAGTCTCATATCATTGAAACAACTAGCCTTAATCTCAAAGGACAAACCACTCTGCCTCATCCACAAAGAAATATTACTAATGAAAAATGCTGGAGCTCCCTTCGAAGCCTCTCTACGGATTCTTTGAATTCGATGGAAAGGGAAAAGTCTTATGTTCACCCTTTATCAAAGCGACTACCCTCGTCATCAAGACTTAGTGAACAGAGCCTTGCATTATGCACTGAAAATTTGGGAAGTGAAACGGGAACTGATCAAAGCATTGAAAGCAGCATTTTCTCATTTTCCTCGCACGATTCAAAAACAGAGCAATCACCCTCGTCTTCAGAAACAAATTACAATAAGGTTATCGCTTATAACAGTACTGAGAGGTGCCGAAAACTTCCACCTACCTTGACATCCTTAAGAGGGTCTAATTCACTACAAGTTCGGCCACACCGAGAAGGCGGTAGATTAGTCATCAAAGCCTTCAAGGCACCGAAAGCACATACTTATTTTCAAGTTGAAAGAAGCAATGGCAGGCTTAGGCTCTGTTTTTTGAATGATGGAAGCTCTGCTTCCAAATTTGACATAATGGAACCGACCGATGAAGAGAACGGAGAATTAGAAATTGAAAACGACGTATTTGAAAGTGAAATTGTCGATGAGGAAGAAGAAAATGGCATGTACATGAAACAGGACATGGATGGAAATAGTTATGATGTTGAGGTTGAAATTGGAATAGGGAACTGTCAAAGGATACTCAGGTGCAACGAAGGAAGGCAAGGCAATAAGAAATTTTGTGATTGGAGGAACCCTTTGTGGGTGGCTACTTCCTAAACTTTTGTATTTGGAACACTTCATTTAATTTTCATTTCTAAAATTCTATTTGTTTTTGCTTTTAAACCCTTGGTCACTCTTTATCTTATGTTATATCTTTCATACAGAGGGGTAGAATTTTTTAGTGGAAGGAGTTAGGAGGATGAAACTCTCTTTGCCCAAAGAAATAGACGGCTTCGCCTTATATGGATTTTAAATTATAATTATTTTTTGTTTTTTTATATATATATAATTAAATATTTTTTTAATATAAATATAAATCAAATACACTAAATTCGGCCGAACTCGAAGTTAAAGGATTGACTCTGCCCCTGCTTCCATATATGCATTACATATATAGACCTATCCTATAAGCTTGTGGATGGTAGTTATTATCGTTATTTTTTAATATAGCCTCTTAAAGGTGCTCACAAGTTCCCACAAAGTCAGACTGCTCCCCTTTGTTTAGAGATAAGGATATCAAATAATCAGAATTAAAGACGCTAAACAATTCTTTAATTTCCCACCGATGTGGTAGATTTGTCACACATCATATTTTCATGCCTCAAACATCTTACTTAGTGGATCAATATCTCTTTCATTTCTCAACGAAATTTGACGATTTTTGGCCTTACGGTCATCTACTCACTTAGTAGATTATGCACGTGTGAAGAGACAAAGTTTCCAACATGCGAAACCCTAATGCTTAATTCATTAAATATGGGTGGACACACCTCCCCATTAAAGACAAATTTCCAACACAAAATTAAAGACGCTAAACAAAATATTGCAAAGGGTGAAAATATGGGACTTAGATCACGTTAACTTGCAATAATTTAGAAGGGCCTTAGCGACTTTGGACATTAGATGCACATGGCTGGATCCCTTGTTTCATCAGCTATTGGAAATTTCCCTCTGGAATCAGAATGTGTCCCCCCTACCACTGTTAGTTACCTTAAAAAGGAAAAACGATGAGTATTTTTTCTTGCTTTTAACTTTCCATGGTAGGGAGGGAAATATTTTGGTATTTCAGTTTTTGGTTAAAATATTTTTAAAAATAATTTCTCTACAAAAGCAAGTTTATTAAAAATCAGAAAAATAATTTTGTTTCACAATTGGTATTTCATGCAAATTGTCTTTCACTCACTCCCATCCCACCTCCCGCCCCCTTCTACCTTCGCCCCACCCTCCTGAAAAATTAAAAAAATAATTTCCGTGATATTTATTCTCACTTGAATGTTTAATTACTATGATTAAATATACATTAATTTGGTGTAAATATCGATTAGATAAGTGTTTATCGAGAAAAATGTCGCATTATTTAAGCAAGTAAAGCGTCGAAGCAGTAGATGTACTTAAAGTGTTATTTTGGAAAAAATCTCATTATAAAACTTAGCGTCATTAGTCTCTCATTTGTAGTCAGATACGATCTTCGTAGAATCGCCTTGTTTATTTGAATCTTTTCGGTCTATTATAGCAATTGGTTGTTACACGTCTATAACGACATTTAGTAACCGAAAGAAATAATCTCTTGATTATTTTTATTGATTGAAAGACTATTTATACAAGTTATATATTTTCATAATAAGAGAATCATATTTCTATTCTATTCTTAAAACCTTATTCTACTTGGATACTAACTATACATTTATGGTAATACAATTATTATGATAAGTGTACAATACTAATTATATTACAATATTACCTAAACTATGATACTAAATATTTACCATAAATTATATACATTACACGGTACAAAACCGAGAGTCATCCGAGACTCATATACACAATATACACATGTATATTGTGTATGTTTAACACACCCCCGCAGTCATAGCGGGCGGTCTTCGAACGCTGAGACTGTCCCTAAAATCTTCAAAAAGGACCGAGGGAAGACCCTTTGTAAAGATGTCTGCAATTTGATATCTTGACGGGACATGATAGACGCGTACCTGACCCCGAGCAACCTTTTCGCGGACAAAGTGAATGTCCATCTCGATATGCTTAGTGCGTTGGTGCTGAACCGAATTACCAGAAAGGTAGATGACACTAATATTATCGCAATAAACCAAGGTTGCCTTCTGAATGGGACAATGAAGCTCCAAAAGCAAATTACGTAACCAACATGGTTCCAAGACCACATTAGCTACCCCTCGATATTCAGCCTCGGCACTTGAGCGGGATAGAGTCGACTGACGCTTCGCAAACCAGGATACCAAGTTGTTGCCAAGAAATATACAATAACCAGACGTAGACCGTCTGGTGTCGGGACAACCACCCCAATAAGCATCCGTATACGAGACAAGTGTGGACGTCGAGGAAGAATATAAATGCAAATCATAGTCAAGTGTACCCTGAATATACTGAATGATGCGTTTGAGCGCATTCATGTGCTCAATTCTGGGATCATGCATGAACAAACACACCTGCTAGACAACATATGTAATATCCGGTCTCGTAAAGGTAAGATGCTAAAGGGCCCCTGCAAGACTGCAATAGCGGGTCAGATCCTCGTAAGGTATGCCGGCCGCGGTACTAAGCTTGGGCTTAGTATCAACTAGAGTGGAAGTGGACTTACATGATGACATCCCAGCCCTCTCGATGATCTCAGCTGCATACTTCCGTTGAGATAAGAACAACCCATCAGAATAACGAGTGACAGCAATCCCTAAAAAGTAACTCAAGGGCCCCAAATCTTTCATAGCAAACTCAGAGCTGAGCATGGTCATGATAGACTGGCGTAAGGCATTGGAAGAGGCAGTCAAGAAAATATCGTCCACATATAACAGAATGTAGGCCAAGGACGAACAATGACAGTAGATGAACAAGGAATTATCCGACCTGTTGTGAGTGAACCCAATAGTCGAAACATAGTCAGCAAACCTTGTATACCAGGCCCGGAGAGACTACTTAAGCCTATATAAGGACTTTTTCAATAAATAGACATGATGAGGATGTTTGGGATCCCTGAATCCCAAAGGTTGATGCATATAGACTGTTTCCTTGAGATCCTCATATAGGAAAGCATTCTTTACATCTAACTGACGAATAGGCCACGCCTTCGAAAGAGCCAAGCTTAGCACCGTGCAAATGGTAGCCGACTTGACAACCGGATTAAATGTCTCACCACAATCTACACCAACCTGCTGAGTCTTACCATTACCCACAAGTCGCGCCTTATGTCGAGCAAATGAACCATCTGAATTCTCTTTATGAGCAAAAATCCACATAAACCTGATAATATTAATACCAGATGGACGGGGCACCAACTCCAACGTCTTATTATCAGTAAGAGCATTATATTCATCGGTCATAGCAATTTTCCAATTCGGGTCATTTAAGGCAGACACAGGATTACGGGGTAAGGGGGATTTAGGGATATTAGAATGTAAATTAAAATATTTTTTTGGTTTAAAAACACCCCGTTGACTACGAGTGACCGGTCTATGACTCGAGGGAGAATTGGGCGGATTTTAGGAATTTGCTGGGTTCAGGACGGATTGGCGGTGCGGTGGGCTCTTGGCCCAGTCGTAAGCTGGAGCGATAGCTGGACCCGTTCAGGTGGTGGGTAGCCCATTTCTTGGAACCGGTCGATGGTGGTACTGGGATTGAAAGGGGGTGACGGACCAGTGGGCCCGCTGGAGAATTTTGGGTGCGGTATACGTCTGAAAAATGCTGAATAACATACGGGGATATACTATCATCCAAAAAATTATACGAACTAGGCACGGAGTATTACCTTTAGAAAATGGAAATTGGGATTCATAAAAAATGACATGACGATTAATGATGATTTTATTAGAGGATAAGTCAAAGCATTTGTAGCAACGATGATTAGATGGAAAACCCAAAAACACACACGAAGTAGACCGGGCCTGAAGTTTGTTAATTGTGGTGGACGGAAATAACGGATAACATAAACATCCAAAACCCGAAGATGTGAATATGAAGGAATTTTATTATATAAAATTTGAAGGGGGGAAGAATATGTCAAACCTTTGGAAGGAATTATGTTAAGGAGATATGTAGCCATTTAGAGAGCATGATGCCAAAAAGACGGGGGTACGGAAGCATTAATGAATAAAGTTCGGACAATGTTATTTATGGAACGAATTTTGCGTTCAGCTTTCCCATTTTGTGAAGACATATGAGGACAAGAAAAATGAAAATTGATCCCATTATTAGCACAGAATTCCTGAAATACCCCATTGTCATATTCTTTTTCATTATCACACTGAATATTTTTTATTTCTCGGTCGAATTGGGTTATAATGAATGCTCTAAATTTTAAGAAGACGGAAAAAACTTGTGATTTTTTCGCTATCGGAAAAGTCCATAAAAACTTAGAATAATCATCCCAACAAAAACATAATACCGATGACCCACAGAACTAAGAATAGGAGACGTCCATAAGTCGCTATGAATAATATCAAATGACATTAAAGTATGGGAATTTGAGTCTATAAATGGCAATTAACAATTTTTCCTAAAGCACAAGACTGACAATTGGGAGTACTACTCGTACCATTACATGAAATAAAACTATTTTTATCTAATGATGACAAAATAGAGGACCCCGGATGACCAAGATGGGCATGCCATAAGGAAGGAGAAATGACTGCAAAGGCGGATGGCAGAGCTTGACTCGATGGGCCGGAATCGGGTGTGATAGGACAAAGATCACCCATACCATCACACCTCATGAGATGACTCCCTGTCTTGAAATCCTTCATAGAGAAACAAAATGGATCAAATTTAATAGAAACAGAATTGTCAGTAGTGAATTTACGGACAGAGACTAAGTTTTTAATCAATTTGGGGGCGTGTAGGGTGTTTTTCAAGATAAGAGGTGGATGAGGGGGAGACAAAGTTTTATGACCATAACCACGAATTGAAATAGAATTATCATTACCAATAATTATGCCGCGAGAGTTGCTCAAATTGAAATAAGATGAGAGCATACCTGAATCGGATGTCATGTGGGTAGTGGCACCGGTATCCATATATCAATTTGGGTCCGGAGGAGTTAAACCAAGCGTGTGCATTGCGGCTTCGATGTCGGTAGACATGGATGCTACTGCGTGATGGGCCTGCGGTGGCCGAGGCCCAAGCACCCCTGCTTGCGGTCTCAGCCCAGACTGCTGACTGTATGTGGACTAGGCCGAATTGGGCCTGGATTGTTGTTGGGCCTCCCACTGCCAGTTGGGCGAGAATTGGCTGGGCCAAAACTGCTGCTGTGGGGAAAACTGGTTGGGCCCAAACTGCTGTTGTGGGGCCCACTGCCACTACATAGGGGCCCACTGTGGGCCCCAGAACTGCTGCTGCTGCTATTGACCACCGCGAGGACCCCCACCGCCACCTTCATTCTGTCGGCTGCTGTTGCGGTTCTTGCCATTATTTTTCTTATTTCCACCTTTTTTGCCGCCATCGTTGTTACGGTTTTGGCCCGAGTTGTTGGAACCGGTAGGATACACCATGGACTCTGTCATCATGACTACGGGACTAGCTCCGGTAGCCGCTCATTTTTCCATGCCTGCTTCTTCGAGTGTAAGCATAAAACGAGCCTGATAAAATTACGGAAGCGGATTGCTTTGCCGAAGAAGCGTTCCAACACCATTATAGGCCTTGGAGAAGCCAGAAACCATTTGGAGGACCAAACGATCGTTCGAAACTGGCGCGCCAACGTTGCGAAGTTGTTCTGCCAATTCCTTTAATCTTTTGCAATAAGCTGAAACATTAGGGAAATCTTCCATATTAACGTGGGAGAAATCTTGCTCAAGGGTAACGACTCTAGAATTTTGATTATCTTGGAATATATCACGCAGTCTATCCCAAGTCGTATGTGCCGTAGCGTCAGGCTCAATAATTGTTTGCAAAAGGTCGGTAGAAATTGTGGAATATATCCATTGGAGGACAGTGGCATCAAGAGTTGTCCACAACTTAGGATCATCCTCGCGTTTTGGCACCTCCGTATTCTTAGGAACCGCAGGGATTATGTGATGGATGATTTGATGCGATCGTGCATGAATTTTGAACAGTTCGGCCCACGTCGCATATTGGACGTTTTCTATTTCAAGAACGAGAGGGATGTTATTCTTGATGTTAGAAACGGTAAGGGCAGGATGAAACGTGTTCCGGGATGTAGATATATTGATAGAACAATATGTGATTGAGGGATTTGGGAGAAAAAATTGGGAAGAAGCGGGTTCCCGTCGGCACAAAAATCGAGAGCAAAGGTCTCGGATTTGCAAGGGAGACGATGGGAAAGTGGAGGAGTTTAGAGAGAGGATTTAAGACCTAGACTTCTGATACCATGAAAGAAATAATCTCTTGATTATTTTCATTGATTGAAAGACTATTTATACAAGTTATATATTTCCATAATAGGAGAATCCTATTCCTAAAACCTTACTTTACTTGGATACTAACTATACATTTATGGTAATACAATTATTATGGTAAGTATATAATACTAATTATATTACAACATTACCTAAACTAGGATACTAAATACTTACCATAAATTATATACATTACACGGTACAAAACCGAGAGTCATTCGAGACTCATATACACAATATACACATGTATATTGTGTATATTTAACAGTAACATTTAGTTTTTATTTGATTTTCATAAATAAAAATTACCCAAAAACAATTTACAATTTTTTTATATTATAAAAACTAAAAAAGGTTATTTGTTTTATGTTATGAAAACTAAAAAAGGTTAATTAAATCTAAAATCGCAAAGACATTCATATTTCATCAAGTCCCCAATTTCATCTTTGAAATATTTCTCATGTTCCAAGTTTATAAAAGTTTTTTGACATATTATATTCCTTGTTTTCGGAAATAACCGTTCTACCTATCAAGGTAAAGGTAAGGTCTGCGTACACTCTATCCTTCCCAGATCTCACGTTTTGGGATTTCACTAGATATGTTGTTGTATATTCCTTGTTGAAACTTGCAAAAGTGAAGCCTTTTAAAAATAAGCACCGGTGGTTTAGTGGTAGAATCATACCACGTCACTTATACAACTGGGTTCAATTCCCCTTTTTAGAGTTTTGTGATGTAAATATAATTGTGTAATTTAAGAAAATTGAGGAACTTTGTTGATTTTTGTTTAATTTTCCCGATTATCAGAAAATACAATCTTCTTTTTAATTTAATTACCATGTAGAGTATCAAAATGTTTCGACGATGTCTGTGAATTTTTCTCATTGATATGCTGAAAGATTTTCAACGGATTTTTTCTCGAGAAAACACATATTTTTAATAGTTTGTTATGATGAAGGTTGTTGTAGTTACATGTAAATATTATTTTAAAAATAAAATATGATATACAAATTAATTTAAAGAAAATTAATGATTATAATATTATTATAAAGAATGATTGTTATGGAAAGATATTACTATGCTCATCATATTTGTTTTAGTGCCGACAATAGTATATAACATATGTGATAATTGTCAGCTTCTTATGTCATCCTTGATCCTTCTTGTTGGAAAGTAATATTGGGTTGGGTCCATTCATTAGGGGTGTTAGATGACTCATGAGCTCATTAATTTTTTATCCACGTTAAACCCTAGAACTAGTCTATAAAAACATAATTATGAGTGTTTAAGAGAAGTTAATTCATCATATAGAGACGGCTAAGGTTCACACATAAAATATATCTCTGCATTAGTTAGAGGATATCTAGGTTGTGGAAACATGGGGATTCATCCGCTTTGTGAGAACTTCTGACGACCGGTGACACGAGTCGTGATTGCTGCAGATCCGCTTCCGCTATGGAGAAATCCGTAAGTCTCCTAACTAGTATTTACGCTTCAAAATATTACATTGGCATCAAAGCCATAGGCACGTGTTCCGATTGGAGACATGATCGTATGCAATACATGAAAATTAGGGGTTTTATGAATAATCCCGAATCTTAATTGCATTATTTCATGTATGTAAGTGCCTAGTTTTTGCATGAACCCTTAGGGATTTTATAGATCTCATCGAAAAAATTTCGTCGATATGTGGATCATATTTTTTGGCCTTGTAATTTGTGAGATATTAAATTTTAAAGTTTTAGGATTTAATAAAAAATTCAATAAACTCGTTTTTATGCAATTTTTATGTGAATTGACTTGGGTAATATGTTACCCATATGTTTTTGAGCAAAATTATATAATCGATTGTGATTTTCATCGAAAATTTGGGTAGCATTTTAAGGAAAATCCGCTAGGATTTGTGTAGAATAAAACCCATCATTTTTTTTATCATATGGATCAATCTTTGGATGGTTTTGTTATTAATCTGTATTCCAAAAAATCAGTAAATAATAATATCTGAAAATAAACAGAATCAGTGTTGAAAAATAAGAATAATTTTTTTTCAGAATATAATCGAGCCCACTTAGTTCAAAGTGTGTCCTTAAGGAAATTATTCCCCTCACCGTACTCGAGGTTGATGGAATATTCCCTCCCAGGATAGAATGATTATCTTACCAGAATAGTAGTACTCCAAATTCAGGTAGTGGCGAACCACTCAACGGCAGTATATCACACAGAATTTATTTGTGCAGAAGAAGAAGAAGTTTGTGTTTTTCCAGAAAATTAGTAAGTAAAATTCTGAGGAATCAAACGAATTTATAGCCATGGAAGTACTGTTTCTGAAGGTTTGCAACCCTTCTGAACAACCACTAAAAACTGGTGGGAAATTTAAATGTGGTAAAGAAAATGGGTCGCGGGTCAGACAAGCGGATCCGGGTCACTAACGGGTAGGATTGGATAAGTTAATTAATTTAATTAAATAATAATTAAAAATTAAAGAAAATTTGGTCCAAAAAGATTATCAATCAATCAGATTCAAATCCGAATCCGAAGCCGGAGCCGAGCCGAGGCCGAAGCCGAGCCGAGCGACGACGACGGCGCGAGGGGAGACCCTCTTCTTAACCCTTTAGTGACAAGAAGGAGTACTTCTACTTATAAGTAGAAGAAAATTTTTTTCCACTACCGATGTGGGACAAATGCTTATTTTATAAAGCAAGAGGGAACTCCCACTTTTCTTTCCACCACCGATGTGGGACAACTCCCACTTTTATTTCCATCATTTCCCATTCACCAATATCAATACCCAACAATCCCCCACATGAATGGGGAATGGCTATAAGATAAAGGAATGTGCGGACGAGTATGATATACAAGCGAGAATTGACTGCATCTGGATAAGTAGGTTTCCCTTTGAACTTTCCGTAGTGAACTTATATCGGATATACTCGATCAATCGGTAGATTTGATATATTTGAACCGTCGAACTTTGTTGTATACCTAGACAACATAAGTCACACAATCAACCCTCAACCGTTTATGATTCTCACGGTTGTGTTCGTTTCAGCCATGAACACCTCCTGGTTTCATGAGTGCGTAGAGAATGGACCTTCACTGTCATTCCCCTTTAAAGCGGCTTACACTTAACACTCACATATGTGATTTCTAAACATGTGATCCTATAGCCACATTATCTGGTCATACACTGCCAGATTTAGATAATCATTAAAGAACCTTAATGCTTTATTAACTCATTAACAAGCCATAAGGTTTTATCCTTATTTCTGAACATTGTCTTCATCCGAGAATGGGTTGAGTTATTTGACAATGTTGAACCGTCAGTCACAATTTTGTTTGATCTCCTTGAACCTAGCTCTTGGGATCTCCAGTCTGCTAGGTAGAGTTACCGTCATAATGACTTGTCCTCGGCCTTAACCCCATTCCCATTGATGATCTACTAACTCTCTCTCTAGATAAGCCTTTTGTAAGTGGATCCGCCACGTTATCTCTTGACTTTACATAGTCAATCGTGATAACGCCACTAGAGAGGAGTTGTCTAACGGTATAGTGTCTTCATCGTATGTGACGAGATTTTTTGTTGTACATTACGCTCCCTGCCCTACCTATTACTGCTTGACTGTCACAATGTATACATATAGGAGCCAAAGGTTTGGGCCAGAATGAAATATCTTCTAAGAAATTCCGGAGCCATTCAGCTTCTTCACCGGCCTTGTCTAAAGCTATAAATTCAGATTCCATTGTAGAGCGGGCGATGCATGTCTGTTTTGATGATTTCAAAGACATTGCTCCTCCACCAACGGTGAAAATATATCCACTCGTGGATTTAACTTCAGATGATCCGGTGATCCAGTTTGCATCACTATATCCCTCAATTACTGCGGGATATTTATTATGATGCAAAGCATAGGTTTGGGTGTGTTTTAAATACCCCAAGACTCGTTTCATTGACATCCAATGAGTTTGATTGGGATTACTCGTGAATCGACTCAGCTTGCTTATAGCACATGCTATATCTGGTCGTGTACAATTCATAATATACATCAAACTTCCCAAAACTCGTGCATAATCCAATTGTGAGTCACTTTCACCTTTATTCTTTTGAAGTGCAAAACTTACATCAATTGGAGTCTTTGCAACATTGAAATTTAAATACTTAAACTTGTCAAGTACTTTTTCAATATAATGAGACTGCGATAATGCTAGACCTTGTGGAGTTTTATGAATTCTGATGCCTAAGATCAAATCAGCAACTCCTAAGTCCTTCATATCAAATTTGCTAGCCAGCATACTCTTCGTAGCATTTACATCGGTAATATCTCTACTCATTATCAACATGTCATCAACATATAAACAAACAATGACTTCATGATTTGGAGTATTTTTAATGTAAACACATTTGTCACACTCATTAATCTTAAATCTATTTGCCAACATTGTTTGATCAAATTTCGCATGCCATTGTTTGGGTGCTTGTTTAAGTCCATAAAGTGACTTAACAAGTTTGCACACTTTCCTTTCTTTACCAGAAACCACAAAGCCCTCAGGTTGTTCCATGTAAATTTTTTCCTCTAATTCTCCATTTAAGAAAGCTGTCTTGACATCCATTTGATGGATTTCAAGACCATATACGGCCGCCAGTGCCACTAACACCCGAATAGATGTTATTCTTGTTACCGACGAGTATGTGTCAAAGTAATCAAGGCCTTCTTTTTGTCTATAACCTTTGACCACAAGTCTTGCCTTATATTTGTCAATAGTGCCATCAGCTTTCATTTTCCTTTTAAAAATCCATTTTGATCCTAAAGGTTTATTTCCAGGAGGAAGATCAACCAATTCCCATGTATGGTTGTTCAAAATTGATTCAATCTCACTATTGACTGCCTCTTTTCAAAATGCTGAATCAGAAGAAGACAACGCTGCTTTAAATGTTTGAGGCTCATTTTCAAGCAAGAATGTCACAAAATCTGGTCCAAAGGAAGTAGATGTCCTTTGACGTTTGCTACGCCTTGCATCCTTTTTACTTGGCGTAATTTCCTTTGGTTCTTCCCGCGGTCGTTTAGGTCTTTCACTTGACGACTCACATTCAGTTTTATACGGATAAATGTTTTCAAAATATTCAGCATTATCTGATTCAATTACTGTATTAACATGAATTTCGGGATTGTCCGATTTGTGAACCAAAAACCGACAAGCTTTGTTGTTTGTAGCATAGCCAATAAAAACACAATCCACAGTTTTTGGTCTGATTTTTACCCTTTTGGGCAAAGGAACTTAGACCTTTGCTAAACACCCCCACACTTTGAAATATTTCAAGTTGGGTTTTCTTTCTTTCCATAGTTCATATGGAATAGATTGTGTTTTGCTGTGGGGCACCCTGTTGAGTATTCGGTTAGCTGTAAGGATAGCTTCCCCCCACAAGTTTTGCGGTAAACTGGAACTTATTAGTAAGGCATTCATCATTTCCTTTAATGTTCGATTTTTCCTTTCCGCAATTCCATTTGATTGTGGTGTGTAAGGGGCGGTAGTTTGATGAATAATTCCATATTCTAGACATATCTCTGCAAAAGGAGATTCGTACTCTCCACCCCTATCACTTCTAATCATTTTTATCTTTTTATTCAATTGATTTTCCACTTCGTTCTTATATTGCTTAAATGCATCAATTATTTCATCCTTACTATTAAGCAAATACACATAACAATATCGAGTGCAATCGTCAATAAAAGTTATAAAATACTTTTTTCCACCGCGAGATGGTATTGACTTCATATCACATATATCTGTGTGAATCAAGTCTAAAGGATTTGAATTCCTATCAATAGACTTATCTGGATGTTTAATAAACTTAGATTCAACACAGATTTCACATTTAGAATTATTACACTCGAATTTAGGCAATACTTCTAAATTAATCAATTTGCGCAAGGTTGTGTAGTTGACATGTCCTAAACGAACATGCCATAAATCATTTGACTCCAATAAGTAAGACGAAACTGAATTTTCATTAATACTGTCAACAACCATTACATTGAGTTTGAAAAGGCCCTCGGTGAGGTAGCCATTTCCTATGAACAAATCATTGTTACTTATTACAATTTTCTCACTAACCAACACACACTTAAACCCGTTTTGACGAGTAGTCCGGCTGAAACTAAATTCTTCCGAATTGTTGGAACGTGCATAACATTGTTGAGAGTCAGGACCTTGCCGGAAGTCATCTTCAGAAGTATCTTCTCATATCCTTCAACCTTGGCTGTTGCAGTATTTCCCATAAACAGTACCTCTTCGGGTCCAGCGGGAGCATAGGTTGCAAATGCTTCTTTTGTAGCGCAAACATGTCGAGTGGCACCAGAATCAAGCCACCACTCCTTTGGGTTTCCAAACCAAATTGCACTCTGATATCATTGCACACAGATCATCCATATCATCATTCTTTTCCACCATATTGGCTTGTCTTTTTCCCTTGTTCTTTTTCGAGAGACGACAATCTGGGGCTTTGTGGCCAGCTTTTCCACAATTAAAGCAGTTGCCCTTGAATATTTTCTTGTTGGAATCATTCTCCTTTCCAGAAGGTCTCTTCCTTTTCTTGTTCTTTTTCAGAGCAGCATCTTCAACGATGTTTGTCCCTTCAATTGGTGAAGTCTTACGGTACCTCTTCTCAGCGATTTTGTTATCTTCCTCGATCTTGAGACGAATCACAAGATCTTCCAACTTCATTTTCTTTCTTTTGTGCTTAAGATAATTCTTGAAATCTTTCCATGAGGGCGGCAACTTCCCAATCATTGCAGCCACTTGGAACGCTTCATTTACTACCATACCTTCAGCAATAAGGTCATGAAAGATAAGTTGAAGCTCTTGAACTTGGGTTCCAACGGTTTTTCCATCCACCATTTTGTAGTCTAGGAATTTGGCAACCACAAACTTCTTCAAGCAAGCATCTTCAGTTTTGTACTTCTTTTCAAGTGCACTCCATAGTTCTTTGGAAGTCTCTCTTTGCCTGTAGGCGTTGTACAAGTCATCATCTAAGGCACTCAAAATGTAGCCTTTGCACAAAAATCAGCCTGTTTCCAAGCCTCATTAACCAAGAAGCTGTTGGTTGTCGGGCATGTCGGCGAGTACAGGAGGGTCCTCACTGGTGAACTTTTGCATACCAAAGGTGGTAAGCCAAAGAACATTCTTTCTTTGCCATCCTTTAAAGTTGGCACCGTGAACTTCGCAGGTTTCTCAGCCCGGTGGCACAAATGCAGGTTGTAGGAGTAACGGCCAGTGCGGTTCGCAGAGGTAGTTCCAGTCTCAATTGCCATTATTCGTTTGTCACTGTCAAATTGACAAACTGTTTTAGTTAATAAAACCAGAATAGCAATTCATTCACAGACTTAAACGATGAAGATTTTATTTCTTCAAATCGCAGTATAATTATGAAACTTTAGTATTCCAACGAAGTTTTTATATCTTCGAGTCAGAATACTAATATTCATATGGAGTAGAAAACTACACAAGTTTTAATCTCCAAACCAGAATACAGCAACGATGAAGTTTTTATGTTCTTCAAATCGTTGTACAAGTATGAACTTTAATATTCCAATGAAATTTTTATGTCTTCAAGTCAGAATATGAAATTTCATACGGAGTAGAAAACCACATAGGTTTTAGTCTCCAAAACAGAATACAGATTAATCTAAAAATATAATTTCCTTAAGATTTTTATTAATCTGTATTCCAAAAAATCAGTAAATAATAATATCTGAAAATAAACAGAATCAGTGTTGAAAAATAAGAATAATTTTTTTTCAGAATATAATCAAGCCCACTTAGTTCAAAGTGTGTCCTTAAGGAAATTATTCCCCTCACAGTACTCGAGGTTGATGGAATATCCCCTCCCAGGATAGAACGATTATCTTACCAGAATAGTAGTACTCCAAATTCAGGTAGCGACGAACCACTCAACGGCAGTATATCACACAGAATTTATTTGTGCAGAAGAAGAAGAAGTTTGTGTTTTTCCAGAAAATTAGTAAGTAAAATTCTGAAGAATCAAACGAATTTATAGCCATGAAAGTACTGTTTTTGAAGGTTTGCAACCCTTCTGAACAGCCACTAAAAACTGGTGGGAAATTTAAATGTGGTGAAGAAAACCGGTCGCGGGTCAGACAAGCGGATCTGGGTCACTCACGGGTAGGAATAGATAAGTTAATTAATTTAATTAAATAATAATTAAAAATTAAAAAAAATTGGTCCAAAAAGATTATCAATCAATCAGATCATTTGGCCAAATCCAAATCCAAATCCGAAGCCGGAGCCGGAGCCGAGCCAAGGCCGAAGTCGAGCGACGACGACAGCGCGAGGGGAGACCCTCTTCTTAACCCTTTAGCGACAAGAAGGAGTACTTCTACTTATAAGTAGAAGAACTTTTCTTTCCACTACCGATGTGGGACAAATGCTTATTTTATAAAGCAAGAGGGAACTCCCACTTTTCTTTCCACTACCGATGTGGGACAACTCCCACTTTTATTTCCATTATTTCTCATTCACCAATATCAATACCCAACAGGTTTTACTTTGATTTGAAGGTTTAAATCGTTCCTAATATTGTTTAGGATATAAATCAGTGATTTAATTGAAGAAAAATGGCCGAAAATCATAATGTTTTGCCGGAACCCTAACGAACCCGAATTAAGAAAAACTCCAACTATTTCTCACAATTTTGGCAACTTTTTGATGATATTTTGAGCAATTGGTGCTTGAAATCAAACCTAAAATATGTTTGGGACAAAATTTAGTATTTTGATTAAATCAAAATAGCCTAAAATGAAGAAAATTCATCCGGGTTGCGGAAATACATGTCTTCCAGACCTGGATTGTAGATAGGTGAAGAAGAAGAAGAAGAGCTTAAACAATATTTTTCTGCGAAGCCACTCTCGACCCAAACTTGCATCGGCGAGTGTGGCCTACCCCCATCTCCGTTTTCGATGAATTATTTTTTGTTTTTCTCGAAATTAAATTGTGATTTTTCATATTTTGTAAATAATTTTTGGATACTGAATTTTTTTTTACCATAATTAATACCAATTTGAAAATTATAATTCCGTATTAATTATTTTCAATGCTATTTTCCTAAAATAAAAATATAAAAATTTATTATATGATATAGAGAATATGTCTATGTGACTCACTCTCCCTAGAAGTCTATACAAAATAAATATCCGAATTTCTATGTGAATTAGGTATAAATATTGATTTTCTCCTTGATTTGTTATTGGAAAAGTATGAAAACTATTTTTTCAAATCTAACAAAATTATTATATTGATATACAAGTGTATCTAGAATAAAATCTGTTTTTTCTATTTAGTGTATATATTTAGGAGTATGTACTACTTTTTAAATTAAAAAATAAAAATATTTATTGAAATATTTGTGACGTAGCTTGAGTTGATATGATAATTTTACATTTAATATCTATCCTTAGATGATGGTTGGGAATATAGTGAATTTTCGACTCTAAAATTTATGTTTATGTTTAATAGTCCTGTCAATTTACTAAAATTACATTTATGTGTATGCAAAAATATTAAACATGCGTGCTTTTATGCTAAGTGTGAAACTTTGTGTTTTACAAATATGTAGAGATTTTGTGTTTCATAATACCATGTCTATTACTTTAGAGAATATTGTTGTAGATCTTATCAAAAGTAAAAAGTTCAACGGTAACAATTATAAAATATTAAAATGTAATATGTGCTGGAAGAACCTTTTTATTGTAAATAATGTCGTGGATAAAGCCTATGATGTTTGAAAAAAAATTCTAGCTCGCATTATGTTGCTAAGCTGTGAAGATGTTACAAGAAATTTTACTCATAGATTATCAAAACTTTGTAGGATGCTCTCGAATACTAGTGCGGTAGCACTACGATTGCCAGACTTAAGGTAATAAGTTGACTAATGAGCACCAAGTTCAAGTGATTATCCGTTTTCCTGCCTCAAATTTAGGAGAATATGAAGATGCACCTGACTCATAATAAATTTAATAGTACATTTTATAATGTGAGACAATAACTAGAGTTAGAAGAAGAGCGGCATGAAGCTGCCAAACAAGGTGCAAAAGTGCACAAAATAATTTCTAACTCAAGAAATGATTTTAAACGTAAAATCAAAGGAAACTAGAAAGTTAAGGCTCATCCAAATAAGAATCCTAAAATGATAACCAACAAGACGATAGAAAGTGGAAAAAATGTGACAAAAGTGAAATGCTTCAATTGTGATAAAAAGGGTCACCATGCTAGTGATTGGACTAAGCCTAATAAAGCACTTCATAATGAGTCTAAAAAGATACTTCGTGTTTTTTACGCTAGTAATATATATATATATATATATATATATATATATATATATATATATATATATATATATATATATATATTGCTAGTTGAGTTTTTTTTCTAAGACTAATCTTTCATCGTAACTGACTTAGGAGTTGTGGACCACACTGTGAGGAAAATTAAGTCTTTGTGGACTTCTAGTGGATCCCATATGTGTAATAAGGATATATGTAGGAAAAGACATTAAGGTTGTTAAAAGGATCATATCATGTGAATTAGTTTTACATGAAAATCGAGACTTTATCCTACATAATACCTTAATTACTTTTTAAACTTTCAAGGATATTATTTGGTGTTGGCTTATAATATTTAGGTTTCAATTGTAATTTTCATGACATTAAGGCATATGAACGACTTATTTTGATTCTGATTTTTAATAATTTTATCTTTAATAGATTTTGGATATTAGTTCTTTAATTCAATTGTTAGCTTTCCCAATTGTCTTATCACATAATCACAAGGATGATGTAAAATTTGGCGTGCTAGACTTGGTCATATGGGCCTATGACATGTGGATAAGTCCACTTGTGAATATTATCTAGTTCGGAAAAGCTAATAGAAAACTATTTAATAACACCACCAAGATTGATTTTTCATTGCATAGATTCATTCTAATGTTGTATTTTCATGAATGTGAAATATGGCAAAGAGTTTCTAATTTCATCATATTAATTGATAAAATTACTCGTTTTAGTGATGTCCATTTGATGTCACATACTCTAAGGCAACTAGTTATTTTAAGAAGTATGTGAAAGAGATTGGAAATCAATTAGACAAATCAATAAAAGTATTGAGAACCAGTTAATCGAGGCCATGAATACGTCTTGGCCCCATTAAGTGAGTTTTTGATGATGAAAGTGGAATTGTTAATAAGTTGACTATTCCAATATTTTACAATAAAAGGTGTTGTGAAAAATGTAAATAGAATGCTCCTTGAAATGATTAGATCAATAATGGCGCAAGTAAGTTACATGTTTCCTATCGTAGATATTTTGCACTAATTTGTTGCATATGTTCTTAATCGTGTGCCAGTGGAATCAGTTACATCTACACCATATGAGTTATGGAGTAATAGAAATCTCAAGTATTTTGTGAGACCTCTGTGATGCACAACTTATGTATGTAATTTTTTCTCATGACATACTGGGCCCAAGAGGAAGGAAAAGTGTCTTTATGAGATACTGTATATTACGTATTTATGGAGCTACATCAGAGTGGGAGCGTAACTGAATTCTACTAAAGAAATTTCACATTTTTAGAGAATGAATAACTCAGAAGGGCGAGATAAGTTAAGACTTGTCTCCTTATGAATCTAAGGACCAAGATCAAATAGGATCCCTTCATTCAAGTGGGAGATTTTTAAGTAATGATGAATTAATTTCTCATCTAGATCAACTTTCATCACCGGATGCGAATGAAAGTGATCCTTCTATGAGTGGTTGCGACACTAATCTTCTTATTTCAGATGGGAGTGAGATGAATCTTGTTCCAAGTGGGAGCGAGATGAATATGTCTAGTTCAAGTAGGAGCAAAATTAATCCAAACGGGATCAATATGAAATTATATGAATCTTAGTCAAGATATAGTGCTCCTACAAGATGAAAAAGAGCCAATAATTAGCTCTTGTAATTCCTTTCAAAGAATAAAATGAATAAATGCAATGAAAGAATAAATGGAGTCTATGAGAATCAACCAAGTTTAGGAATTAACTGATCTCCCAAAAGAGTACAAAACTATTGAAATCAAATGGGTTCCAAAAGATAAACACAAGACTTGTATCACAGTTGAGATATATGGCTTGACGTGTTGCTAATGTAACATGAGTGAGTGGCTATGACGAGTCTTTCTCACATGTTATGTGGATTCACATCTATGAGCTTAATTCTGACTATTGTTGCTAGCTTGTATTAATAATTGCATTAAACGGATGTAAAGACTGTCTTATCTCAATGAGGAACTAAGCGAATAATAAATGTGGAATAACTTAAGGATTTCATCCAAAAAGCCACAAACATATGGTTTGTAGACTTTTGTAGTCTTGTTATGGCCACAAACAATCTTCAAGGCAATGGTATATACGTTTTCTTAGTGTGGTCAATTCTATTGACTTCACAATGATTCACAAGGGATCATTAGTTTATACTAAAAGATCTAAGAGCAACGGTAGACTTATGTCATTATATGTTGATGACATATTAATAGCTGAAAAATAATTTGGAGTATATCACAAGGTAAAGGCCTTGTGTATATACTAGTTAGGAGACTTACGGATTTCTCTATAGCGGAAGCGGATCTGCAGTAACCACGACTCGTGTTATCGGTCGTCGGGGAATTCTCACAAAGCAGATGAATCCCCATGTTTCCACAACCTAGATATTCCTCTAACTAATGCATATATATATTTTATCTGTGAACCCTAGCCGTCTCTATATGATGGATTAACCCCTCTTAAACACCCATAATTGTGTGGTTATATAGGCCAGCTCAAGTATTTAATGTGAAAGAATAATTAATAGGCTCATGGGTCATCTAGCACCCCTTATGGGTGGACCGACCCAATAATACTTTCCAACACTTCTATTATTTAACTGTTGATCTGCGTCTCATTTCTGTTTGCACAAAGAATTTTAAAAAGGCTCAATGACTCATATGGGTCTTTCTGTGAATACTTTTGGGATTGTATAGAGACTATCCCTCTTGTCGAGACTTATTTTGCATATGTGATGCATTCGGTCTTGTATAAATTGTCTCAAGTTTTATTAAATAGCTGAATGACAGAATTGAAGATTTGCTCGGCAAGCGCAACCAGGCTCGTTTTTCACATAGCTTTTCGTCTTCTTGATAGCTGAAAGTTCTCCAAAAGTATGAAAAGTTAGAGGACTTTGTACCACAATTGATTTTTTTTGCTGGAATGAAAAACTTTTTATAAAACTTAAATGCGGGAACATAAGTGTCTTTACATTACTGAGGTAGATCCAGACGATTCCACCTCTAATAAGTCATTGTTTAAATATATGACATTATAAAAAATGGAGGAACATTCCAAAAATTTGTTTCTCCTCATGTATGTGCTTTGTATGCCATAGCTTCCATAAGAGGCCAGTGAATGCTCCAATTTGTTTCCTTCAAGGAATCTGCAGTCATTAAGAACATTTATGTAAGGCTAATGAACTGATGATTTGGAGAGTAGTTCGATTAATACCTGAAAATCTACTTCTACAGTGTGATAGTAGATTCTGTGTATCTAATTCGAACCCCTTCAGTAGAGCATATATTTCTGCCAGTAAGTCTGAGATAACAAACACTTTTCTTGCAACCCCTTCGCTCCATGTTCCATTGGATATCGATTGTTGTCCTCCTGTTCTGGCCAAATAATATACTAAGCAAACTATAAAATTAAAATAATTGAATCCTATGAAATGTCTAGTCCAAAGATATATACCGTACTATGGTTTGTTACATGTCATTGTTGCTGGAGAGTTCTTCTATGAATTTTCTCCCTTCAATATAGGACCAAAACATTGTAAATGGTGCTAAAATTGGGGACATTTGCCGCCATCAAAGTTTAAAGTAGCAAATGTCCTCCCAACATGGAAAAATATTAGGAAATCTCAAAATACAATATAAAGACTAAAGAGTAGCTTTTAGCATGAAAATGTCAAGGACGAAACTTTGAAGTGTGAACATTTTCATTTAGTTGAGACAAATGTGACAGCCGACAGGTAATGTCAAATTGCAAAAGATTTGCTCGACCTTTGTCAATATCAACATGACTATGTCTATAGAATAAAAGTGTATTTAGGAATTTTGCAACCGCATATCAGTGAAAATTTTGATTTAGCCTTACACATGTGACCCTTATATCACAACAATTATGACTATTATTTCAACCTTCATAATTCACTTTGGAACAATCTAAAAGAGAAAAGAGGAAGAATTGATCTAAAAGGTCACTTACCCAACCGTTTAAATCCAAAATAGCCGGTGGATGTATCATTTATGTTTAATCCATGTATAATATTTATATAACTTATAATTAGTTCTATCTATACCTACTTGAAAATGTACAATAAATATGACCGGTTATTTATGTAAAGCCCCTTTAAAAGAATTTAGGACACAATAATCGTTGGCATTCTAAAACTTTTACATCAAAAGACACGGGAATTTTAAGGCACTATATACTACTCAAGTTACATATGCACAACCTATGACTCATAAAAAAAAGACAGTCTGGTGCACTAAGCTCTCGCTATGCGCGGAATTCGAGAAAGGGTCGGATCACAAGAGTCTATTGACCACAACGTATGACTCATAAGTAATTCGATAACTTAATTTAGGTATAACTCGTAAATTGCTGTAAATTCGACTTTGTTGTGAAACGTAAAGCACTTTAGATATGATTTTTTTTTTGTTTATATACAATATTTTTTATAAAAAATGGAATACAAAAATCAGTTTTTGTGTTACCCTCACAACTTTAGATTATGATTGAATACATAGTAAATCATTATGTAAGAACATGCTCGGAACATTTAAACATGTACTAACACGTGGTGCATGCACTAAAGTAATAAGCGTATAACATATGGTGTTTTAGAAAAGCTTATTATCGCATAATCATGATTATGATGAGATGGGTAGAATCTCTCTGCCTTAACCAAATATATTGAGTTCTGAGTATTATTCGTGAGGAGCTGAATGACAATAAACTCTCATGATATTCGATTCTGTATACTTTCTTTCGCTCTAGGATGACGTCTTCAAAAGATAAGGGGTGGGGGGAGGGAGGCTCTCAAAATCAAACGAGACTAGAAAATAAAATGAGAATAAACAACATTCAAATAAAAAAATCCTTGTAGGAGTGTTTCTCTCTTTAGTAAGTCCTACGCATCGCGAATTTAGATTAGTTGACCCTAAAACAAATATCGAATACCGAATGAAAAATCAAGAAAATCACAATTATTTAATATATATTCTAACTTCAATTTATAATATTATTTATCATGATAAATTAATATAATTTGGAGCATACACAGGTTGAATAATTTTTTTCCTATGAAAACATCATTTAGATGATTATGATGGATGTTGACAAAGACAAGCTAATATCCTAGTATAAAAGGGAATAAAAGCCGCATGTCGTAAAACACAACTTTTGTTGTGATGTAATAATGTGTTCAAAGTTTCAAAGCAATAGCAGGATAATTTGGGATGTAGTTGGAATTTTTGGTTTAAAGGACAATTCATGCCGCCCTTTATTATCACGATTATCACGAGTGGTACCTAAATTAAAGTAATACAACTAGAGATTCTGAAAATTTACTAATGTGAAATTAAGTATATCCCATTATTTATGACTCAAACAATTGGGGCCTCGTACGTCGGAAACGTCGTTTTCACACACGTGCACATGTAGCGCCAAGTATTGCAAATTTCATTAGTGAAAGAGATATTGCTACGTATGTAATACGTTTGAGATATAGAATGATGGACGGTTATTGGCCAAATGACAAAGTATTCCACGTTGGTAAATGAAGGAAGAAGTGTAAGATGAAATGAGTCGGAAATCGCCGCGGAGCCGCGAAGGGCCGCGGCGCAGCCCCGTCGGAACCGAGGCGCCGGAGCGCCGCGGCGCTAATTGGGTGGTCAGTCACTGGAGCCGCGGCGCTTCGGAGGCAGAATGCTGCGACGGGAAGATGGAAAGTTTTGACTTTTGGGCTGGTTTGAGAGCATTGATTCTCCATTACTTGACACATGAATTCAGCCATTATTTGGCTGAATGTAACCCCTCTAATAAGTGTCATTACATGGCTATTGATGGACATTAGTTGGCTAGTTGAGGGGTCATCTCCTTACACTATAAATTGAGGCATTTGGCTCAATTGTTCAACACACTTAGAAAAATACTACAGAATTTATGAATTCATCTTCTTCTTCTCTAGCAAGTTTACTATACTCAAAGTTTTTCAAAAGTAACACTTGAGTTTCTTTTGCTCAATTGTTGAGTTGTTGTTGTATCTTGGGAGACTATTGCCCGACAACGTAAAAGGAGATATACGGGGCAATCTTGTCTTAAAGACAGAGTGTCATCACTCGTCTCAGCAAATCACACAAGGAGTTTGTTTTGTTCTTGATTTTCAGTTTTGTTATAATTTTTAGTTTATCCTTTCTAGCAATTGAAATATTTACTTACTTTCCATTCCCTGCAATTGTTGTATCCCACAGATTCTTGTAACCTCATGTTTCTCTCCTTTGACCTAAGCCATTATTTGTGTGGTTAAGGATTTATAGTCGGCCCTAATGTTCAATTTTTCATAATACATTTTTTGGTTAAATTGGAATTAAACTATTGGATGAGACCATAATTCAAATTTCAACACAGCACTACTCGATCCAGAAATTGAAGCGTATGATCGAAGCAGAATGGAATCACAATTATTATTTTCGGAAAACCAACTTACACAACCGTCCATCTAAGAAAATAACTAGCAAATGTATAATATTTTTATAATTAGAATATAAAATTTTTATATATTGACTAGCAAATATAAATATTTTTGGATCATATATTTTTTTTTTCTTCCGATGACTATGGAAGATCATATATTGTCCCGTTCGTCAGTGTGATTTATACTTCAACTCAAATATCTTGTATAATGTTGGCATCTCATTTATGTTTTTTTCTTTACATATTCTACAATATTAGCTTTTAGACAAATTGTGTTTTTAACTTACTGATTTTTCACCTTTTTTATTGATGTGCAGAAGTATAAGTTGATGAATTACTAACCGAAAGCTTTACAAGCACTTAAACTAAACTGCATAATAAGGATCTAAAAACACTATTATATATATATATATATATATATTGTTGGTTTATAAAGGAGGCAGGAAACGGAAATTACAAGTAACTGCTAATGTAAGAATTGAAACTACGATTCAACTAGAAAACTGAAAATTACAAAGATGTTGAACAAGAAAAACTAGAAAGTGTTTTTGATTACTGAGTCGAGTGTGGCACTCTGTCCTTAAGACAATATTGCCCCGTATGTATCCTTTATACGTCCTGGACAATTCATCTCCCAAGATAAAACAGCAATGAAACAATTGAGCAAAGGAAACTCAAGAGCTACCGTGAAGAATATTGAGTAATGAAATGATGCTTGGAAGTTGTAGGAAGAAAGTATTTTCTGCTTGTGTATTTTCGTGTAGTGTAAGTGTTGCTCAACAATGGTGCAAGGGTGTTTATATAGGTGAAGGAGGGGTTGTTTGACTGCCTCCATAACAGCCATTATTGGCTAAATAATGACCATTATGGAGGTAATAAAGCCACCAAATAAATGGTGAGAAAGACCAACGGATTGGCCATTATATGAGGAGTAATTCAGCCAAAATAAATGGTTGAATTGAGTGCTTGACGTTTCTGTTCTGACTGCCCAAATTCTGACTTTTTGGAAACTTCAGGGACCAAACTGTACATCTTGAAACTTCAGGGATGTACATCTGAAAGAATTCTGGTCCAAACTGTATATCTAAAACTTCTGGGATCAAAATGTACTTCTGGCAAAGTTCTCTGGCCCAAAAAGATAATATCAGAAGATCGTGACCCGGACCGGACGGGATGGGCGGGCGGCGGCGGCGCGCGTGTGGGCTTTCCTCGAACCAAAGCACATCTAGGTCCTCCCTCCTTTAAACACATGGGATACCCCTTGGGGTCCCAAACCCCAAACCAATTTCGAGTCTTATACACACAACAATTCTTTCTTCCTCTACCGATGAGGGAGAATTGATCACACACCACACTTTTCCATGCTTCAAACACCTTACTTCGTGAACCAATATCTCTTTTATTTCTCAATGAAATTCGACGATTCTTGGCCCTACGGTTATCTACGTACTTAGTAGATCATGCATGTGTGAAGAACCGGATTCTCCAATATGCGTAACACTAGTGTTTAAGCCGTTAAAGTTGGTCGGTCACAACTCCCACCAAAGGCTAATTTCCAACATATATATATATATATATATATCTTTTGCCTTTTAGAATTCTAACATTTGCAATTGTCGTCAGTGTATAACAAATATATAATTAGTTTATATACATGATTATACACGAATTATATGTTAGAGTTATTGCCCTGATTTTCTTACTATATTTGAGTTTTGTTTTTCTCTTGAAGGAAAGTCAAAGTATCACCATAAATGCTTTTACATTTTCTGAAAGAAAAAATATAATTCTCTTCCATATTTGACTATTCTTTGTCTTGGAAGAAAAGTTTTGGACATCTATAAGTTGAATACCTCCTTCCCACAATAGCATCAACAATATACTCATTAAAGAGTTGTTTAGGGAGAAATTTCTCTCAATAGTTTTTATACTTTATATTAGTTTTCCCAATATGTAGGTTACTTGACCAACCCATATTAAATATTATGCTTATTTTAGTATAGTTTCTGTGTCTTCTAATTTATCAACGCCAAGGTATGCAATTGTTAACTTCCGCATGACGCCCTGTTATTTCGATCCCAACAAATGGTATAAGAGCCAATGGTTCACTGATGTTCAGGACATGTTCAAGGCGGGTTCAAATCAAGAGCAACAATTTTTGACAATAATGATTTTTTAAAATATATGTGTGTGTGTGTGTGTGGAGTACAATATGTGGAGACAATTTTCAATCATATTATCGTTAATCTTGCTATTGCATATTTAGAAATAAAAATCAGTTTTATTCCATGATTACTTTTAACGATATGGCTCCAATTCTAAATCATACCTATTTTTAACCATGACAAGCAACACTGATGAAGATTATTTTGTCAGAAAATTCAGGCCAAAAAGGAGAGATTTATTAGGATTTTTTGCAATGATTTTCTTTCCATATTTGAGTTTTACTTTTCTTTTGAAGAAAGTCAAAGTATTGCCATAAATGCTTTTAATTTTCATGAAAACAAAATATAATTTTCTTCCATATTTGACTATTCCTTCTCTTGGAGGAAAAGTTTGGACATCTATAAATTGAAGACTATTTCCCACAACTAGAACACAGTAGGGCTGGCCAACGGGACGGGTCCCGACAAGATGGGGGGAGGGCAGGACCGGTCCTCCGACGGGACTGCCGGGATTCGCTGATGTCCCATCCCGTTCCGGGTCCCGACGGAAAAGGGGGTCTTATCGGGCCGGGGGCGGGATCGAGTTTTCTGATTTTTTTTTTGCACTTAATTTTAAAAAATAACATATATAAACACTTCAATAATTGAACAAGATAGTGTAATAAAAATATCTCAAGGTTGTTTTTGTGCCTCTTATATTATTTAATAGAAATATAATTTTTTTTAATACAATTTCAAAATTGCAATTTTGTGGTGTTGAAAGTTGCAAATAACATAATAAAATTGTAGTTTAAAAAATCACATATTTGTAAACACCTTTTCTAGTTTCTTCACAATGTCTTATCGTTCTTCGGTTGGACTTGGAATTTGTTAGTCAAATTGATCGACGTCGCTTCCACCTCCGTTGGATAAGATTTCGTTGTAGTTTTCGTCGTCTTTTTCGTTAATCTCCAGTTGATCGCACCTTCTACACTCCGCTCGTATCCAATATTTGAATAAAACTGCAATCTCCAAGTTGTCTCCCGCTAATGAGTGATTGTGCTCTCCTATTTGAAATCTTCCGGCAGAAAAAGCACTTTCAGACGCTGTTGATGACGCTTTAATGTTCAACACATCTCGGGCCATCTTTGATAGTGTTTGAAATATCTCTCATTCTCCCTCCAGTATTTCAGCAAGTCTTTACGTCCTTCTTCATTGAGAACTGTTTGGTACGGTACAACACCCTGCAAAACAAAAACATCAAACTCGCTAACTTGATTAGTAGTGGTATCACTAAACATTCTATGTCGAATGCTTTAAATACTAGCCGCAAAAACAACATGTCTTTTTTGAGGTTGTATTAAAGAAGAAGAAGATGGTATGGAAGCCGGTTGGTTGCTAGCACTTTCTTGTTGGTAATGCGCATATACTTTTTTTCATTCATAAAATACTGCTAGACAAAACTTCTTCTTTAGTTGGTTCCTTAGGTGGTTGTTTATTTGATTTTTTTGGAGTTAGGTGGAAGTACTGCTATGCAATCATAAATAGTTTTAATAAGTGATTCACAAGTGTATATTTTAATAGTCGGATTTAATACATCACCAATAATATAAATAGTGGGAATAAAAAAAATATTTTTTTAATTTGATAAATATTTTTTTAATAGGTGCCTTATAAGATGGTTTTTCTATATATTCACTAAGTAACAAAAATATTAGAGCTATATAAAATAACATAGTTGAAATAGTAGGATAATAAATACCGAATTTTTTTTTAGTAGCTTGAAAAAATTTCTCTAAAAATACAATAAGTTCTGAAATTTTTTCTCAATCATTATCTACAACCATATCAGTTGGATTTCGATTATGGGTGTTAAAAAATAAAGTTATAGGTCTTCTATAATCATAAAAAACACAGTTGTTCATATAAAGAATTTCACCTAGTCGCTAATTTTTTGGAAATTTTTTTATAAGGTAGTCCACAATCGTGACAAGTTTTTTTATAATTTTTTTTTGTATTCTATTACTTCTAAAAATAAAGTTTATAGCAAATTGTACTTTATTAAGAATGTCTTCAAAAAGTGATAGACCATCCTTTACAACTAAGTTATAAATATGGCATGCACATTTTATATGAAAATGATTAGGAAAAGATGGAGTTAAAAAATCTTTTAAAACTCTAATAGCATAATTATTAGAAAAAACATTATCTAATGTAACAGTCATTATTTTATCAGTTATACCATAATAATCACAAATTTAATTAATATTTTCTACAATAAAACTTCCAGTGTGCCTATCATCAATATATCTATATGCTAAAATACGTTTTTGCATAGACCATCTATAATCTATCCAATGATGTTACAGTTAACTAATCATGGTCGTTAGTACTACGGCCATATCAGACGTGATAGATACTTTATCAGGAAATAATATAATGAATAACGTAAATATTATTGATATTCATGTGCAAATTTAAAAACATCTTTCCTAACAGTTGATCTAGAAAAACCGTTAAAAGCAGGATTATACATAATTCTAATGTAATGAATAAAACTAGGAGAGGAAGGAAATGAAAAAGGCAAACCCTCCACTGCAACTAATTTTGCTATTGCTTCCATATCTCTATGTTTATCATATTTAGGACCTACAATTCCCCTATTCATCGGGTTAATTTGACCCGGTACTTGGTCTGGGACACTATGTCCCAACTGAGAGCGCATTGGCGCACTCGACTTTGTAACCTCGTATTCATCCCACCTAGGTGAAAACTTTGTATGTGTCTCAATAAACCTCTCGTCCCACCCTGACCTTTTCCCATTTTAAATTTATAAATATTTTTACAAATTTGGCATCTAACTACTTGATTCTCTTGGTCCCTATCAAAAAAAATCTCATGCAGTAGATTTTAATTTTTATTGTGTGGGGCCTCGTCTCATACTAGGGGGAATAGGAGGCGTTCCAGTTTCAGTTTGAGGTGCACTAGTGGATGTGTCATCTAGATTAGTGGGTGTGTCATCTAGATTATCTTCTAAATTAAAGTCTGGTTGAGTTGCAAAATATATCTCATCGTCTAATGGTATTTCATTAAAAAATTCAATTTCATCTATATGAGTGTAATTAATCAAATCATCATGTCTAGGAATATGATGACTAGAAGAAGTACCCCTGCCCTTGTTACCCCTCCTAGAAGAAGCGCCCTTACCCTTACCCTTACCCTTAAACATATATCTTAATCCTTCCATTTTAATTATGCAAATAAATAGTTAAAGATAATGAAATTAAGTGTGATAATTAAGATAAAGTAACAATAATAATTTAAAGAAGGAACGAAGGTATCAAACGCCGACGTAACGTCGACTTGTAATCGAGGTTGAAAATGAAAACTTTGCTCGATGGATGATCCTCAAGTTAGTTGGCAACTTCACTCCCAATTTTTTTACTTTGATACAGTTATACAAATGAACAAATAAAATATAATATTTAGTAGGCAATGTAGACTTGTAGATAGATACATGGAGAGATTGTTGGAAGATTTATGAGAAAGATGAAGAAAAAATTGGGTATTTATAGTTGAAAAATTGGGTTAAAGTGTAAATATATTAACTTAGGGGTTAAAAATAAATGTTAAGGGGGTATGAGGGGTTGGGGGAGCCAAAAATGGTCGTTGCACAACGGCCAAAATATAAAATGGTCGTTGTGCAACGACCATTTTTTTGTATAGGGGAGGGGGTCATGCGGGATCGGGCCTGGGGCGGGACGAGCCCCCCGGGATGAGCCCAGGTCCCGTCCCGAGTTCGGCTCCCGTGCCCGTTTTTTTTTTGCGGTATCAGGGCGGGGTCGGATCGGATCCGGGCCAACCCGGTCCACTGGCCAACCCTAGAACACAGTAACATCCACAATATAGTCCTTTAATGAATCTTGTTAAGGAAGAGGATTTTCTCAAAATAGATTTTTTATGTTTCTATATTAGATTTCGCATATTGAGGCCAATTGACCAAACCACATTAAATCTATTATGCATATTTTAGTATAATCTCTTTTGTTTCCAATTTATCGTTAAATGTTTGTAATTATTAGCTTCCGCATGACGTCCTATTATTTCGATTCAACATTATACAGTGATTATACTGGCTAAATTTTATAAAAAAATAATATTAAAGTCATTTTTTATTGAGAATTTTATCAGGTTTGTAATGCAAAAGAAAAACCTTTCTTTTTATTGTGGGCACTAATAAAGTAAAATAGATTTAAGAAATATTATCTTAATTATATTATTTTATTTTATATTTTATTTTCTAAATGCTTTTATGGGTCTCTTTTTAAGTTTTTTTATTACACAGGGGAATCGGAGAAGGAAGGGTAAAGATGCAGTGATAATTAAACCCACACCTTTGCGGGAGGTTCATTCCCACTGATACAACTAGTCTTTTAATCTTTGCGTTTATATTTTAAATTGGTTTTTAATATAATTGCAAAAGTAACAAGATGCGATTAAATCATTATATATACACACTAAATCGTATCAACTTGTCATGGTTAAATCAAAAATCAACTTAGCTAGACCAATGGCAAATTCCAATTTCACACTTCTCTCATTTTTTTCCTAATAATGTATTTTTCAAAACTTTTATGGAGCTTAAACAAAATAATATAATCATTATCACAGGATCGAAAATTTAATTTTCGGCTTAATAACTTATAAACGTTGTGTTCGGAATCGGAAGTCCCTTCGAGTTATTCTAGTCAATGTTTAAAGTAAGGTCAAGCAAATCGAGAGATATTTGGATCAAATTAAATACATTTAAGTCAAGGGTCATATAGTTGTGTATTACTCGAAAAGCGTTTTAAAGTTGGGATTTAGAATAGCAAATACTAGCTTGTGAAACAACTGCTCCACTGAAAAAACAAGAGTGCATTATGAATAACTTCAAAACAAAAACAAAATGATGATAATTAATAATCTTTAATGTTTCCTCATTTGAAGAAAAAAAAAAGGAAGATCTTTCAACTACTAACCTTTTGAACTTTTAAAAGTTAACTTTATGAAGTAATGCTTTACTCCTTTTAATTCTCTAGAAATTACTATTACATACTGCTAAATATACCATACTTATACGGTGATATACAACAATGTATATCACGGTTTGTCCCATTACCGAGTTTGTTCCATTACCAATTTAGTGTATATTTGTACCATAATTAAAATTGTATATTTACCTTAATTATAGGATTCTTGTACAAGTAGAATAGGGTTTTGGGAGTAGAATAGGAATAGGATTTTCCTATTATGGAAATTGTAAATTGTATATATACTCTTTCATTAATGAGAATAATCAAGGGATTATTTCTTTCACGGTATCAGAAGTCTAGGTCTTAAAATCCACTCTCCAAAATTCCTTCAAATTCCGTCAATTTGCATCATTTTCCGAGCTCCTTTTTCTCGGACTTCGTGCCCAACGGTCCCTTTTCTCCTCCCAATTTTTCTTCCAAATCCCTTCCTCAATTCGTTTGTTGCTATTATGGCTAAGAATATGTTTCACCCTGCCCTTACAGTTTCTAACATCAAGAATCATATCCCTCTTATTCTTGAAATAGAAAACGTCCAATACGCGGCGTGGGCCGACCTATTCAAAATTCTCACACGTTCGCATCAAGTCATCCATCACATAATCCCCGCGGCTCCTGAGGATACGGAGATACCTAAACGCGGGGATGATCCGAAGTTGTGGAAGGCTCTTGATGCCACCGTCCTTCAGTGGATTTACTCCACTATTTCTACTAACCTGCTGCAGACGATTATTGAGCCAGACGCTACGGCGATGGCTGCTTGGGATAGGCTGCGTGATATATTCCAAGATAATCGTAATTTCAGAGTTGTTACCCTTGAGCAGGAATTTTTCCACGTCCATATGGAAAAAATTTCGAATGTTTCAACATATTGCAAAAGGTTGAAAGAATTGGCGGACCAACTCCACAACGTTGGTATGCCTGTTAGCGACGATTGACTTGTTCTCCAGATGGTTGCTGGCCTCTCCGAGGCCTATAGTGGCGTTGGTACTCTCCTTCGTCATAGTAATCCTCTCCCGAAGTTCTATCAAGCTCGCTCCATGCTTACTTTGGAAGAAGCCGGCTTGGCTAAAAAGGCAGCTACTAGTGCTAGTCCCGTGGTCATGATGACGTCCTCCACTAATTCTCAGAATTTTGGTGACAATTCATTCCCAAACCGGTCTCAAGGGGGCGGCAAAAATAATGGCAAAAATTACGGGGGCAAAAACAATGGCGGTGGGCCCCATCCCGGCTACAGTGGACCACCGACCCACTGGTCCCTACCTTGGGCCCCTTGGACGTGGGCCTGGGCTAGTGGGAAGTGGCCCAACGGCCCATATTCCTCCACTGTTCCAGCTACTGGCCAATGGGCTTCCCAGCAACCCTATCGGCCCAATGCCAACTGGGCCAGTGGTTCCCGCAACGTCACTGGATCGGGGTAGAATGTAGGTGTTCTCGGGCCCCAGCCTCTACAGGCCCATCATACAGCGGGCCCCACAAAAATCGGTATTGAAGCCTCAATGCACACACTTGGATTGAATCCGCCAGTCCCGAATTGGTACATGGACACCGGTGCCACTACCCACATGACATCCGATCAAGGTACTCTCTTATCTTATTTCAATTTGAGCAACAATCGTGGCATAATTGTTGGTAATGGTAATTCAATTTCAATTCGTGGTTATGGTCATAAAACTTTGTCTCCCCGTATCCACCCCTTATCTTGAAAAATACTCTTCATGCCCCTAAATTGATTAAAAATTTGGTGTATGTCCGTAAATTCACCACTGATAATTCTGTTTCTATTGAATTTGATCCGTTTGGGTTTTCTGTGAATGATTTCAAGACGGGGAGTCCTCTCATGAGGTGTGATAGTAGGGAAGATCTTTATCCTATCACGCCATATTTCGATCTCTCGAATCAATCCTTGCCATCAACTTTTGTAGCCCTTGCTCCTTCCTTGTAGCATGCTCGTTTAGGTCATCTGGGGTCGTCTATTTTGTCTTCCTTAGATAAAAATAATTTTATTTCTTGTAAGGGTACGCGTAGTACTCCGAATTGTCAATCTTGTTCTTTAGAGAAAATTGTTAGATTATCGTTTGTAGACTCTAATTCTCATACTTTAATGTCATTTTATATTATTCATAGTGATTTATGGACATCTCCCATTCTCAGTTCTTTGGGTCATCATTATTATGTTCTCTTTTTGAATGATTATTCTAATTTTTTATGGACTTTTCCGATAGCGAAAAAATCTCAAGTTTTTTCCACTTTCTTAAAATTTAGAGCATTCACTAGAATCCAATTCGAACGGAAAATAAAAAAAAATCAATGTGATAATGGCGAAGAATATGATAATGGGGTATTTTAGGAGTTTTATGCTAATAATGGGATCAATTTTCATTTTTCTTGTACTCATACGTCTTCACAAAATGGGAAAGCCGAACGCAAAATTCGTACCATTAATAACATAGTCCGAACTTTATTGATTCATGCTTTCGTACCCCCTTATTTTTGGCATCATGCTCTACAAATGACTACATATCTCCTTAACATACTTCCTATCAAAGGCTTGACATATTTCTCCCTTCTTCATATCTTATATAATAAGACTCCTTCATATTCTCATCTTAGAGTTTTTGAGTGCTTATGTTATCCCCTCTTTCCGTCCACCACAATTAACATACTTTAGGCTCGGTCTACCCCTTGTGTGTTTTTGGGTTATCCGTCTAATCATCGTGGTTACAAATGCTTTGATTTATCGTCTAATAAAATCATCGTTAGTCGCTATGTTATTTTTGATGAATCCCAATTTCCGTTTGCTAAAGTGAGTAGTCTCATGTCGAGTTCGTATAATTTTTAGATGGCGGTGTCTCCCCTTATATTATCCACCATTTATCAGATATGTCCCACACCCAAATTCCACCAACGCCCATCGCCCATTGGGTCCACGCCGTCGCCGCTAAATGGGCCAGTTCGGTCGTTGTTTCCGGTTCAAGAATCGGGCCAATATCGATAGTGGGCCGCTACCCATTAATATCGACATTGTTCCAGCCATCAAGGCTGCGTCGTCGTCCGCTTCCGTGTTGGGCGGAGGGCCCACTACCTCCCGCCATCCGTCACTAGTCCCATTATTTTCCAAAATTCACTCAATTCTCCCCCGAGTCATAGACCAGTCACTCATAGTCAATGGGGTATTTTTAAACCAAAAAGATATTTTAATTTAAATTCTAATATTCTTAAATCACCTCTACCCCGTAATCATGTGTCTTCTTTAAATGACCCGAATTGGAAAATTGCTATGACCGACGAATATAATGCTCTTATTGATAATAAGATGTGGGAGTTGGTGCCCCGTCCATCTGGTGTTAATATTATTCGGTCTATGTGAATTTTTGCTCATAAAAACAATTCTGACGGTTCATTTGCGAGGCATAAGACTCATCTTGTAGGTGATGGTAAGACTCAGCAGGTTAGTGTGGATTGTGGTGAGACATTTAGTCTGGTGGTCAAACCGGCTACCATTCGCACTGTGCTCAGCTTGGCTCTTTCGAAAGCATGGCTTATTCATCAGTTAGATGTGAAGAATGCTTCTTACATAGTGATCTCAAAGAGACAATCTATATGCATCAGTCCTTGGGGTTTAGGAATCCCAAATATCCTCATCATGTCTGTTTGTTGAAGACGTCCTTGTATGGGCTTAAATAGTCCCCATGAGCTTGGTATAAGAGGTTTTCAGACTATGTTTCCACTATTTGATTCTCTCACAGCAGGTCTGATAATTCATTATTCATATATCGTCGTGGTTCTTCCTTGGTTTATATACTATATGTGGATGATATTATCTTTACTGCCTCTTCTGATGCATTGCGCCAGTCTATCATGACAATGCTCGGTTCTGAATTTGCTATGAAAGACTTGGGGCCCTTGAGTTACTTTTTTGGGATTGATATCACTCGTCATGCATGTGGGTTGTTCTTATCACAACGTAAGTATGCGGCTAAGATCGTTGAGCGAGCCGGTATGTTCTCATGCAAGTCTACTTCCACTCCAGTTGATACAAAACCCAAGTTGGGTGCTGCGGCAGGCTCTCCATACGAGGATCCGACCCGCTATCGCAGTCTTGCAGGGGCTCTTCAGTATCTAACTTTCACGAGACCAGATATTACGTATGTTATACAACAGGTGTGCTTGTTTATGCATGATCCCAGGATTGAACACATGAATGCACTCAAACGCATTATTCGATACATCCAGGGGACACTTGACTATGGCTTACATTTATATCCGTCTTCGACATCTACACTTGTCTCGTATATAGATGTTGATTGGGTGGTTGTCCGGATACCAAACATTCTACGTCTTGCTATTGCATGTTTCTTGGTAATAACTTGTTCTCATGGTCTGCGAAGCGTCAGTCGACATTGTCACGCTCTGACGCTCTAGTGCAGAGGCTGAGTATCGAGGGGTGGCCAATGTGGTATCTGAATCATGTTGGTTATGTAATCTTCTTTTAGAGCTTCATTGTCCTATTCAGAAAGCTACCTTGGTTTATTGTGATAATGTGAGTGTCATCTACCTTTCTAGTAATCTTGTTCAACACCAGCGCACTAAACATATCGAGATAAATATTCATTTTGTTCACGAAAAGGAAGCATGTGGACAAGTACGCATCTGACATGTCCCTTCCAGGTATCAAATTGCAGACATCTTTACACAGGGTCTTCCCTCGGCCCTTTTTGAAGATTTTAGAGATAGTCTCAGCGTACGAAGACTGCCCGCTACGACTGCGAGGGTGTGTTAAATATACCATACATATACCGCCCCATTACCGAGTTTCGTCCATTACCGATTTAGTGTATATTTGTACCATAATTAGAATTGTATATTTACCTTAATTATAGGATTCTTGTACAAGTAGAATAGGGTTTTGGGAGTAGAATAGGAATATGATTTTCCTATTATGAAAATTGTAAATTGTATATATACTCTTTCATTAATGAGAATAATCAAGGGATTATTTCTTTCACATAACTTGCTTTTGGAATGATTCCAATTTTCATTTTTTAATTTCAACTTCACCATTTTATACCAAGACAAATTCAAAATTTGATGGGTTCAACTTTTAAAGTAATTAATATTGTGATAATCATACTTTTAAAATTATAAGTTTAAATCTACTATTTATTAAAATATCAGTGAGTTTTGACATATATATATATGCTCCACCTGGTTTGGATAAAGTCATTACCGTAAAGCTACATTCGCTACTGATTTTGGACATCAAAATATTTGAATGTCTACTTTTTTTCCTCTCTTTTTTGGCAGTGGTTTTGATTGTGTGTTTAGCATACTTGCTGACTTTGTCGACTACCCAAAAGGACTCAATTAGTCTATGGATATTCCAAAAAGGCAGTGCAAATCCTTCGCCAAGAAAAAGGGGATCCTTGGTGACAAAGCAAAGATAAAGAAATTAGAACGAACCACAATACGGAAAAGATAGCAGGTGTGACAAATTTGGAGTCCTCAAAGCTTTTATAATCTATTTTTTTTTATATCCAGTTTCCCGCCTTACGCAGACTATTTCTGGAAATAGTAATTCCGGTGAATGACCAAGGTTTGAAAACAGAGCAACTGATATCACTTACAAGGTTCTACCCTAGAAGAGAACAAACTGCTCCCACCAGGGTTTAAAACCACGCTGCAGGCCTCCAGGTGGATTTTAAATTCTTCTATTTTATCATTCAGCTATGTTCGGAGTACTTTTATAATCTATTTTCTAATTGCCTAAAGGAAGAGATATGAGAAAACCCAATTGTAATTAGACGTTATATAGTACTACACCTTTTCCCTTTTCCTACTTTTCTCAAGTATGCTCTGAATACAAACTTTAAGACACTGAGTGAAAAAGGGTATGGGACATTATAAACTTCTATGGAGACTAACACAACTGAGGAGCGAAACATGTATCTCTGTAACACTCTCCCGCACGTAATTCGGTTCTTGATACACGTGGACTGAATAGTTTTTCATTGTTTTTTATAAGAAAAATTGAAAAGAATGATTAGACTCAACAGACTGAAGAGTGGACGTACGTGAAGGTGAGAGAGAGGTAGACTCAATAGGCTAAGGAGTAAGCTAGGAGCAAAGCTTGCGACTCGATAAGCAGAATTGAGAGAGAAGAATCCAATGGCTCGATGGGCTTAGTTGAAAGAGAGAGAAGTTAGAATATCATTTGAAAAAATTATTGTGCAAACGGATTTATTAATATTTGACTTGGATACCACGTGAAAGAATCAAAATCTTAAACCAATGAGTCGAGGTGCCTAGAACATTACAAATCTTTTTGAAGGCTCTTACACAACTAACAATTAGACAAATATTTTCTCTAACCAATAAAATTCAAAGTTTTAAGCTTAAATAATAAGTTCTTGGGCCTCACAATTCAAATCATGAAATTGATTTTCCAAATGATTAATAAATTCACAATTCGTGCTTCCGGTAGTGTAAATACTCCATCCGCCCATCATAAGTGTCAACTTAGTTAAGAATACGCATATTAAGAAATTAATAATGCAATGTGAAGTTTACTAAATTACTCCTATAAATTATTTTTTCCTCTTGATTAGAGCATACACAAGTAGTAATTCTTTTGACAATGGAAATCCAACAATACCAAATTACTGGTTTTTTCAATCATCATTTTGATGTTACTTTTTGTCTAAGCTTAGCGTTGAAAAAAACTAATCAATTTATGTCTTAATTTCCTAAGATAACACTTCTTATGTGATAATTTTTTTTTGCTAAGGTGACACTTATTATGGAACAGATGGAGTATAATTTTGTTAGAACAATTCTCTATATTCATAATGAGAAAAAAATTATATTTATATATAATATATAAATTAAGATCTATAATCTGAAACGATATTTAGTTAGATTTTTCTTAATGATTTCACTTTTTGGTTTCAAGTTTTTTAACCAATTCAAAAATCAAACCTATAATTATAAATGATTTGGAAAACTCAATACTTCTTTCAAATTAATTACGGTTTGAACCTTAATTTTCGTACAAGTAACGAGTCCAAAAAATATCACAGCGTTGAGACAGACAGATCCGTAAATTCAAGGAAACAATATATTTTTGGTAAAATACATCAAACGCTATATCCGAAAAGTCGAGTTCACGCTCAAATTAATCGGGCGACCTATTACACCCTGCACAATTAAAAAGTGAATTTATTTACCCCTCGATACATCTATAATCAGTTGCACGTGAGGAGGCAGCGTCACGTCAACGCATGTCAGCTTCACGTCAATGTTGCGTCAGAAATCTACTAATTTTTATATTATTTTTATTTTCTTTTCTTTATTTATTGATTTTTATTTTATGAATTATATTTTACACTAATTAATTCTTAATTGACCATTAAAATCTACCAATAATTATATCTTCTTCATTACTAAATCACCCCATCCACCCCGCCCCATCTTTTTCAAAAAGGGATGACGTATGCTGTCTTATTCATACCTGTCTGTGAAACTTTTATAATGGATATTTTCCTCCAATCCCCTTTTCCTCACCTTCTTTCTTTCATTTCATAATTAATATCACATAACATGTAAAGATTAAAATTAAATAAGCAGTGAGACAGAATATTCTTTCGCTTGCGAACTTTCAAGAGGGTATCATTTTTGTTATCTCTTATTCTCGCCACGAGAAGAAATACATTTATCAATAATATTTTTTATTATTATATATTAAATGTTATTATCAAAAATACTTTTCGCAGTCATGGCTACTCCTCTTCCTTCATCCTTTCACTACTCTGCCATCACATTTTAATTTCTTAGATTAAATCTCAAACTTTTTGTGTTGGTATAAAATCGGATTGTAGGTAACGAAAACGGGGTTAAAGTGTAGTCGAAAGGTTAAACAAGAAGAACGATGAGTCGAGAGATAGCTCTCTATCTTTAAGATAAAATTACCTCGTATAAATGCTTTTACAGTATTGGGCAATAGTCTCCCAAGATAAAAGACCAACTAATCAACTATACAAAGAAAATACAGTTGATTCTAGCGAAGACAATGAATAAGAACATATTGCTGAAGAAAGAGAGCGAAAAATATTTTGTGCATGCTTTCTGTATTTTCATTTTTTGTGTGTATGTTCTTGACGAAGAACAGAACAGAAAGATAAACTAGTTTGAGTTGTGTTCTGCCTGTGTCTTTCTGTTTTGTATTATCTCTATCTATTTGTTTGAATTGAAGTGTTCAATATATAGGACCAGAAAGGGAGGCCAGAAGTCATTGGGAGGCAAAACGTTATGTGGAAGCAAACAATCATGATTGTTGGTATCTTCAAGAACCATTAAACTTCAGGAATCAAAATGTAAATAGTTAACATTTCAGTGACCAAAAAGAAAGTTTCCAGCAGCCCACGACCCGAGCCCCGACCCGACGGGCGGGCGGCGACGATGCGCGTGTGGGTCTTAGCCCCGAACCCAAGCTCACCTAGGTCCTCTCCCTTATAAACACATGGGTTATCCCTTGGGGTCCCAAACCCTTACTCAAACTTAGAGCTTATATATTGCTCAATTCTTTATTCTTTTACCCATGAGGGAGATTTGTCATTTTGGTCAAAGACCCTCCATCTTTTCATGTCTCAAACACCTTACTTTGTGTACCAATATCTCTTTCATTTCTTAACGAAAATTGACGATACTTGGGACTAACATTATCTACTCACTTGGTAGATTAGACATGTGCGAAGAAACAATATTTCCGACATGCGGGGACCACGTGTTTAAGTCATCAAAGATGAGATAAACGCAATCCCACATTAGTAAAATTTCCAACAATCCCCTATTGAAAGAGAATTGGTGCACACATGGTGCCAAAGTTCAACAATCTTTCAGCGGAAAGATATTGTATCAGGAAAGGTAGCTTTCGGCTTTGAACCTTCTTTAGTCGATTACCATCGAATTTACTTACTGTGTGGTGAACGCGATATCTTGAACTGTCAGTGTTTAGTGTAAACCAAGACAATGATATCAATACGATAACTTTCCTTATTCATTTATTCTTATTGTTTTGTCCGTTGTGGCCATGGACAACGCTTACATTTGAAGCGGTATGTCTTCGCACTTAAATAGGTGATCTCCTATAAGGTATATTCCTCTACCCCACTCGCAAGTGTTAGGAATCATTAAAGTTTCAGAAACTTCTCTTTTACCAATTATGCAGGTAGCACTTAATGTCTATCGTGGGAATGACTTTGGAGTTATCTTTCTTTAAAGAATGATAATCTGAAATACTCTTACTTCAAGTGAAGCGCTAAACTGAACCTCTATAGCTTAGTTTTCCCATTGAACCAAATTTCTGGGATCTCCAGTCAGTAAGGTTGGATTACCACCATAAAGATTCTTATTGTTTGGGTTTTAAGCTCATTCCCCTAGACAGGCAGAATATTTGATCTTTGGGTAGGCCTTAGTTAAAGGATCCACTAAGTTATCTTTTGACTTGACGTAATCAATGGAAATGACTCCCGTAGTAATCAACTGCCTAACGGTCTTATGCCTCCGACGAATATGTCTAGACTTGCAGTTGTACATATTACTTCGTGTTTTCCTAAAGCCGACTGACTGTCACAGTGAATCATCACCGAAGGCATGAGTTTATCCCAACAAGAAATATCCTCTAAGAAGTCGTGAAGCCATTCAGATTCTTCTCCTGCTTTGTCTAAAGCGATAAACTCTGATTCCATCGTGGATCGGGAGATGCATGTCTGCTTAGAGGATTTCAAAGACACAACCCCACCACCAATTGTAAATATATATCTATTGATGGATTTGGTGTTCTTTATGTCCGATATCCAATTTGCATCATTGTATCCTTCCAATACGACTGGATATCTAGAATAGTGTAATTCGTAAGTCAGCAAATATTTCAGATATCGTAGCATCCGATTTAACGCTTTCCAGTGATCATTTCCAGGATTACGAGTGAACCTAGCCAACTTATTGACTGGATAAGCGATGTCGGATCGGGTGCAGTTTGTAATGTACATTAAACTGCCAATGACATGTGCATATTGCTTCTGAGATATGGGTGCACCACGATTTTTATCAATTCTATGATTCATATCCATTGGTGACTTCATAGGGGGACTATCAAATGCATCAAATTTCCTCAAAACATCTTTAATGTAATAAGATTGAGATAAGACGAGCCCGTCAGATGTCTTAGAAATCTTAATTCCTACTATCACATCTGCAATACCCATATCCTTTATGTCAAAACAATGTTTCAACATCCTCTTGGTTTCCAGGACCAAGGTTAGACTACTTCCGGTGATGAGTATGTCATCTACGTAAAGACATATCATGACAAACGAGTCAGAGTCCTCTTTGATATAGATACATTTATCACATTCATTTATGGATAAACTTTTTGATAATAAAGTATTATCAAACTTTTTATGTCATTGTTTCGGAGCTTGTTTGAGTCCGTACAGAGACTTAACAAGTCGACATACTTTCTTTTCTTGACCTGGAATCACATACCCTTCGGGTTGTTCCATGTATATTTCCTCCTCCAAATCTCCGTTTAGGAATGCTATCTTAACATCCATTTGGTGTATTTCAAGGTCACGCAGAGCTGCTATGACTATGAATACCCTTATGGACGTTAACCTAGATACCGGGGAGTATATGTCGAAGTAATCGAGGCCTTCTTTTCGTCTGTAGCATTTTACTACTAATCTGGCCTTATACTTGTCAATAGTTCCATCTACTTTGTACTTTCTTTTGAGTATCCACTTACAACCCAAAGGTTTTCTTCCCGGATGAGGATCAACCATTTCCCATGTATGGTTCTGCATGATGGAATTTATTTCGCTTTCTATATCTTCTTTCCAAAGCGGTGCTTCTGGAGTTGACAATGCTTCTTTAATTGTCCTCGGTTCATTTTCAACCATATAGGTTAGAAAGTCTGGACCAAAAGTTTTATTCTTTTTGTTTGCTCCGTCTTGGTTCCACCTCTGGAACCCCTACGTTTTGTAGGTCTGGAACATTAAGTTTTGGATAGTCAGTAACTTCTGAGCCATGTAGATCTGGAGCACCTAGTTCCGGATAATCAGAAACTCCTGAGTCTTGTTGACTTAGAGCATTTTGTTCATAACTTCGTTTGCACGAAATTATTTCTTTTTCCTTTCTAGGAAAGATCTCTTCAAAGAATTCAACATTTCTTGATTTCATGATCGTACCTTCGTGAATATCAGGTATATCAGACTTATACACTAAGAAGCGATAATCACTACTGTTATTTGCATATCCGATGAATATGCAATATACGGTCTTAGGTCCAATTTTGACCTGCTTTGGTTTAGGTACTTCGACCTTTGCCAAACAGCCCCACACTTTCAAATATTTGTAAGTGGACTTCTTTACTTTCCATGATTCATATGGAGTTTTATCCTTACCCTTATGTGGAAATCTATTGAGAATTGTATTAGTGGTAAAGATCATTTCTCCCCACATGTTTTGGGCTAAACCGGAATTGATAAGTAGAGCGTTCATCATTTCCTTTAACGTACGGTTTTTGCGCTCGGCAACACCGTTAGACTGAGGTGAGTAAGGAGCGGTCGTTTGATGAATAATGCCGAATTGAGCACAATATTCTTCAAACGGTGCTATGTATTCTCCCCCCTATCACTACGAATTTCCTTACTGTAGGTTTAGTTAATTTTCAGCTTCTGCTTTGTAACGTTTAAAGGCTTCAAAGACTTTATCTTTACTTTTCAACAATTAAACGTAACAATACATTGTACTATCATCAATGAAAGTCACAAAGTACTTGTTCTCCCCTCTAGTTTGTACAAACTTTAAATCACTTATGTCCGAGTGAATAAGTTCTAGAGGAGCAGTGTTTCTTTCGACGCACACCTCACATTTATGTTGAGGGTTTATGTCGAAGGAAGGCAACAATTCAAACTTTACTAACTTTTGAATGGATTTGTAGTTGACATGTCCTAATCTATGATGACATAGATTAGAAGACTGAAGCAAGTAAGTAGAAGGCTTCGTTTCATTAGATGAACGGATTACAGACATGATATTCATTTTGAAGAGGCCGTCACACGCAAAGCCTTTTCTTACAAATATACCATTCTTAGTTATTACAAACTTGTTGGACTCAAAAACTAGTCTAAAACCAGCTTTGACCAACAGTGGCCCTGAAACCAAGTTCTTGCGGATGACAGGGACATGCATCACTTTTTTCAGAGTAAGCTCTTTGCCTGAAGTCATTTTTAGGACAACTTTTCCAACCCCTTGTACTTCAGAGGTGGCATCGTTGCCCATGAACAGTTTCTTGCCTGTGACTAGGGCATAAGAGGAGAATGCTCTATTGTCTGAGCAGATGTGACAGGTTGCACCCGTGTCTATCCACCATTGCTTTGGATTCTCCACCAGATTTGCCTCCAGCACCATTGCTGAGAAATCTTCAATCTTGTTATCAAGATCCAGAGGATTACCCTTGTCTTGTACAATGTTAGCCTCTGTCGTGCGTTCGTTCTTGGCCTTGAGGTCATAAGTGACCTGGGTATCTTGGCCCACTTCAGTCGTTGTCTTAGACTGAGTGTCTATTGCATCCCCATCAGAAGAATGATCTTCTGTCTGAGATCGTGGCAGGCTCAACGCAGTAATATAGAAGAGCATCTTTAGTCTCCTTCTCTTGTTGTAATTGATGTCCAAAACCTTACTTTGGCGTTTACTTTGGAAACTGTCAAGAGCATGGACAACAACATTTCCTTGAGCAGCGCCAGAGAAAACAACATTTCTTCGACCAGCAACAGTGACTTGAATAGCAGCAGCAGAACCAGAAATAAAATTGTTGACAATAGCCCAACAAGAACTATTAACGGAATTGTCAACAGAATCTTCGGTGATAACAGAGCCAAAATCGGAATAAAAACCAAAATGGGAACCATAACTGTTGACCGACATCTTTCGAACACTTAAAAAACAAATTTTGTCTTAAAACTATTGGCTTTATGTCTTTAAGACAAAATTGGCCCGTATAAATGCTTTTACGGTATTGGGCAATAGTCTCCCAAGATAAAACATCAACTGATCAATTGTACAAAGCAAATACAGTTGATTCTAGCGAAGACAATAAATAAGAACAGATTGCTCAAGAAAGAGAGCGGAAAATTTCTGCCTGCTTTCTGAAAGCTACATCGGGGGCAAAATCTTTTCCCCACTAAGACGTGCATCTTTATGTATTTTCGTTTTCTGTGTGTATGTTCTTGACGAAGAACAGAACAAAAAGATAAACTAGTTTGAGTTGTGTTCTACTTGTGTCTTTCTGTTTCGTACTGTCTCTATCTATTTGTTTGAACTGAAGTGTTCAATATATAGGACCAGAAAGGGAGGCCAGAAGTCATTGGGAGGCAAAACATTTATGTGGAAGCATGATATACCTCTCGGGGTTCCAAATCCTTACTCAAACTTAGAGCTTATATATTGCTCAATTCTTCCTTCTTTTACCAATGACAGAGATTTGTCATTTTGTCCAAAGACCCTTCATCTTTTCATGTCTCAAACACATTACTTTATGTATTTTCATTTCTTAATGAAATTTGACGATACTTGGCACTAACATTATCTACTCACTTGGTAGATTAGGCATGTGCGAAGAAACAATATTTCCGACATGCGGATTCACGTGTTTAAGTCATTAAAGACGGGATAAACTCAATCTTAGTAAAATTTCAACATTTTGTTATTCAAAATTTTAAAGAGAGCACATTAGTGATTGTATTCTTTCCCCTTTTTACTTTATTGAAGTTGGTTAAGAAAAAACCTCAGGATTTCATTTCTTGCCATAATTTACTTCACAACTCGATAACACAACTGGATGAATGACGCGCCAAACGTCGTCGTTAATCTTCTTGGGGAGCTAATCAACTGAAGTTGAGGTCGATCTCTAATGGCGGAGAAGCCCCAGCCAGTTGAGGTACTATACCGTGGAGTCTGTGGGTTACCAGCAGAGTACTGTGATCTCGTTGCTTTGGAATGTTTTTCCGGCGATTATGACTCGTTTTGGCCTTTCTCAGATCTGGCCGATGTGGTTTTCCGACGAACAACTCTTTTTGCTGCCATTTTTGTTCTGTTCTTGTGGGCTGTTTAGCTGCTGTAAAATATATCCGCTTTATCGGAAAAAATGGCAGAAGTCGGCGTAAAAATTTTAAGGCAAAAAAGCTATAATCGCCGGAACTTATGGGGAGTCGTGTAAAGAGAAAACAGAAAAGGGTGAAAATAGAAAGAGAAAATAAAGAAAAAGAAATAAGGAAAACAAAAAAATATATAAATAATAAAAAATATAAAAATGACATGTCAAAATAGGATTAGTGCGTGATGTTCACACCCTTCTTTCAAATTGATAGCGAGCCTGGAAGGTGGTATTACTATCCGTTCAAAATTATTTAGGAAGGTTAGTGACCGTCTTTTCTTTTGGACGGTCTTTCTTCAATATTTGATGGGAATATATTTTGTCTAAGACGTGTCGAATCCTGCTTGTGCATTCGGAAAATAAATATTTTTTTTATTTTAAAATAAGTGTTGTTTTAGTTCATTTCAGATCCACAAAAAAATAAATACATATAATATATAGTTTGTTAAATTTCCCTTTTATTAAATATTTTGACTATTAAATGTTTCTTGAGAATTGAACACTACTAAAAAAATAGTTCTTTAATAAAAGGGTATAGTTGACAAATATATCATTTTTGTATTGAATTTTTAAAGCGATTATTATTTTGATATATTTTTCTTTTCTTTTTTTATTAAAACGACACTTATTTGGGACGAAAGAAATACAAAACATGTTTGGGCTGCCCTTCCGTAAATTTTAGGTGCCTAGAAGAAGGATGTTCTGCTTCTCCACCACATACATTTAAATTTCCTACCCAGCTCCTTGCTTTTTATATTTTAGACTTAAATGGATCAATAAGCCACAACATGTCCTACATATCATAAAAGTATTTCTGTTGATTTAGGAACATTACTTATTACTAGGCGTGTCCAGTGGGTCGGGTCGACCCAATACCGATTCAATATGTTCCGCTATCCGGCCCGTCCCGATCCCCAATAAAAAAAATTATCAGTGTCGGGATTCGAACTTGGGACGGGGCCTGGGATCGTCCCGCCCGTCCCGATCCCGACCCGTCTCATCCCGACACCATCCCGCCCCGTCCTGTCCCGCCAGCCCCCTCCCCCTTTGCAAAAATAACCGTTGCAACAACGATCAAATTTTAATTTTGGCCGTTGTGCAACGGACATAACGACCATTTTTGACCCCTACCCCTTAATATTTATTTTTAACTCCTAAGTTAATATATTTACACTTTAACCCTATTTTTCAACTATAAATATCACATTCTCCTCTTCATTTTTCTCACAAATGTTCCTACAATCTCTCTAATCTAATCTCTCAATTTATCTCTGTACAATTCTACAAATATTCCTACTATTAAATATTATATCAAAGTTAAAAGATTGGGAGTGAAGTTGACAACTAGCTTGAGGATCATCCATCGAGCAAAGTTTTAATTTTCAACCTAGATTACACGTCGACGTTTGATACCTTCATTCCTTCTTTAAATTATTATTGTTACTTTATTTTAATTATCGCACTTAATTTCATTATCTTTAATTATTTATTTGCATAATTAAAATGAAAGGATTAAGAGGTATGTTTAAATGTAAGGGTAAAGGTAAGACTTCTTCTAATAGGGGTAACAAGGGCAGATGTACTTCTTCTAGTAATCATATTCCTAGTCACGATGATTTCATTGATTTCAGTCATATAGATGAAACTACTTTTTTTAATGATGTACCATTAGACGATGAGGTAGATGAACCAAACATTAATTTAGATGAACCACTAGATGACACACCCACTAGTGCACCTCAATCTCATGCTCAGACTGAGTCTCAGCCTGAAACTGAAACTGGAATGCCTTCTATCCCCCCTAGTATGAGTCGAGGCCCCACACAACGAAAATTAAAATCAGCTGTAAGACATTTTTTATAGGGACCAAGAGAATCAACTAGCTAGATGTAAAATTTGTAAATGTTTATAAATTTAAAACTGAAAAAGGTCAAGGTGGGACGAGAGGTTTATTGAGATATGTACAAGGCGAGCACACCGCTAGGTGAAATGAATATCAGGCTAATAAATCGGGTGTGCCAATGCCATCTGAGTCGGGACAATGACCTAGTACAGGGTTAAATTAACCCGACAAAGGGGGGAATTTTTGGTCCTAAATATGATAAGAATAAAGATAGGAAAAATATGACAAAATTAGTTGAGGTGGAGGGTTTGCCTTTTTCATTTTCTTTCATTACATTCGAGAAACATATAATCCTGTTTTTAATGGTTTTCCTAGATCAACTGTTAGAAGAGATGTTTTTAAATTTGCAAGTGAATATCAACAATAGTTACGTTATGCATTGTATCATTTTAATGGCAAAGTGGCTATCACTTCTGACATAGGTCACAGTACTAATGGTAATGATTATATAACGGTAACATGTCATTGGATATATCAAAATTGGTCTATGCAAAAACGCATTTTAGCATATAGATATATTGATGATAGGCACACATGAAATTTTATTGCACAAAATATTAATGAAATTTGTGATTATTATGGAATAAATGATAAAATTATGACTATTACATTAGATAATGCTTTTTCTAATGATTATGCTATAAGACTTTTAAAAGTTCGATTAATTCCATGTTTTCCTGATCATTTTCAAATAAGATGTGCGTGCCATATTTTTAACTTAGTTGTAAATGATGACCTAAAACTTTTTGAAAGCATTCTTGAAAAAATACAATTTGCTGTAAAATTTATTTTTAAAGGTAATAAAATACAAAGACGCAAATAATATAAAAAAAATTGTCATGATTGTGGATTACCTTATAGAAAAATTCCAGAAGAAATTTCGACTAGGTGAAATTCGTTGTATGAGCAACTACTTGTTGCTTACGATTATAAACAACCTATAACCTATAACTACTTGAGATGTTTTTATTACACTATCTTGTTCAATTATTGAAGTGCTTATATATATTATTTTCAAAAATTAAATGGCAAAAAGAAAAAACCCCAAATCCCGATCCCGACCCGACCCGTCCCTCCAAATACCGGCCCCTCTACCGACGGGATGTGGGATGGGACGGGACCTCTTCCCATCCCGCTAGATCCGCCGATACCTGAGTCCCCACCCTCCCCGTCCCGTCGGCACCCGCCCCGCCCAGCCCCGTTGGACAGTTACTGATAACAACTATGACAAAACTAGCGACGTGTTTTATACTACTACACTAACCTACTAAATATTCCAATAACTATAATTGAATGATTCATTTGGTTTCCCGTATTACTGAAAATTAACTTTGTTTGCTTAACTGGTAGTAGGGTGTTTGATTGCCATTTTAATTTCTGTAATCATAGCTAATTCCTCGATTCTGTTTTCAATTTGATGTGTAATAACAATGTATTAAGCAATAAATGGCAAACATAATATTGCATGGTGATTAATCATTATCAATTAATCTAACTTATTTGTTCCTAGTAATAATAACCGCAGTAATGATTTTAAAATTACAGAAAAGTGTTTTGAAATTGTTCTGTATTTAAACCAAACATTCAATTGGATAATGTAATATGAGTCAAATGTGTTATTGAACACAATGTATTCAATCTACAATCATATCCACGTCTAAAATTATATAACATATATCTATATATGATTAACCATATCTGATAACAAGTATGAATGTACAGCTTACACGTAAACCAAAAGACCCCAAAGTCTCTACACAAAAATGCGGCCACTTGGAACCAGAGTATAAATTATTAAAACGTCTTTACATTTGAGAAACCTTACATCGTCCTTAGATTAAAAATACTCATAAAATTTAAGAAAGGCACCTTTAAAAAATATAAAGAAAATTTTAACTAAACCTTCTGAAAGAAATAATCCCCTGAATCATTTTCATTGATTTAATAGATATATATACAAGTTACAAAATAGGAGAATCCTATTCCTAATCTATTCCTAAAACCTTATTCTACCATAACTCTAACTATACAATTATGGTAGGTGTATAACTCTAATTATGGTAATCATTATACTACAATATTACATAAATATATACTCCTAATATACACTGTTTTTCCGTGATCATTGCACTGCTTCCCGTGATGGGCTTCTGCTCCAAAGGTAATGGCCTTCCAAATGACCCATTGCCCGCCCACCGCCGAGGCCCTTGTCACTGTTTGCCTGTTTTGCCTAGTGATATATATGTGATATACACTGATGTATATTCAGTGTATATCACATGTATATTGCGTTGTTTAACACACCCCCGCAGTCATAGCGGGCGGTCTTCGAACGCTGAGACTGTCCCTAAAATCTTCAAAGAGAACCGCCGGTAGACCCTTTGTAAAAATGTCTGCAATTTGATAACGAGACGGGACATGGCATACGCGAACTTGACCCTTTGCAACCTTTTCACGGACAAAGTGAATGTCCATTTCGATATGCTTGGTGCGCTGGTGTTGAACTGGGTTACCTGAAAGGTAGATGGCACTAATGTTATCGCAATATACCAAGGTTGCCTTCTGAATGGGACAATGAAGCTCCAAAAGCAAATTACGTAGCCAACATGATTCTGAGACCACATTCGCTACCCCTCGATATTCTGCCTCTGCACTTGAGCGTGATAGAGTTGCCTGACGCTTTGCCGACCATGAGACCAAGTTGTTGCCGAGGAACATACAATAGCCAGAAGTCGACCGTCTGGTGTCGGGACAACCACCCCAATCAACATCCGTGTAAGAGACAAGTGTGGATGTAGAGGAAGGATACAAGTGCAACCCATAGTCTAGTGTCCCCTGAATATACCGAATGATGCGTTTGATTGCATTCATGTGCTCAATTCTGGGATCATGCATGAATAAACACACCTGCTGAACTGCATATGTAATATCCGGCCCGATAAAGGTAAGATATCGAGGGCCCTCGCAAGATCGCGATAAGCGGGTCGGGTCCTCGTATGGGCACCCGCCGCCGCGCTTAGCTTTGGGTTTGCATCAATCGGGCGTGGAAGTGGACTTACAGGATGACATCCCAGCCTCTCTCGATGATCTCGGCCCGCATACTTCCGTTGAGACAGAAACAAGCCACCTGAATGACGTTTGACGGCAATCCCCAAAAATAACTCAACGGCCCTAAGTCCTTCATAGCAAATTCAGAATCGAGCATGGCCATGATAGATCGACGCAAAACATCGGAGGAGGCGGTCAAAATGATATCATCCACATATAATGTAATATAGGCCAATGACGAACCACGGCGGTAGATGAACAAAGAATTGTCTGACCTGCTGTGTGTGAACCCAATAGTCGAAACAAAATCAGCAAATCGTGTATACCAGGCACGTGGAGACTGCTTAAGCCCATATAATGACTTCTTTAACAAACAGACATGATGAGGGCGGTTGGGATCCCTGAAACCCAACGTACCGATGCATATAGATCAAGCTTCCTTGAGATCACCATGTAAAAAGGCATTCTTGACATCCAACTGATGGATTGGCCAAGTCTTTGAAAGAGCCAAGCTAAGCACAGTGCGAATGGTAGCCGGTTTGACCACCGGACTAAACGTCTCACCACAATCAATTCCAACCTGCTGAGTCTTACCATCACCAACAAGTCGTGCCTTATGTCGAGCAAATGACCCATCTGAATTTTCCTTATGAGCAAAAATCCACATAGACCTGATAATATTAGTACCATATGGACGGGGCACCAACTCCCACGTCTTATTATCAATAAGAGCATTATATTCATCAGTCATAGCAATTTTCCAATTAGGGTCATTTAATGCGGACACAGGATTTCGGGGCAAGGGGGATCTAGAGACATCAGAATGTAAATTAAAATGTCTTTTAGGTGTAAAAATACCCCGCTGACTACGAGTGACCGGTCTATGACTCGAGGAAGAAGTGATGGAATTTTGGGAATTTTCTGGGCTCGGGACGGGTGGCGGCCGAGCGGTGGGCTTTCTTGGCCCAAAACGGCAATAACAAGTGGACTCGGATTAGGCGGTTCGAGGTGGGGCGAGCCCGATTCTTTGGAAGCTGTTCGATGGGTGAAACGGCCAGGGGGTGACGATCTTTGTGGGACCAGCGGGCAGTGGGCCCGCTGCAGGATTTTGGGCACGGGAGTTGTTCGAAAAATTCGAATAATATACTGGGGATATTTGGTCATCCAAAAATTATACGACTTAGGCTCGGGAGTATGAACTTTCGTAAAGGGAATTGGGTTTCATCAAAAATGACATGACGATTTATAATGATTTTCTTGGAGGATAAATCAAAACACTTATAACCCCGATGATTTGACGGATAACCCAAAAATACACACGGAGTAGACCGAGCCTGAAGTTTGTTAATTGTGGTGGATGGGAATAACGGATAACATAAGCACCCAAAAATCCGAAGATGAGAATAAGACGGGTTCTTATTATATAAGATTTTGAGAGGGGAAGAATATGTCAGACCTTTAGACGGAATTATGTTAAGAAGGTAAGTGACCATTTGTAGAGCATGATGCCAAAAATACGGAGGTATGGAGGCATGGATTAGGAGAGTTCGGACAATGTTATTTATGGAACGAATTTTGCGTTCGGCTTTTCCATTCTGTGAAGATGTATGAGGACATGAAAACCGAAAATTTATCCCATGAGTAGCACAAAATTCTCGAAACTCCCTATTGTCATACTCCTTCCCATTATCACATTGAATATTTTTTATTTCTCTTTCGAATTGAGTACGAACGAATGCTCTAAATTTTATGAAGACGGAAAACACTTGTGATTTATTCGCAATTGGAAATGTCCACAAAAATCTAGAATAATCATCTAAGAAGAGAACATAATATCGATGACCCATTGAACTAAGAACAGGAGATGTCCATAAGTCGCTATGAATAATGTCAAATGGCATAGAAGTATGAGAATTGGAGTCTACAAATGGCAATTTAACAATTTTTCCTAATGAACAAGACTGACAAATTGGAGTACGACTCGTACCCTTACAAGAAATAAAGCTATTTTTATCTAAAACTGATAAAATAGAAGATCCCGGATGACCCAAACGAGCATGCCACATGGAAGGAGAGATGGCTGCGAAGGCTGATGGCAAGGCCGACTCGATGGATCGAAACCGGCATGATAGGATACAGATCTCCCTACTATCACACCTCATGAGATGACTCCGTCTTGAAATCCTTCACAGAGAAACCGAAAGGATCAAATTCAATGTAAATGTAATTGTCATTTGTGAACTTTCGGATGACACTAAATTTTTAATCAATTTAGGAGCATGTAAAGTATTTTTCAAGAGGAGTGGTGGATTGGGAGGAGACAAGGTTTTCTGACCATACCCTAGAATTGGAATAGAACTGCCATTACCAACAATTATTCCCCGAGGGGTGCTCAAATTGTAATAAGATGAGAGAGTACCTGAATCGGAAGTCATGTGAGTAGTGGCCCCGGTGTCCATGTACCAATTGGGGTCCGGTTGAGTCAATCCCAACGTGTGCATTGCGGCCTCGATATCGGTCTGAGTGGGGCCTGCTGCATGATGGGCTTGCGGAGGTCGGGGTCCAAGAACTCCTTGCCGAGCTGGGCCTGGTCCGTAACCGCTACCACTGCCGCTGCTGGGCCACTGGCCAGTGGGCCGCCACTGCTGGGTATTGGGTCGCCTGGATCGCCAAATGACCGCCGGGCGTAAATCGCTGAAGCGGTGCCACGCTGGCCCCACTGCTGGGCCCACGGTGGTGGTGGCCCACTGTACCCCGAATGGGACCCACCGCCTGCTTGTTGCTCACCGGAACCGCCACCAGAACCACCTCGTTTGCCCCCGCGGTTTTTGTTATTTTTGCGATTATTCTTGCCGCCACCATTATTATGGTTTTGGCCCGACTATTAACAAAACCCGGCGACTAGGAGATGATGCCACCATGACAATCGGGCTTGCTCCGAGCCGCCTTTTAGCCAAACCGGCTTCTTCCAACGCCGCATGGAGCGGGCTTGATGAAAGTCGGGAAGAGGGTTGCTTTGGCGAAGGAGAGTTCCAACACCATTATAGGCCTCCAAAGCCCGGCAACCAATCAGAGAACTAGACGATTATTTGTCACTGGTGCGCCAACATTACGGAGTTGATCCGCCAATTCCTTTAGTTTCTTGCAATATGCGTAAACGTTCGAAATACGCCCATTCGAACGAGAGAGAATTCACGCCGAGTGTGACGATACGGGAATGTTGGTTGTCTTGGAATATGTCACGCAATCTATTCCATGCAGCCATAGCCGTCGTATCAGGCTCCATAATCGTTTGTAGAAGGTCCACTGAAATAGTGGCATATATCCACCGAAGAACGGTAGCATCAAGTGTAATCCACACCTCAGGATCCTCCGCAGGAATGGGTCTAGCGGGAGGAATTATGTGATGAAGAACTTGATAAGAGATAGCGTGAATTTTAAACAACTCCGCCCACGTTGCATATTGAACGTTTTCCATCTCAAGGACAATAGGGACACTGAGCTTGATATTGGAAACCGTGAGGGCAGGGTGAAAATTGTTCTTAGACATATTTGAAAGAACAAAGAAGGAGGTTAAATTTAAGAGAGGTTTTTGAGAGCGGAAGACGAGATATTTGGAGAGAAAAACCCGAGGGAGGGGGGGGGGGGTTCTCGGCCAAGGATACAAAAAGTTTTGAGAGAAGAAAACTTTTGTTTAGACCTAGTCTCTTGATACCATGAAAGAAATAATCCCCTGAATCATTTTCATTGATTTAATAGATATATATACAAGTTACAAAATAGGAGAATCCTATTCCTAATCTATTCCTAAAACCTTATTCTACCATAACTCTAACTATACAATTATGGTAGGTGTATAACTCTAATTATGGTAATCATTATACTACAATATTACATAAATATATACTCCTAATATACACTGTTTTTCCGTGATCATTGCACTGCTTCCCGTGATGGGCTTCTGCTCCAGTGCAATGGCCTTCCAGCGGCCCATTGCCAGTGGCCCACTGCTGAGGCCCTTGCTGCCTGTTTGCCTGTTTTGCCTAGTGATATATATGTGATATACACTGATGTATATTCAGTGTATATCACATGTATATTGCGTTGTTTAACACCTTCAATGTTACAAAAAAACTATTCACTTTACAATTTATACATCAGAATTGTTCTCTGTGCGCATTTCTTAGCAGCAGGAACAACAGACTTTAATCAGGACACTGATGGTCTAGTTCTACAATTGTTTGACGCACTTTGGTCGTGCTCCCAATTTTCTTGAGTTTCAAGATTAGAATATTAAGCCTGATATACATGTAACGAGAGAATGCTTACCGCATCGGAGATTCAAAAACTGCTCGGGACAATAAGTACTTTAAAATTATTTGATACTTCATGCAGGAGCAGTTGAAAAGCACAGGCTAAAAAACCTGCAAGAATTGGACGAATTAACACTTGATTCATTCAACTAAGGGTACATTAACCTGAGGTGGTTACAAAGGATGACAATTAAGAGCTTATAAGAGGATAAAATACAATTAAAGTTCACATTGACCAACAGTCCAATGAACGGTACTCTAAAATTCAGCAATGCTATGAGCCACTAGCTCAGAGATTAGAAAGCCTACAGTTATGTTTTCATATAGTGTTTTCAGGTGAAGGATGTTGTTGAATAGAGTCTCCTTGAGTGTTGTCCGTTCATTAATACAATGTATATATAGTGTATATCATTGTAGTACTAATGGAATAAGGATCTCTACTTTATATAATTACACTAAAATATTAATTACAGAATATACGGTGAGTATATATCTCAGTCAGAGCCGGAGGAGGTCGGACGCTGAGACTGAATCTGAAGTCTAGAAACAGTTGCAGAGGAAGCCCCTTAGTGAAAATATATGTGTACTGATACGAAGAAGGAACATACAACGCCCTAACGTGACCCATTGCAACCTTCTCTCGAACAAAGTGAATATCCATCTCAATATGCTTTGTTCGTTGATGCTGAACCAGGTTATGAGACAAGTAGACAACAGATATGTTATCACAGTAAACCAAAGATGCCCTATGGGACAATGAAGCTCAAGAAGGAGATTTCGGAGCCAACATAGCTCAGCAACAACATTCGCAACACCTCTATATTCTGCTTCTGCACTCGAATGAGAAAGCGTGGCTTGCCGCTTGGCAGACCACGAAATAATATTATCCCCCAGAAAGACACAATATCCAGACGTAGGACAGTCTGCCCAATCGGCGTATGTGTAAGAGAGCAACCTAGTCGGTGCAGACAGATATAGATGTAGTCCATTGTCAAAAGTGTTCTTAACGTACCTAATGATACTCTTAAGAGCTGTAAAGTGATGCTCTCTAAGAGCATGCATGAACAAACACACATGATGAACTGCATATACAATATCGGGCCGAGTGAAGGTGAGATACTGAAGAGCACCTGCGAGACTCCTATAAAGAGAGGGATCGCAGACCGGATACCAGTCATCTGAACTGAGTTTTGACTTTGAGTCGACAGGAGTGGGCATGATCTTGCAATTTTCCATTTTAGTCCTGTAGACAATCTCTTCTACATACTTACGTTGACACAAGAACATGTCATGTGCGGATCTGGTCACTGATATGCCAAAAAAATAACTCAACTTACCCAAATTTGTTATAGCAAATTTACTTGAGCAGAGCAATGATCTTGTGTTTCAGTGTATTAGAAGAAGCTGTCAGAACAATATCATCCACATATAAAAGAAGATAAGTCCTGTTAGTACCTCGATGAAAAATAAAATAGTGAATGATCACTCTTGTTACACACAAACCCGATCAGTATGATGTATGTAGCAAACCTCTCATACCAAGCCCTAGGGGCTTGTTTCAAACTATATAATGACTTACGAAGATGACAGACATAATGAAGAACCTCCGGATGCACAAAGCTAGGCGGTTGATGCATATAAACGGTATCTTTCAAATCCCTATGTAAGAAAGCATTTTTGACATCAAGCTAGTGAATAGGCCAATTATTCCCCAAAGCTATGCTCAACACCGTGCGAATGGTGGCTGGTTTGACCATCAAACTAAAAGTCTCACCACAATTAACCCCCTCATGACGACCAGTACCATTGGCCACAAGTCTTGCCTTTGGCGTTCAAGCTCACCATTATCTCTGAATTTGTGACGATAGAGCCACATACACCGAATCACATTCACCCCCTCTAGTTTTGGGACAAGATCCCAAATGTTCTGATTAGTCAACGCATTAAACACCTCACGCATGGCCGCTGTTGACACCCAATTTTGTCCCATCTTTTATGATTTTATTCGTAATTTTTAATATTTCGACACTTTTAAAATAATTTTAAAATATAGGCATATATGTGTATATCCTCTTATTATTATTATTATTCGCATTTTTTTATATCATTTGCATTTTTTATCATAATCATAAGTTTTATCCGAAAATTCTATGTTATTTTATTTTTCACAAAATTGCATCGCGTTCCCATTTTTTTTATTTAAGCATTAAACATTTCGCAAATATTATATTTTTATTATTATCACATCGTTACGTTATTTTAAATAATTCACATCTTTTACAAAAAATATATATAAATATGTTTTAATATTAAGCCCTTTTATATTTTTTAAATCCATAACCCATTTTTTATTTTCCTAACCCAAAACAATTTCTAACCCATTTCATTTTCCCAACCCAATACAAATTCTACCCAAACAAAATTCACCAAACCCACAAAACAATTCCTACCCAAATCTTCCAATCCCAATCCTTCACAACCTTTTATTCCATTTAAACCAAAACCCACAAAACAAAAAAAAAGCCCAACACCCTTAAACCAAAGCCCAAACCAACCCGAGCCCAAATTCCTAAAAAACCCCACACCCGTCGGCCCAATTCGCCCAACCCGAACCGGCCGACCCGACCCACAAACCTTTCCCCTTTTATTTCCCCCAAAGCCTTAAACCCAAAACAAAAAATAAAAAAAAACCCTACACCCTAATTCTCCCAACCAGCCGCCACCCTACCCCCACGTCGCCGCCCCTACGCTTGACACCACCAATCGCCACACCGCCGCCTGACACCACCAATCTACCCCATCACCTTTCTGCAACACATGCCCCAAGAGCACGCCCCAAAAATCAGATTTTTGACTTCCCCTTTATTTTGAAATTTGAAATTCTTTTTGTAAGGGGTATGGGGGTGAACGTTGGGGAGAGTATCTATAAAACCCCCCCCCCCTTGCTCACTAATTTGGGGGGGTGGATTCTGAGAAATTTCGGGTCATTTTTAGGTCCGAAATTTAAGAAATCCGAAATCTCCTTTAAAGGTTTGGCATCATATTTTGTTGGTGTTGTTCTTCACTAAAAAAAAAAGGAGGCAATCCGAAATCTTTGTTTGTTCTTGCATGTGTTCTTCAACTTAAAGATTCCGAAATATAGGTCGAAATTATTGTTTTTTTTGTGTTGAAGAATCTGGATTTTTAGCTATTTTTCACTGTTTTTGGTCCGGGTCGGGTCACATTCCGGGTCGGGTCGGGTCAAACATCCGAAAATCAGAAAAACAGAGTCCTATTTCCAGAAAAATCAGAATTCAAAAAAATCTACAACAAATCAGAATTCTAACATTTCCGAGCGGATTCGACGATTCAAAATACGCCTCGGTTCGCTACCCGGAAAAGGTTAGACTCGTTCCAATTCTTCTATATTTATTTAAGCTTATTTGATTGTGTGTTTATGCTTGACTTAGTATGATATTTTGCTAAGTAATGTAGTCTTGATTAATTAATATGATAATGAGACGTTTTACTTACATAATTGTATATATGTCGTTGGGATATTTTTGATTTTGGAGATGATATGTGATAGATGATATTACCTCGATGTGTTGGTTAACTAGTTATTGTCATTAGCCTTAGTAAGGCATCTTGGGTTCATTATTAAGTGCAATATGGATAATGTAAGATTAATGACTTGATTAAATATTCTTAGGACACTTAGCGATTTGTTGATATTCAAAATTATTGTATGTGGTAGTTTGGTCGCTGCCTATTAAATCAAACAATGAGCATACTTTAATTGATTTAAATGGCGATATTTACATGCTATATTCTAGATTAATATGTGCAATTTTAAAAGGAGTATATTATCCATGTCTAATATAATAGTATGTGCGTTTGGTTTAAGTTTATGAATGTCATGTTTCTTTAATATTAAGATTAGTCCAACATAATTTATACATTAGTCTTCCTTGCCTCTTTTATTCTTGTTTAAATTTAGAACCGGTTGTGTTAGCATATATTCTTTCTTCGGCTACTTTAATGTGCCAAAATCTGATCAAACACATGTCTTTGAAGCTATATTTGTATTTACTACTTTAGTTTACAATCCTGTTTCATGTGAGCATGTATAAGATGAGATTAGGTATAGAAACCGCCTAGGGACAAAAAAAAAAAATAGAAATATTTCCGACTAGGTTCTTGATATAGAAAAAAAAAAAATGCCCATGTTCTTGAATAAGATGCACCTAGACATGTCTAAGCTGCCTATTAAAAGTATATGTAGTTTTCTTTGGTTCGTAAATTGGCCTACGTGAATCATGTCTACTTGTAAATATATTGAATGAGTATGTGTTAGGGATAGCTTTAATTCTGGGCATGATGCCTTTGTGCAAGTGTGATGTAAAACCATTCTAGACTATTCTTTTTTTTGATTAGCTGTAGGCAAAATATGAGATTTGATTGCCTAAATCATGTTAATCATGCCATGCCTAATTTAAAGTGTCATTATACCTGGTTGTGTAGAATGAATGTTGTTGCATATTTTTGACTTGATTCACTCCACATTTAAGGAATTGTATAAAAAATGATCATATGTGCATTTCTAGGCTTCCATACTCTTCTTGAATTGACTATATATTTGTCTTTACTTGCCTAAGTGTACAATGCCTTCGTAACGACATATCACTCTTCATGAATCATTTATTTATATTCTTCTTATATATATATATATATATTCTCATGTAAAGTCTACTAATCCATTTTTTATATATATGAAATACATTGGGAGCAACGAAGAGTCTCGTTATGAGACTCATCATTGTGATCATCGTCAAATGAAGACCCGCATCCACATTCCTTCCATTCTTCGGCCTCGGGATTTCCAAACAAATAGGACGAGATGACATCGTCATCCGCTTTAGTTCCCTTTCATTCGTTATTCTTTATTTTCGTTATTTTTATTTAGGTCTGTAATAATTATCTAATGCTTGTGTGATTGTTAGGATATTTAGAATAATTAGGCCGATGAAATTGAATTCGAGGCCGCGGTTTTGTTTATTTGTTTTTAGTTTATTGATTTAAACATCCATGCCTCGGATACTTCTTGTTTTACCGTCGCCTTTTAATTAAACATCGCACACCGCCGATGAAATTAAATTCGAGGCCGCGCTTTGTTTCTCTGTTTTCGCCATCGCTTTTGAGCATCCGTGCAACGGATATTTACTGTTTTTACTGTTTTTTTTAAAACAAATATTGCGCCTGCTCGGGTGCTGTTTTTTCTGTTTCAGTTCATTGCTCGGTTTCAGATTACTGTTTTTTCAATTTACTGTTTTAAACATCCGTGCAACGGATATCACTGTTTTACCATTTTTACTATTTTAAACTAAACACTGCACCTTTCAGACATTGCTTTCCTGTTTCAGTCCACTGTTTCAACATTCAAATATTCATTTTACTGTTTTACTATTTTTAAACTAAGCATCGTGTCTTTTCGGAAATTGCCTCTCTTATTGCTTACGCACATCGCTATCGCTACCGCCATCGCCATCGCCATCGCCATCGCCATCGCCATCGCCATCGCCATCGCCATCGCCATCGCCATCGCCATCGCCATCGCCATCGCTATCGCCTACGCCATCGCTATCGCTACCGCTATCGCTATCGCTACCGCTACCGCTATCGCATCGCATCGCATCGCTATCTATCGCTCGCATCGCTATCAAGCTATCGCGCATCGCTATCACGCCGCTTCGCTCCGATTTAATTTTGCTGATTTAAACACGATACTACACTGGCCGATGAAAAATATCTGTCGATTTTGAGGCCTCCACAGTTGTAAAGACGGAAATATAACTTCTGGGCAATGATGAGGCTTAAACCTTTTTATCCGAGATCAACATGTTTAGTAGGCGAGGTGACTAAAATAACCAACAAGTTATATATTCGCAGCCACGACGTGATTATAGTGATCTTTTCTATTTCACCCGAGAGACCAACACGTTTAGTAGGCGGGGCAATCAAAATAAACCACATTAGTCATATGTTTGCAGCCACGACGTGATTGGAATGTTCTTTTCAAAATTTAAGTCTGAGCCCTCCGTGATCAAAACATTCACTGTTTTGAATACGGATATGAAGTTATTTGTATTTAACTGTTTCTAACCGTTTGTTCTTGACAGCTTGCAGGGATTAAAGTAAATAACGGCGAATTATTCCTCGGAGTTTATTTATTTCATTTCTTTCTTTAATTCAGCTTTTATTCCGCTTTGTATTGTAATATTATTTATCGCACTTATGTAACTATTGAAATGCTTAGAATAGGCAAACTTAGGATTAATTCATAGGGTAATTTAAGATTTGAAACCCGTCGCTAGCTCATTTATTTGTAGGTTCGGTTGAATTCAAACTTAGAAATTCTTCGCTAGTTTATTTATTTTAGGCTCGTCGCGCATTTTCAAGATTTTCTAAACGACTTTTGTCATCTTTTATTTGCTTTATTAATCATACCGAATAAGTTTATCTTTTGTCAATTTACAATTCATTGATTCCCAAAATTTTACTTCTTTGGCATTATAAATAAATTGTTTTACTATCAATTGTCAAATATATATTTTTCCAACTCTACATGTATTTCTCTTTAAATATCATACAAATGCATATTTTGAAAAAATCTCTACATTTATCCATTTTTTAAAATGCATCTTTTTTCATTAATTATTTGCAAACATCTTTTAACTTCATGCTTCAAACATGCATTTTTTTTTAGTAATAATTAACCTGAGTTTGACCGGATAACCGCAAGTTAGCGGATCTTAAAGGATGCCTAACCCCTTCCCTTTAGGATAATAAAGAACCCTTACCTAGAATCTCACTAGTTTCGCAGACCTTAAAAACGGAGTTTACATTGCAGCACTTAGTTTAATATTTAGGTGTCCTAATTCACCGTAAAAATAATTAGGTGGCGACTCCTCAACCCTTTTACCCAGGAATCACCGGACACGTCCGCGCTCCACTCTTTGACCTGCGAGCGGGTCGAAAATGGGGCGCGACAGCATGGCGACTCCGCTGGGGAAATTCAGGTTCTTAACCATAACAAGTTCAGGTTAATCATTATTGTGCTTTATATTGCTCCTTATTTGATCTATTATTTTTATTTATTTTTTGTTGAAATTTTGTATGCGTAACTGCTTCAATTACTATATTCTCTTACTGCTTTCCTTAAATTGGCATTTCGCTCATATTTCTTCCACTCTGGAAAATTGACACTATCACACATTACACGCGAGGTGTGTTTTGCGCACCCGCAAATTTCTTTCAAATTTCCAAATTTTTAGGAGAGTTGGTATATGCGCGGAGCGTCCGGACCATCCGGTTGGCCGCGTAGCCTTCTCACTCGAGCAGTCCGCTCGGGAACCTTGAGTCTAGTCAGCCAAATCTTAGAAAATTTAGGATAGAGCTATACCACCCTTTATTTTTAAGTCATGCATGCATACACCTTAGGTGGGTCGATCCTTGGTATCGACTCCACAATTAAGAAACCCACCAAAATTGTCGACGGGTCTCGCTCCCCCAACGACCATCAGCATATTGTGTGTAGCGTGATAATGATAGACTAATCCAAGCCTAATCATGACATGCTTTGATATTGGAAAGTGTACATACGTTGTCTTCATTTCCAACAACAACATTGCGGTTTTGGATTTCGGATTATTCATCATAATCTCTCATATCTGGCGTTTAGGCCCACCTCCCAGATAAGGGAGGCCCCATGCATATTAGGATGCGCATTTAATTGCCATACAATCATTTTGTTGTTTTCTCCTCGCTTTTTCACTCTGTGCATATTATTTGAAGCAATAATTACTCGCCTATACTAACTTGGCTTTCTTCATTTTTAGAAGGTTTATTTTGCCTAGATTATTTTTCCCAAAGGTTGATTTGCGTTGAATAAAGCGGCGGAACATCCCTACTTCACGAGCCCGATTATATGAAAGATCGAAAACCGCAGAATACTCCAGCCATCCCAGAAATGTCCCCAATTGTTCCCAAATGGCACGATGAGGCTAAGCATTGTGCATACCACTCGGGAATCTCTGGACACGACATCGAAAATTGCTATGCCCTCGTGAGACAAAATTGAGGCATTAATCAAAGAAGGAGTTATTCACCTCTGAGTCAGTCATTCGTCTAAGCATGCGCCACTCAGGAATCAAAGGAGGACAATGCAGCCAACCTCGTGAAGGGATTCCAAAGATTTTCATTACTGAAGAAGAAGCAAAATGCAATGTGATTCTCAATGATCACGCTAGAGGCTCAACCATGTGGGATGCAAAGCAATGAGATATTTTGGAAAAATTGGACCTGTGCCCCGGCCTTGTTTCTCCCAGAAACTAGTTAACTGCATTAATATTTAATGAAACAATGCGATTCAAATTGAGGCCTGAATCACATATATGCATTTAATGTGTTTTGCCTCTACCTTTTGAAAGCTTAAAAGACAAATCTGCATTGCTTTTGCTATTTAAAATCTGTTTTGTTTAATAATTTTCTTTTCTTTTTCATCATGCAAACTAATTTGTCGGCAATATGTGACATATAATGAAACAAGCAAACAAAGTCTCAAACAACAAGCAAGGCTTCGAAGAATATAAGGAAGACTCACAACCGAAAGAATTGAGGCACTTTTGGAATAAGTCAAAGCCAGATTTGGATGAAACATCAAGATGGTTGATAGTTATGAGCATTGGCACGGACGTTTGTCATTTGTACTCTTGGGCTACCACACTACGATCAGGACTTCTACTGGGGCAATGTTATTTCTTTCGCAGCCAAGTGGATACAGAATCATTTACTAAGAGACTGATTGATGAAAGCAGATGGACGCAGTTGTCCGGGGCAACTTTATCAGAATAGAATGGCCAAAAACCATCAATGCAGATGCAGTGAAGAGATACCATATCTAAGATTAGTTATTCTCTATGTAATACTTTTCTATGTTGTAAAAGCTGCGCTCCCTCGTCGGGATACGCATAGAACCCACGTAGGGTTCCGTTTCTTTAGATCACAAATTTCCCCAATCTCCTTTACTTGTGACCTGAACTACGTTATGACCTGATTCCCTCGGCGGGATACGTAGGCGGCCACATCGGCTTCGGTCCCATTTTAGAAAAAAAAGAAATCAAAAAAAAGAAAAAACCCTTACAACCTCCTTTGCTTGCAATGAACTACGTCATGACCTGATTCCCTCTGCGGGATACGTAGGCGGCCACATCGGCTTCGGTCCCATTTTAGAAAAATCCTTACAATCCCCTTTGCTTGTAACGAACTACGTCATGACCTGATTCCCTCATGGGGATACGTAGGCGGCCTAAATCGGCTTCGGTCCCACCATTAGAAAATATTTTCTCCTTTATATCACATATGACAAATGCACCCATCTGATCACCCTGATAGGACAGGCAAGCAACCCACACAAGACTCGGTTGTCCGTTCGAAAGTTCATCATCCTCACATATCAAAACTGGGGCATTTTTTAAGGGATCACTACAAGAAAACGCCGATAGACATGGAAAAGCATCGGCAAACTAAGTCTTCAGCCTAAGAGGATTTTGGATAAGACGTTTGCTCTGTTTCACCGCATGTCACTGCTCGACAGACATTTACATATATGCATACTTTCTTATAAGCAATTTGTTTTTAACAAATATTTTCCATTAGAGTTCGACAGAACTCTTTACATATATGCCTACTTTCTTATAAGCAATTTATTTTCAACAAATACTTTCATTAGAGTTTGACAAGATTTTATTACTAATATGCATACTTTCTTATACACAATTTATTTTCACCAAATATTTTCATTAGAGTTTGACAAGATATTTTACATATACGCATACTTTCTTATAAGCAAATCATTTTCAACAAATATTTTCATTAGAGTTCGACAAGAACTTTTTAATGATAAGCATACTGTCTTATAAACAACTTATTTTCAACAAATGTTTTCATTAACGGTTAGCCAAGACTGAAAACCAGACAGGGGCTACAGGTCCGAATCAGCAGGACATGCAGATATCAAGAGCCAAAGCTACCAAGTCAACGCGAATCAACAGCCCCTCCCCAAACTCACAAATTTTCTTTGAGTACAGGTTCTTCAGGTTGAAAAGCAGGGAAACCACATCACTTATGATCAATTCCCAAAGAATTTCGGCACCACAACTCACTACAAGGATTACGTTCTGTTTTGCATTTATACGAAGACATCATCTTGACCTACAGGGTCCCGACTATTATGTCTGCACAAAGATGTTATTTCAAATCACAAGGAACGACAACACGGCAAACCCGATGGCAAAGACGTCGCATCACATTTTCGCCCGTGCCAGGACGACATTTCAATTCACGTGAGTTTGGATCGGCAGAAGATTCAGCACAACGTGGAACCCTATTACAGCAAACTGACGGCAAGGACGTCACTTACATCTCTTACAACAGGACAACATTACAATAACGTCATCGACGTTATAGCAGCACGACAATTATCTTGTACAGCATTACAACGGCGTCAACAGCATTACAATGACGTCTTCAACGCAGCAACTATCTTTTACGGCAACGCAGCACAACAATTATCTTTTATCGCATCTCAACGACGTCAACAGCATTACAATGACGTCTTCAAACGCAACAACTATCCTTTACGGCAACGCAGCAACTATCTTTTACCGCATCTCAACGACGTCAATGACAACGACGTCTTCAGCAATTTGACTATCTTTAACCGCATCTCAACGACGTCAACGACAACGACGTCTTCAGCAATTCGACTATCTTTTACTGCATCTCAACGACGTCAACAACAACGACGTCTTCAGCAATTCGACTATCTTTTACCGCATCTCAACGACGTCAACAACAACGACGTCTTCAGCACAATTATCTTCTACATCAAAACAACATTACAATAACGTCATCGACGTTATGGCAGCACGACAATTATCTTCTACAGCAAGACAACATTACAATAACGTCCTCGACGTTATGGCAGCACGACAATTATCTTCTACAGCAAAACAACATTACAGCAACGTCATCGACGTTATGGCAGCACGACAATTATCTTCTACAGCAAAACATCATTACAACAACGTCATTGACGTTACTGCAACACAACAACTATTTTTTACAGCATTACAATGATATCAACAACATTACAACAATGTCATCAGCATTATCATTACAACGACGTCAACATCATTACAACGTCGTCTTCAGCGCAACGGCTATCTCTTACAACAAGCAGCATTACAACAACGTCATTGACGTTACGGCATCGCAACAATTATCTTTTACAGCATTACAACGACATCAACAGTATTACAACGATGTCGAGAAACAAGATTACACCAACGTCATCAACATTATGACAAAGACAACAAATTTACATCTTACAGCGGATCGCATTACAAAGAACGCCATCAAAGATTATGTCTACACAACACGACTATATGACGACGTCTTCAACACAACACGTCCATACAACGACGTCATCAACACCATTACATTCTTACAACAACGACATCACAATGATGTCTTCAATACAACACGCCCATACAACGGCGCCATGAACATGATTACAACGACGTCAACAAAGAATACAACGGCGTCTTTCGGCAGAACAACTATCTTTTACAACATTACAACGACATCAACAACATTACAATGATGTCATCGCGAACACGCCCATACAACGGCGTCATCAACAACACGCCTACGCAACGGCGTCTTCAGCACAACAATTATCTTTTACAGCATTACAACGACGTCAACAGCATTACAACGACGTCAACAGCATTACAACGACGTTTTCAGCACAACAATTATCTTTTACAGCAAAACGACATTACAACAACGTCCTCGACGTTACGGCAGCACAACAACTGTCTTTTACATCATTGCAGCGACGTCAACAACATTACAACGACGTCTTCAACACAACACGCCAATCCAACGGCGTCATTCCAAGCACTCCGCCTCATAATGCGGGTATTTTAATTACAGTCAGGCGCCCACCTCCTAATGCGGGTATTTTAATTTCAGTCAGGCGCCCACCTCCTAATGCGGGTATTTCCAAGTTATATTCTCTATAATTTTTCTCAGCAGTTATACACTAATTTTATTTTAAGCTTTAGTTTGCAGGAGTTTTTAATTTGCAGGAACTTCATCACAATGTGGAACTATCTCTTGCGGCGAACCGAGGCAAATTGGTCGACGACCTACTTCGAATATCGTTCCGCTCTTCCCCATTAAGTTTTCACATCTGCAACCAGTGTCATCATAACTCGACACTGGGGCATATTTCTGGAATCTGCACCATCTTTTACAACTTCTCTCCCCCTCGGGATTCGATTTCTACCAGTGCACCCTACTCCTCGTTCAAAGCCCGAGGGTCAGGACAAAATTGGCTACTGGGTCAACTTCTTTGTCCGAAAACTCTTTCATCGTCTCCGGCCAAAGAGGGGCATCTGTTGACACCCAATTTTGTCCCATCTTTTATGATTTTATTCGTAATTTTTAATATTTCGACACTTTTAAAATAATTTTAAAATATAGGCATATATGTGTATATCCTCTTATTATTATTATTATTCGCATTTTTTTTATATCATTTGCATTTTTTATCATAATCATAAGTTTTATCCGAAAATTCTATGTTATTTTATTTTTCGCAAAATTGCATCGCTGCTCCCATTTTTTTATTTAAGCATTAAACATTTCGCAAATATTATATTTTTATTATTATCACATCGTTACGTTATTTTAAATAATTCACATCTTTTACAAAAAAATATATATAAATATGTTTTAATATTAAGCCCCTTTTATATTTTTAATCCATAACCCATTTTTTATTTTCCTAACCCAAAACAATTTCTAACCCATTTCATTTTCCCAACCCAATACAAATTCTACCCAAACAAAATTCACCAAACCCACAAAACAATTCCTACCCAAATCTTCCAAGCCCAACCCTCCACAACCTTTTATCCCATTTAAACCAAAACCCACAAAACAAAACAAAAAAAAAAAAACCAACACCCTTAAACCAAAGCCCAAACCAACCCGAGCCCAAATTCCCCTAAAAAAAACCCCACACCCGTCGGCCCAATTCGCCCAACCCGAACCGGCCGACCCGACCCTAAACCTTTCCCTTTTATTTCCCCCAAAGCCTTAAACCCAAAACAAAAAATAAAAAAAAACCCTACACCCTAATTCTCCCAACCAGCCGCCACCCTACCCCCACGTCGCCGCCCCTACGCCTGACACCACCAATCGCCACACCGCCGCCTGACACCACCAATCTACCCCATCACCTTTCTGCAACACATGCCCCAAGAGCACGCCCCAAAAATCAGATTTTTGACTTCCCCTTTATTTTGAAATTCGAAATTCATTTTGTAAGGGGTATGGGGGTGAACGTTGGGGAGAGTATCTATAAACCCCCCCCCCCTTGCTCACTAATTTGGGGGGTGGATTCTGAGAAATTTCGGGTCATTTTTAGGTCCGAAATTTAAGAAATCCGAAATCTCCTTTAAAGGTTTGGCATCATATTTTGTTGGTGTTGTTCTTCACTAAAAAAAAAAGGAGGCAATCCGAAATCTTTGTTTGTTCTTGCATGTGTTCTTCAACTTAAAGATTCCGAAATATAGGTCGAAATTATTGTTTTTTTTGTGTTGAAGAATCTGGATTTTTAGCTATTTTCACTGTTTTTGGTCCGGGTCGGGTCACATTTCGGGTCGGGTCGGGTCATCCCAGGTCGGGTCAAACATCCGAAAATCAGAAAAACAGAGTCCTATTTCCAGAAAAATCAGAATTCAAAAAAATCTACAACAAATCAGAATTCTAACATTTCCGAGCGGATTCAACGATTCAAAATACGCCTCGGTTCGCTACCCGGAAAAGGTTAGACTCGTTCCAATTCTTCTATATTTATTTAAGCTTATTTGATTGTGTGTTTATGCTTGACTTAGTATGATATTTTGCTAAGTAATGTAGTCTTGATTAATTAATATGATAATGAGACGTTTTACTTACATAATTGTATATATGTCGTTGGGATATTTCTGATTTTGGAGATGATATGTGATAGATGATATTACCTCGATGTGTTGGTTAACTAGTTATTGTCATTAGCCTTAGTAAGGCATCTTGGGTTCATTATTAAGTGCAATATGGATAATGTAAGATTAATGACTTGATTAAATATTCTTAGGACACTTAGCGATTTGTTGATATTCAAAATTATTGTATGTGGTAATTTGGTCGCTGCCTATTAAATCAAACAATGAGCATACTTTAATTGATTTAAATGGCGATATTTACATGCTATATTCTAGATTAATATGTGCAATTTTAAAAGGAGTATATTATCCATGTCTAATATAATAGTATGTGTGTTTGGTTTAAGTTTATGAATGTCATGTTTCTTTAATATTAAGATTAGTCCAACATAATTTATACATTAGTCTTCCTTGCCTCTTTTATTCTTGTTTAAATTTAGAACCGGTTGTGTTAGCATATATTCTTTCTTCGGCTACTTTAATGTGCCAAAATCTGATCAAACACATGTCTTTGAAGCTATATTTGTATTTACTACTTTAGTTTACAATCCTGTTTCATGTGAGCATGTATAAGATGAGATTAGGTATAGAAACCGCCTAGGGACAAAAAAAAATAGAAATATTTCCTACTAGGTTCTTGATATAGATAAAAAAAAAAATGCCCATGTTCTTGAATAAGATGCACCTAGACATGTCTAAGCTGCCTATTAAAAGTATATGTAGTTTTCTTTGGTTCGTAAATTGGCCTACGTGAATCATGTCTACTTGTAAATATATTGAATGAGTATGTGTTAGGGATAGCTTTAATTCTGGGCATGATGCCTTTGTGCAAGTGTGATGTAAAACCATTCTAGACTATTCTTTGTTTTGATTAGCTGTAGGCAAAATATGAGATTTGATTGCCTAAATCATGTTAATCATGCCATGCCTAATTTAAAGTGTCATTATACCTGGTTGTGTAGAATGAATGTTGTTGCATATTTTTGACTTGATTCACTCCACATTTAAGGAATTGTATAAAAAATGATCATATGTGCATTTCTAGGCTTCCATACTCTTCTTGAATTGACTATATATTTGTCTTTACTTTCCTAAGTGTACAATGCCTTCGTAACGACATATCACTCTTCATGAATCATTTATTTATATTCTTCTTATATATATATATATATATTCTCATGTAAAGTCTACTAATCCATTTTTTATATATATGAAATACATTGGGAGCAACGAAGAGTCTCGTTATGAGACACATCATTGTGATCATCGTCAAATGAAGACCCGCATCCACATTCCTTCCATTCTTCGGCCTCGGGATTTCCAAACAAATAGGACGAGATGACATCGTCATCCGCTTTAGTTCCCTTTCATTCGTTATTCTTTATTTTCGTTATTTTTATTTGGGTCTGTAATAATTATCTAATGCTTGTGTGATTGTTAGGATATTTAGAATAATTAGGCCGATGAAATTGAATTCGAGGCCGCGGTTTTGTTTATTTGTTTTTAGTTTATTGATTTAAACATCCATGCCTCGGATACTTCTTTGTTTTACCGTCTGCCTCTTAATTAAACATCGCACACCGGCCGATGAAATTAAATTGAGGCCACGCTTTGTTTCTCTGTTTTTCAGTTCTTGTTTTGAGCATCCGTGCAGCGGATATTTCTTATTTTTCTTGTTTTTTAAAACAAATATTGCGCTTTGCTCGGGTCTGTTTTTCTGTTTGATTCATTGCTCGGTTTTGATTCTTTGTTTTCAATTTATCGTTTTAAACATCCGTGCAACGGATATCAACTGTTTACCATTTTTATCGCTTTAAACTAAACATCGTGCACCTTTCGTGACATTGCTTTCTGTTTGATCCATCGCTTCAAAGATTCAAATATTCGCTTTCTTGTTTTACTATTTTTAAACTAAGCATCGTGTCTTTTGAAAATTGCCTCTCTTATTGCTTATCACATCGCTATCGCTACCGCCATCGCCATCGCCATCGCCATCGCCATCGCCATCGCCATCGCCATCGCCATCGCCATCGCCATCGCCATCGCCATCGCCATCGCCATCGCTACCGCTATCGCCATCGCTACCGCTGCGCATCGCTATCGCTACCGCCATCGCATCGCTACCGCTACCGCGCAAGCATCGCTCATCGCTATCGCATCGCGCTCAAGCATCGCTCACTCTGATGTTTCTGTTCCGATTTAATTTTGCTGATTTAAACACGATACTACACTGGCCGATGAAAAATATCCGTCGATTTTGAGGCCTCCACAGTTGTAAAGACGGAAATATAACTTCTGGGCAATGATGAGGCTTAAACCTTTTTATCCGAGATCAACATGTTTAGTAGGCGAGGTGACTAAAATAACCAACAAGTTATATATTCGCAGCCACGACGTGATTATAGTGATCTTTTCTATTTCACCCGAGAGACCAACACGTTTAGTAGGCGGGGCAATCAAAATAAACCACATTAGTCATATGTTTGCAGCCACGACGTGATTGGAATGTTCTTTTCAAAATTTAAGTCTGAGCCCTCCGTGATCAAAACATTCACTGTTTTGAATACGGATATGAAGTTATTTGTATTTAACTGTTTCTAACCATTTGTTCTTGACAGCTTGCAGGGATTAAAGTAAATAACGGCGAATTATTCCTCGGAGTTTATTTATTTCATTTCTTTCTTTAATTCAGCTTTTATTCCGCTTTGTATTGTAATATTATTTATCGCACTTATGTAACTATTGAAATGCTTAGAATAGGCAAACTTAGGATTAATTCATAGGGTAATTTAAGATTTGAAACCCGTCGCTAGCTCATTTATTTGTAGGTTCGGTTGAATTCAAACTTAGAAATCCTTCGCTAGTTTATTTATTTTAGGCTCGTCACGCGTATTCAAGATTTTCAAAACGACTTTTGTCATCTTTTATTTGCTTTATTAATCATACCGAATAAGTTTATCTTTTGTCAATTCATTGATTCCCAAAATTTTACTTCTTTGGCATTATAAATAAATTATTTTACTATCAATTGTCAAATATATATTTTTCCAACTCTACATGTATTTCTCTTTAAATATCATACAAATGCATATTTTGAAAAAATCTCTACATTTATCCATTTTTTAAAATGCATCTTTTTTCATTAATTATTTGCAAACATCTTTTAACTTCATGCTTCAAACATGCATTTTTTTAGTAATAATTAACCTGAGTTTGACCGGATAACCGCAAGTTAGCGGATCTTAAAGGATGCCTAACCCCTTCCCTTTAGGATAATAAAGAACCCTTACCTAGAATCTCACTAGTTTCGCAGACCTTAAAAATGGAGTTTACATTGCAGCACTTAGTTTAATATTTAGGTGTCCTAATTCACCGTAAAAATAATTAGGTGGCGACTCCTCAACCCTTCTACCCAGGAATCACCGGACACGTCCGCGCTCCGCGCTTTGACCCGAGCAAGGTCAAAAAATGGGCGCGACAGCCGCATTCCAATTTGGGTCAAGTTTGGCTAATTTTGGGTTTTTAGGAACAGGTGAGACGTGATGTCCGTATCCATATACCATGTATCGTCGGGTTGCTGAAAATTGAAAGAACCGAAATCCTGGCCCAAGGCCATTGGGGTAAGGTCTATCATTGGTTGCTGGACTGATGTGTAATGGGCCTGCCTGGCGAGCCGTTGGATGGGCTCCCAGGATGTTGGGCCTCGGTTGAGCCCACTGAAACTCCTGGGCCACCGGAACGCTGCCGGAAGGTGAGGACCAATTACCATACAGTGGCCAGGGCAGTGGCTCGCTTGTATTGCTGGACTGATTTCCACGAGGAGGATTTGTGACATCGGGTGTTGAGGAAGAGTAAGCGGAAGAAGATATGTGGGCTGCGGGTGACGCCATGAGGGTATCCGAAATTAGGTAGAGAAATAAAAGAGTGTAGAACTATTGTATATTAGCTGTATACCATGGGTATACGGCATGATGGAGAGATAGGGAAATAAAAGGGTGTAGAACTGATGTATATCAGTTGTATACCAAGGGTATACGGCCTGCTGGAGAGAAATAAAAGGTAAGGATGTTGTATATCATTAGTATACCAGAGGTATACCGGTGTTATGCGGGTAGTATATGATGGCAGGCCATGTATATCAGTCGTATGCAGTGTGTATATCGGTTATTTTCTGTAGGGTTTGGCGTCGGAAGAGAAGAAAGGGTAAGGAATTTTTGGCTCTTGATAACATGTTGAATAATGTAAATCTCCTTGAGTGGGAGTCCGTTCATTAATACAATATATATAGTGTATACAATTGTAGTCCTAATGGAATAAAGATCTCTACTTTACATAATTACACTAAACTATTAATTATAAAATATACGGTGAATATATATAATGACGCATATTTTGTAATAATATCATCTTTTTGTTGCCAAAAAAAAGGGAGGAATGATCACACTACAAGAGATACATTTACTCACATATATAGAACTTGATTTGAGTTCCCTTAATCGGGACAAAAGTAACTATCTGCCACACTAGGGAGTCCTCAAAGTATGAGTCCATACACTTGATTTAAGTCTCAATATTATGACTGCAGGATCACTCTTAGAGCATATATATCCTTCAAAAAAGACTAAAAATAATACAGAAGTATATACATTTATCTCCCATGAGATGCGAACCTTGATCTATCTCTGCATCAATTTAGAATTGGATCCTCTAGAGGTTCACTGACTAACGCATGATCTTTGCAATGTGAAATTCTGAACCTTAGAAATGCCATACTTCAAAAGAGCAAGTCCTCTCATACACAATGAGAGTGCAGGAGCATATGGCTGTAGAAGTTTCAGGAAAAACAAGAACAATAGAGTGACATCCAAGAAAGCAAAATGCACGAATGGCATTTGTCAAAATTGTTTAGTTGATGGACTATGATCTTTCGAGGTCGGGGTAAGGTCTGCGTACATTCTACCCTCCCTAGACCCCACTTGTGCGATTACACTAGGTATATTTGAAAGTATGTATGTCCTAGAGACAATCTATATTAGGGACAAAAATGTACTTGAACACATTCGTATTATTAATGAGATTAATATTTATGGTATTTACAATTATTGAATTATTGTTTGATTGTTTGCAATTATTCATATATGTGCATCCCTTGAGCTTACATTGTCATTAATAGAGTGAGATATTAATGATAGAACGTAACTCTCAAAATAGCATCGACTAATGATCATCGAGAATGGGATATCGATGATATGCTATAAGTCGACATGTGGTCTGCATCACATTCTTGGAGAATGTAGTATGTCTTACAGCTACGAGTAATGGTTACTCGTGATGGACACATGGATACTTTGGAGAAGTATTGGTATACCCTGCCGATAAACTAATTGTTATTCATGCCTATAGTGTTATCGACGTGTGGAATATAAAGGTCCTTTGACTTGAGGTCAATACGCACCTTGTTTACAGAATGATGTACTTTGACCAAGTTCTAAGCTTAAACTCCTTTTGGATAAGATACGACTTGAGTTTGGTGCATCAGGATATAAATCAAGGTGGTAGTTGAGGCAAGAATAAGATTCATTCCTCGATTGGAAATTCGAGAAAGCACTCAACTTCTCAATGTTATTAGGTTGACTAAAGTCACTGGCCAGTGCAAGAGATATATTTAGAATATGGTCTAATTGTCAACTAATAAATGTGAGATAAAGTGATTAAGCCATTTGGATAGACACTTGGCAAATCCTAAGCTTAATCGAGTGTGTCGCGAATGAAAGAATTTATAGTTCCGTATAAAGGTTAAGTTTGTTGGATTCATGTAAACATACTTCACATATTGAGTTCGTCATACGACGCAATCTAGGAGTTTCGTGTGGACCTTAATTAGATTAATGTCGATATGTGAAGGCATGTAGGGTCACACTATATGCGATTGTTTCTTCGATCTAAGAGTGTATTGAGAAAGTATTAAATATTCGATTGAGAATCGAGATATTTAATTTATAATAATTATGGAGTATTTATATTTGATAGAAATTATTTAATTAAGTCGAATTGGATTTCAGATTTAATTAAATGTGTTGGATATATTATATGTGTGCTCGGACAAATACATGGAAACAATTGGGCCAGAAATTACTGGTTCAAAATGGAAGCTTGGACGTCCACTTTGGGCGTGTGAAGTGGACCAGCTGGGCTGGTCCACTGAACATTAACATGGGCCCAGGTTTTCCTGTTTTATATTTGTTTAGGTTTTATTCTGAACTCCTATATTGTACACATACCCCATAATTATATGTATATAGAAAATAACGTCTCAGTTCCTAAAGCAAGATTTCCTAGCTTTCTTGAGTAGGAAATACACTAGAGTTAGATCTTGCAATCGAGGAAACAAATCGCGTGGATACCTTAGTGTTGAATCCCGCGTACAAAAACCCGTATGTTTTCTTTTATCATATTTTGAACATACAACATGATTATCGCATAAGCCATGCCAGGATTGTTGTTGGGTAAGAAATTTTAAAAGAAAACTTACAGGTTTTCGTATGCGGGATTCAACACTAAGGCATCCACGCGATTTGTTTCCTCGATTGTAAGATCTAACTCCAGTGTATTTCCTACTCAAGAAAGTTAGGAAATCTTGTTTTAGGAACTGAGAAGTTATTTTCTATATACATAAAATTATGGGGTATGTGTTGTATATATAGGAGTTCAGTACAAAGCCTAAATAGATATAAAATAGGAAAACATGTGCCCATATTAATATTCAGTGGACCAGCCCAGCTAGTCCACTTCACACGCCCAAAGTGGACGTCCAAGCTCCTATTTTGGACCAGTAATTTCTGTCCCAATTGTTTCCATGTATTTGTCCGAGTACTCATATAATATATCCAACACATTTAATTAAATCCGAAATTCAATTCGACTTAATTAAATAATTTCTATCAAATAGAAATACTCCATAATTATTATAAATTAAATATCTCGATTCTCAATCGAATATTTAATACTTTCTCAATACACTCTTAGATCGAAGAAACAATCGCATATAGTGTGACCCTACATGCCTTCACATATCGACATTAATCTAATTAAGGTCCATACGAAACTCCTAGATTGCGTCGTATGACGAACTCAATATGTGAAGTACATTTACATGAATCCAACAAACTTAACCTTTATGTGGAACTATAAATTCCTTTCATTCGCGCCACACTCGATTAAGCTTAGGATTTGCCAAGTGTCTATCCAAATGACTTAATCACTTTATCTCACATTTATTAGTTGACAATTAGACCATATTCTAAATATATCTCTTGCACTGGCTAGTGACTTTAGTCAACCTAATAACATTGAGAAGTTGAGTGCTCTCTCGAATTTCTAATCGAGGAATGAATCTTATTCTTTCCTCAACTACCACCTTGATTTACATCTTGATGCACCCAACACAAGTCGTATCTTATCCAGAAGGAGTTTAAGCTTAGAACTTGGTCAAAGTACATCATTCTGTAAACAAGGTGCGTATTGACCTCAAGTCAAAGGACCTTTATATTCCACACGTCGATAACACTATAGGCATGTATAACAAATAGTTTATCGGCAGGGTATACCAATACTTCTCCAAAGTATCCATGTGTCCATCACGAGTAACCATTACTCATAGCTGTAAGACATACTACATTCTCCAAGAATGTGATGCAGACCACATGTCGACTTATAGCATATCATCGATATCCCATTCTCGATGATCATTAGTCGAGGCTATTTTGAGAGTTACGTTCTATTATTAATATCTCACTCTATTAATGACAATGTAAGCTCAAGGGATGCACATATATGAATAATTGCAAACAATCAAACAATAATTCAATAATTGCAAATATCATAAATATTAATCTCATTAATAATACGAATGTGTTCAAGTACATTTGTGTCCCTAATATAGATTGTCTCTAAGACATACATACTTTCAATATCCTACTTGGCCTAGAGCCAATCTCCAATGTATCTAATACCCATGTTTTTTAAATGACCATTATGCTTAGCTAAGCTTAATGGTTTAGTAAATGGGTCAACTAGATTATCATCTGTGCGAATGTAGTCTAGATCTATTTCTTTAGATTCCACCATCTCTCTGAGTATGCGGTATTTCCTCTGTACATGTTTGTTTTTGTTTGTTGATATTAGTTCCTTAGCTTGCGCAAATGCACCAGTATTGTCACAATATATAGTTATTGGATGACTGGCACTTGGAACAGCTCCTAGTTCTTTTAAGAACTCAGATATCGAGACAACTTCTTTACCAGCTTCTGACCAGCAATGTACTCGGCTTCAGTCGTCGAATCAGTAGTGGTTTCTTGCTTGGAACTTTTCCAACTTACTGCTCCACTATTAAAAATGAAGGCATATCCAGACTGTGACTTGAAGTCATCAAGATCTGATGGAAGCTAGCATTAGTGTACCCAGTAGCGACTAGCTTCTCTTGTCAACCATAGACTAAGAAATATTTTTTAGTTCATCTAAGGTACTTAAGAATATTCTTGACTGCTTTCCAGTATTCTTCCCCAGGATTCTGCTGGAATTTACAAGGCATGCTAAGTGCAAAGGCCACATCTGGCCTAGTGCAGGTCATGACATACATGATTGATCCTATAGCTGAAGCATATGGGATCCTCTTCATGCGTTCAAATTCTGTAACAGTAAAAGGACTATCCTTCTTAGATAACTTGATGCTTTGACCCATAGGCAGACTTCATCTCTTGGAGTTTTCCATTGAGAAACATCTTAGCACTTTGTCTATGTATGTAGACTGTGACAGCCCTAACAATCTATTAGGTCTATCTCTGTAGATCCTAATTCCAATAATGTAGCAGGCTTCACCTAAGTCCTTCATCACGAAGGTGCTGGACACCCATTCCTTCACTGATTGCATAAGGGACTTATCGTTTCCCATTATTAATATGTCATCTACTTATATGATAATGAAAACAATACTCCATTTCTTGCGTTTACTATAAACACATGGATCCTCCTTGCTTCTGACAAAGTCAAACAATTTGATAGCTTTGTTAAAGCAAATATTCCAACTCCTTGAGGCTTGCTTAAGTCCATAAATGGACTTTTGTAGTTTGCATACTGCTTTGGGTTTTGACTTGGATGTAAAACCTTCAGATTGTATCATATACACTTCCTCAATTAAATTTCCATTAAGGAAAGCGGTCTTAACATCCATCTGCCAAATTTCATAATCATAGAATGCAACTATTGCAAGCAAAATCCGAATGGACTTAATCTTTGCAACTGGCGAAAAAGTTTCATCATAATCGACCCTAGGCCTCTGATTGTAACCTTTTGCTACCAACCTAGCCTTGTAGGTTTGCACCTTGCCAAATACATCAATCTTCTTCTTGAAGACCCATTTGCATCTTATGGGTCTAACCCATGTTGGCAAATCAACCAAGTTCCAAACATGATTGGCATACATTGAGTCCATTTCAGATTTCATGGTTCTTGCCATCTTTGCGATTCAATGTCTAACATATCCTCGATGTAGGTTGTAGGCTCATCATCATCAGGAATATCTATTTTATTTTGACTTTCAACAAGGAGATTAAGTCTTTCAGGCTGACGATGAGTCCTAGTGGACCTACGGAGTTGGTTATTTTGCGTTTCTGTGGTTCTTGTATTCTGATCATGAGAAGGTTCTCTTGTGTTTTCACCATTATGAGAGTTTTCAGGAATATCATCTACATGTGTTTCCTGAATGGAAGAATGTACAACTATTGTATCATCTTCCATTGGTTGTGTATGAGAATCTTGCATTTCTACATCAATCCTCACATCACTCCCACTGGCTGAAGATTGTACTCTAAGTAACACACCATCACCAAATACTCCCACTGAATTTTTTTCTAGGTCATTCGATAAGGATTCAACCTCTATGTTGCTTTGTAGTTATTGAATTTCTTCAAGTTCCATCTTATTGTAACTCTATTCCTTGTAGACATAGTCTTCCTCAAGGAAAGTTGCATTTCTGGAAATAATGACTTTATGTTCTCCAGGAAGATAGAAATAGTATCCTCTCGTTTCCTTAGGATATCCGACAAAGTAACATTTCTCACTTTTAGATTCCAACTTGTCAGTGAGCATCTTCTTTACATATACAGGGCAGCCCCAGGCTCTCATATGTGTAAGAGCAGGCTTCTTGCCATGCCATATCTCATATGGCATTTTCTCTACTGACTTTGATGGAACTCTATTCAGAATATAGATTGAGTTTTGTAAAGCATAGCCTCAAAGATATGTTGGAAGAGTTAAAAACTCATCATGGATCTGACCATATCCAATAAGGTTCGATTTCTCCTTTCAGCAACGCCATTCATTTGTGGTGTTCCAGGAGGTGTCCATTTTGATTGGAACTCCATGAAGTTTCAAGTAATCTAGAAATTCTCTACTCAAGTATTCACCTCCTCGATCTGATCGAAGAGTCTTGATACTCTTTTCAAGTTGTTTCTCTACTTCTAACTTATACTCCTTGAATTTCTCAAAGGCTTCGTACTTGTGCTTCATAAGATACACATATCCAAACCTTGTGAAATCGTTTGTAAAAGTTATGAAGTAAGGAAAACCTCCCTTAGCTTGAGTGGAAAACGACCCACATACATCAGTATGGACCAACTCAAGTGCCTTTTTGGCTCGCACACCTTTCCCAGAAAGTGGTTTGTTGGTCATCTTTCCTCTCAAGCAAGATTCACAGTCGTCATAGGACTCCAAGTCAAATGGTTCCAGATAGTCTAACTGTCTTAATCTTGCTATCCTTGATTCATTGATATGACCAAGTCTACAGTTCCATAAGTAGGTAGGATTTCTTGGATTACTTATTTTAGCTCATTTGTTTTGCACATTGAGAATTTCACGATTACAATTGAGAATATATAAAACATTCACAAGCGGAGCATTTCCACAAACAATACCATTAAAAGATAGTATATAATTGCCATTAGCAATATATGAGGAAAAATCTTCAATGTCTAACATTGGAATGGAAATAATATTCCTCGTAATCGAGGGAACAAAATAACAATTATTAAGTTCTAATGTAAAACCCGAAGGTAGATCTAATCTATAAGTACCCACACGCTCAGCATCAACTCGTGCTCCATTTCCAACGCGTAGGTCCATCTCTCATGGTCTAACCTTTCTGATGTCCATTAGCCACTGCACATTATTACAAATGTGTGAGCCACATGCTATATCCAATACCCAGCAGTGAGAGTTACTTATAGACATATTAATCTCAATGACAAACATACCTTGTCCAGTAGGTCCAGAAGCACCTAGTGCCTTGTCTCCTCTTGGAGCGGTGCAATCTTTCTTCCAATGCCCCTTCTGCTTGCAGTTGAGGCATACGTCCCTGGCCAACCTAGACTTCTTCTGAACACCTCCTTTAGGTTTCAAGACTGTGGGTTTGGCACCAGCCTTACCCTTATTCTTTTTGTTCTTACCTTTAGGTTTGAACCTAGTATATGAGCCAACCATGAGCACAGTCTTCCCATTTGAAGTAGATGATTCATAAGTCTTTAGCATGTTGTGAAGTTCTGGAAGATTTACCTTGGTTCTATTCATGTTGAAGTTCACAATGAAATTCTCAAACGAACCAGAAAGTGAATTCAAAATCAGGTTAACAGACACATTCTAGGGTTGCTTCGTTCCAATCGAAGCCAACCTTTCTGCCAACCTTTCTATCAACCCAATCATCTTCAGAACAAGACCAGACACTTGGCCTCTCCAATATTCAACTTACATTTGAAGAGGTCTCTCAACAGCTCATACTTCATAGTATGAGACCGTGAATCATAAAAACTCCTCAAATGTTCTAGCATCTCATAGGGGCCCATGTTCTCATGCTGCCTCTGTAACTCTACAGTCATGGAGGACAATATGACACACTGTGCCGAGGTAGCATCATCCAAATGCTTCTAATAAGCAACCTTGTAAAACAAAGCATACTCAACAGACTTTTCATCAGGAACTTTTGGAACAACTGTGTCAACACATACTCAATTTTCTCTTGTCTTAGTACCAAACGTAAATTACGCAACCAGTCCGGATAATTAGCTCTAGCCAACTTATTATTCTCAACCAAGCATTTCAATGACAGTTCGACATTTTAAATAATATGAAGAAATAGATAGACTGAAATTAAATCAAATATAATTTCTATAAACACATTCGTTAACTAATTAACATGGCATTTAGTTTAATTAACTCTCATTATTTTAACATATTCTACAACCCCATGGAAGAACACGGACTCATATCAAATATGATCATAATGGGCCAAGATCCAACTTCATACTGTCTCCGCGTTTGCTAGAGCTGATAACTTCAACAGTACAACCTGGTAGGTCTCCAAATCAATTACAAACAATTTGCAACTCTTGGTTTGACCGACTATTCTAAACAATCGATCTGCGCCCTTAGATTATTCCGACGCTAGGGCGTCAAGACATAACTAAGTAAGTCAACCCCGTTACGCGACTGCAATCGTGCATCTAAGCAAGTTTGTCCTTGTAGAGCAAACGCTACGGCGTAAATACTCACAAATGTTTCTCACTCGTTACTGCAAACACATGCATCTATGAAGAGTCTGAGTCCTCGTAGACTTAGAGCAAACACTAGGGTGTAAATACTCTTATAGCCGAAAAGGATTTTGCACTCATTCAATTATAACGGACGACTTGTGGATTCCAAATCAGACTTATATTAAATTGAGGAACATTTTAATCGGGGTTTTATCAAGATCCTTATTACGCGTGCTAGATCAAATAGAGCACATATTGGGCACCGCTTACCCAAACATGATTAATGCGATCCAACAAATACCGGGCGCCGCCTACCCATACATGCATAATGCGGTCTAACAAATACTGGGCATCGCCTACCCAGACATATATAATGCGGACTCTATACTAATTATTTAAATGACAATCAATTAAACAATTAGGAGAAAACAATTAATTCAAGCGCGTATTATCAAGTAACATGCTAAATAACAAAAATCATGGGCTAATTAATTTGTTTTAATTTAGAAAACATTTAAATTCCAAATTTAAAACTCAAATTTTCAATTTTCGGAACTTTCTGCCCATCCAAACAGTCCCTTAAGTTTCTGGAAGTTAAGCAAGATTTTCTAGCTTTCTTGAGTAGGAAATACACTAGAGTTAGATCTTGCAATCGAGGAAACAAATTGCGTGAATGGCTTAGTGTTGAATCCCGCGTACGAAAACCTGTAAGTTTTCTTTTATCATGTTTTGAACATACAACATGATTATCGCATAAATCATGACAGGATTGTTGTTGGGTAAGAAATTTTAAACTTCCTCTATGCTTACTACTTGTTTACGAACCCAACAAATCTCTATAATATTATGGTATATGATCATTATTAAAAAATGGTCATCATCAGCAACAACTTGCTAAGGTGAGGATAATGTTTGTCAATCCTGTTCAATTGATGAAGAAGGGAGTTTCATTCTCCATCAAACAATTCTGATCAAGGAAGTTGCTTCTGCAAATGAGATCTCAGGGAAGGAGCTAACCGGATGGATAAGTATTTAAATTCAATCAGTCACAACTTGATAGCACGAGAATAAAAGGTTAAAACAAATGAGTGTCATCAGCAAATATCACACTTAGCTTTTTATACCGAACACAGGAAATCATTGTTCACAAGGCACTATTGATCGCACATGACAGTTGTAAGTACAATTCTGATCACTCGTTGCGTGCAGTCATTATCAACCATATTACAGGATAAGAAAAGATTATGCGAAGAACTTATTGAGCTTAATAAGCTCCGACGAACACTTGCAAACCATGAAATCATTATGCAAGGATACAAGAAAGTAAAGGCTGAGATTAGATGGTAAGAAACAGATTAAAGCTCAGTCAGTGCTCTGAGCAATCCACATCATTGCATATAATGTTGTCTCTTAGGATCTTTCAAGTTGATGCTAGATGCTAATAGAGTTGAATTCTGGGTAAATAACTTGCATTATGTACAACCGAATATACATGTTGGAAAGTTATCTAGATAGACCTATAATCTCTCAAATTCATGCGAATTAGCGAAAGAACAGAACACAATGTAAGTAGAGGATTCACGTACGTGTTACCAAACTAATTAGGATCAAGGTTTAGCTATTGTTGGTAGACTTACTTGTGGAAGCATTCAAGAAGTGTAGAATTCTCCACATAATGCTGCTTGTAACTTCTTCAGGTCTACAGCCAAGAGAAGTCCAGCAGTGCGAAAGACTAGACAGGCAACGTGATTTCCCCTTATAGAAGAACCACAGGTCTGAAAGTCTAGGTCAATTTTAGCTCATCACTAATGAAATTATGAATAGATAATGCAAATCGACGAAACAACTATCTTTTCATCCCGGAATGCTCTAACTTTTGACAGTGTTAAATCATCATCCAGGAATGTTTGCTCGACTTCTTCTCAACTCAAACTTTCATCACATTTGCAGGGCCAATCATCATCAGGTTTACAGTTAGGGTTAAAACTCTACGTTCAAGAAAACACGCAGATGCAACGTTAGTTCACTTAGTCATTCATGCAAACATATATTCTACAGATACAAAGGGAAACTATACAGTATTACCATCATGGGAAAGACAATCTGAACGGATCGAACTTTACAGATGCATCAAAACATAAGATCACCATCTATCTGACACATTTCATTATCAGATAGACAAAAAAACACAAGAACTCCTTCAATTTTTGGAATGGTAATTCCATCATAGTTCCCTCACTTAGCCCTCCATATTAATTCCTTTAAGAGCAAATAGCATCGCTAGTCATTTTTTACATATCCAAATGAGACTATCTTTAGTTGTAGTGTAAATTGCTCTAGATATTCCTGTAATATCATTCAAATACATATACCTGTATTGTAAAATAAGACAAGCAGTAATAGTTTTCATAAGACCATAGTGGACCACATCCACTTCAAGCGAAACACACATGCCTTATTATTGGTAGCAAAAGAGAAAGACACTAAGCGTAGAGTTTACTTCAACTCAAAACAGAAAAACTTTTATCAATCCTTCTTTCACATCAAGCAAATTTAATATTCAAAGGTCCACATCCCACTATGTAAGAACAACAATAAGAGATACAACATCAACATCTTCACCAATAAATAATAATCACCATGCTCTAAAAATACCCCTATAAAATCTCCTTCTAGCTCTTTTAACAAACCAAATTAATTTCATACTTTAAAATGGCTTCTTTGGGTAGTTACACTCTATCTGTTCCTTATTTCATAATAATCCTCTCAATCCTCTTGATCCCTTTTTCTCATGGAGTTTTTATTGAAGAAATGTCTGATATTTTAGCCATAAATTTACGAAGTCAGAAAACGAGCCACCTCCATTTCTACTTCCATGACATCCTAAGTGGAAAAAATCCTTCCTCAATCAAAGATCATTTCACCTGAGGGAGAAGGAATATATGGCTTTGGCAAAGCCTAATGCATCAACTGAGGTTATAGGGAGGGCACAAGGGATTTACGTGTTCTCTTGACAGAGCAGAGCTGCATTGCTTATGACTTTGACTTTTGACTTCACACAAGGCAAGTACAATGGGAGCAACATAAGTATTCTTGGGAGGAATCCATTTATGAGAGATGTGTTGAAAATTTACTAAATGTGGAATTAAGTATATTCCATTAATTTATGACTCGAACAATTGGGCCCGCACGTCGGAAACGTCGTTTCCACACACGTGCACACGTAGTGTCAAGTATCGCAAATTTCATTAGTGAAAGAGATATTGGTACGTATGTAATACATTTGAGACATAGAATTATGGACGGTTATTGGCCAAATGACAAAGTATTCCACGTTGGTAAAAGAAGGAAGAAGTGTACGAAGTGTAAGATGAAACGAGTCGGAAATCGCTGCGGAGCCGTGAAGGACCGTGGCGCCACAACCGTCGGAGCCGCGGCGCAAAATGGCTGGTCAGCTACTGGAGCCGCGGCGCTTCGGAGGCAGATTGCTGCGACGGGAAGTTGGAAAAATCTGACGTTGGGTTGGTTTTGGAGCATTGATTCTCCATTACTTGCCACATGAATTCAGCCATTATTTGACTGAATGTAACCCCTCATTCAAGTGCAATTACATGGCTATTGAAGGCCATTAGTTGTCTAGGTGAGGGGTCTTCTACTTACACTATAAATTGAGGCCTTTGGCTCAATTGAACACAACACTCAACACTTAGAAAATTCTCCAGATTTTCAGAGCTCATATTCTTCTTCTCTAGCAAAGTCACTATACTCAAAGTTCTTCAAGAGTAACACTTGAGTTTTCTTTGCTCACTTGTTAAAGTTGTTGTTGTATCTTTGGAGACTATTGCTCAACACCGTAAAAGGAGACATACGGGGCAATCTTGTCTTAAAGAAAGAGTGTCATCACTCGACTCAGCGAATCTCACAAGCAATTTGTTAAGGTTTTGATTTCCAGTTTTATTGTAATAGTTTGTTTATCCTTTCTTCTATTGTAATAGTTACTTACTTCCCGTTCCCTACAACAATTGTATCCCAACAATTTTAAGACAAGATTTTGTTGTAAGTAAGTAAGTTAGAAAGATGATTGGTATAAATCATACTGCTTCTGATTCTGCTGCTGCTGCTCAAGGAAATCCCTCTGCCTTCCCTACTGCTCAAGGCAATCCCTCTGCCTTCTCTACTGCTCAAGGCACTCCTAGTGCCTTTCCGGTTGCTCAAGGCTCATCCAACGCCTTTGCTACCGCTCAAGGGAATGTTGCCGCTCCTCCACCCGCTGGATTTCACCATGAACGCCCTGAAAAGTTCGTGGGAAAAAACTTCAAAAGATGGCAACAAAAGATGCTCTTCTATCTGACTGTTATGGGAATGACACGTTTCATAACAGAAGATCCTCCACAAGCTGGAGATGAAATGGACCTTTCGCCTTCTGAAGCGGGTGAAGGGGGCCTAGGTATCCATGTCATTAATGGCATGAAGATGGTTCTTAATGCATGGAGTCATAGTGATTTCATGTGTAAGAATTACATATTGAACTGCTTGTCAGACTCTCTTTACACGGTATATTGCACCGTTGGCACTGCCAAAGAGTTGTGGGAGAATCTTCAAAAGAAGTACGACGCACAAGATGTATGTACTAAGAAATTCATCGTTGGGAAATTTCTGAAATTTCAAATGGTGGATAGCAAGACAGTGATGTCCCAAGTCCATGAATTCCAAATGATTTTACATCACCTGGATTTGGAAGGTATGAAGCGAAACGAGCAGTTTTTGGTTGCATCACTGATTGAAAAGTTACCTCCTTCGTGGAATGAGTTTATGAGCTACTTAAAGCTCAAGACAAATGAGATAACCTTTGAAGAACTTATTATCAAACTCCAAATTCAGGAAGATAATAAGAAGGCCTTGCCTAGGGGTAAACAACTCGCTGAGGCAAAGGCAAATCTGGCTGAGGCCAAAGAGAACCTAAGCAAGAAGCAAAAGTTCCAGAAAGACGGCAAGACCCAAGCAGCAGAGAAGTTCAAAGAAAACTATCACCACTATGGGAAACCTGGTCATATGATCAAAGACTGCCGCAAGCTCAAGACTGAGCAACAAGAGAATGCCAAGGCTAAGGGCAAGGCTAGGTTAACGTTGTCAAGGACCAGTTTCTGGATGACATGATTGAGGAGTTCTCAGCGATGGTGCTAGAAGAAAACCTGGTTGAGAATCCTATGCAATGGTGGATGGACACAGGTGCTACAAGACACATCTGTTCCAACAGAGATGACTTCTCCACTTATACACCGGTTACAAACAAGAAGTTATTCATGGGCAACAACGCTTCCTCTGACGTGTTGGGGGTAGGAAAGGTAGTCCTGAAAATGACTTCTAGAAATGAGCTCAATCTGAAGGAAGTGATGCATGTTCCTGATATTAGAATAAATTTAATTGCAGGTCCTTTATTGGTTAATGATGGTCTTAGGCTAGTGTTTGAGTCCAATAAATTTGTAGTCACTAAGAATGGAACGTTTGTGGGAAGAGGATTCGTCTGTGAAGGCCTCTTCAAAGTGAACACCATGTCTGTATAACATAAAAGCAATAATATTGAAGCCTCTTCATCTTACTACTTAAGTCCTCTAATTTATGGCATCATAGATTAGGATATGTCAACTACAAGTCCATCCAAAGGTTGGTAAAGTTAGAGTTATTATCGTCTATCGATGTAAACCCTCAACCTAAGTGTGAGGTGTGCGTAGAGGCGAAACTCACAAATCTTCCTTTTTGATCCGTGGAAAGTAATACCGCTCCTCTAGAACTTATTCACACAGATATATGTGATTTGAAGTTTGCACAAACTAGAAAGGAGAACAAGTACTTTGTGACATTCATTGATGATAGCACAAGGTATTGTTACCTTTACTTGTTGAAAAGTAAGGATGAAGTCTTTGAAGCGTTTCGACGTTTCAAAGCAGAAGTTGAGAACCAACTAAGCATACGGATTAAATCCATTCGTAGCGATAGAGGGGAAGAATATGTAGCGCCATTTGAGGAATATTATGCCCAAGAAGGAATTGTTCATCAAACGACGACTCCATACTCACCTCAAACGAATGGTGTGGCAGAACATAAGAACCGCACATTGAAGGAAATGATGAATGGCTTGCTCATCAATTCCGGTCTTCCCCAAATCATGTGGGGAGAAGCTGTCCTTACCGCTAATACGATTCTTAACAGAGTCTCACACAAGGGTAAGGACAAAGCTCCATATGAATCATGTAAGGGAAAGAAACCCACCTATAAATATTTAAAGATGTGGGGTTGTCTAGCAAAGGTTGAAGTACCCAAGCCAAAGAAGGTCAAGATTGAGCCTAAGACTGTAGATTGCATATTCATCGGATATGCAAATAACAGTAGTGCTTATCGCTTCTTAGTGCATAAGTCAGATATTCCAGATATCCACGGGGATACAATCATGGAATCAATGAATGCTCAATTCTTTGAAGGTATCTTTCCTAGAAAGGAAAAAAACATAACCTCTAGCAAACGAAGTTATGAACAAAGCTCTCAAGAATCGGGATTCATTGACGGCCCGAATCTATATGGTTCAGATCTAGTGGATCTCGAGGTGGCTGAATATCCGGAATCTAGTGTTCCAGATTCTCAGAATTTGGAGACTCCAGAGATGGAACTAAGGCGAAGTAAAAGGGCCAAGAAGGATAAATCCTTCGGTCCTAACTTCGTATCTTATATGGTTGATGATGAACCAAGGACAATTGCTGAAGCATTGTGAACTCCAGAAGCACCGCTCTGGAAAGAAGCTATTGAGAGTGAAATATGCTCCATTCTGCATAACCATACTTGAGAGTTGGTTGATCTTCCTCCGAAAAATAAATTGTTGGGTTGTAAGTGGATACTCAAATGGAAGTATAATGCAGATGGGTCTATAGATAAGTACAAGGCCAGGTTGGTAGTCAAGGGCTATCGGCAGAAAGAAGGTCTTGACTAGTTTGACACGTACTCCTCAATATCTCGGATGACGTCCATACGGGTATTCATTGCGATCGCAGCGTTGCGTGACCTTGAGATACATCAAATAAATGTAAAGACAGTCTTCCTAAATGGTGATTTAGAAGAAAAAATTTATATAGACCAACCGAGGGGTATGTGGTTCAAGGGCAAGAGAAGAAAGTCTGTCGGCTTGTCAAATCGCTGTACGGGCTGAAACAAGCCCTGAAGCAATGGCACACAAAATTTGATAGTACTCTACTATCGAAGGATTTCACCATTAATGAATGTGACAAATGTGTCTACATGAAAGGTAACTCTGACTCGTTTGTTATGATATGTCTGTATGTAGACGACATGTTGATCAAAGGGAGCAGTCCTAGTATAATTCTAGAGACTAAGAACATGTTGAAACAATGCTTCGACCTGAAAGATATGGGTATCGCAGATGTCATCTTATGGATAAAGTTCGAGATGTTTGACAATTCGCCTATAAAGTCACCAATGGATAGAAATCAAAAGCTTGATAAAAATCGTGGTGCACCCATATGCCAGGAGCGATATGCACAGGTGATCAGAATTTTGATGTACATAACAAACTGCACCTGACCTGATATTGCTTATGCAGTCAACAAGTTGGCTAGGTTTACCCATAATCCGAGTGATGATCACTGGAAGGCGTTGAATCGGGTACTTCAATACCTGAAATACACGCTAACTTACGGGTTACATTATTCGAGATATCCAAATTGCATTTGAGGGTACAGTAATGCAAACTGGATATCTGATACAGAGAACACCAAGTCCACCAGTGGGTATGTATTTACAATTGGTGGTGGGGCTGTGTCTTGGAAATCCTCTAAGCAAACTTGCATCGCCCGATCCACGATGGAATCGGAGTTTATCACTTTAGACAAAGCAGGAGAAGAAGTTGAGTGGCTTCACGACTTCTTAGAGGATGTTCCTTGTTGGAACAAACCCGTACCTTCTGTAATGATCCACTGCGACAGCCAGTCAGCTCTAGGAATGGCACGGAATGTTATGTACAACGGCAAGTCTCATCATATTCGACGGAGGCATAAGACTGTTAGGCAGCTGATCACCACGGGTATAATATCCATTGATTACATAAAGTCAAAGGATAATATAGCAGACCCGCTGACAAAGGGCTTACCCAAGGATCAGATGTTCTGCCTGTCTAGGAGAATGGGCTTAAAACCCAAAGTATAAGGACCAATACGATGGTAACCCAACCTTACTGACTGGAGATCCCAGGAATTAGGTTCAATAGGAAAACTAAGCTGTAAAGGTTCAGTTGATCGCTTCGGTGGAATCATGAGCACTTCAGATAGTGATTTCTGCAGCGAAACACCAAATCCAAAGTCGTTCCCGCGATAGACTATAAGTGCTATCTGCAGTGTGGGTGAAGGTTAAGTTTTCAAAACCTTTAATGATCATCACCGGTTGAGGTTAGGTTTGGGGAAATTTTTAATGGTTTCTAACACTTGTAAAGTGGGGTATAGTAGGATACCTTGTAGGAGACCACCTATTTAAGTGCGAGGACATGCCGCCTTAAATGAACACACTTAAGAATCCAAGAAGTGTCCACGGTCACAATGGACAAAACATTACGAAGAACTGAGTATAAGAAGTTGTTGTGTTGGTATCGTTGACTTGGCTTACACTAAACACTGACGGTTCAATACATCACGTTCACCGCGCAGTAAGTAAGTCCGATGGTATTCAACTATGGAAGGTTCAGAGCGTATGCTACCTATCCAGATGCAACATCGGTCCGCTAAAAGATTGCTAGAAAAGACACCATGTGTGTGCGCCAAAATCTCTTTCAAGAGGGGATTGTTGGAAATTTACTAAATGTGGAATTAAGTATATCCCATTAATTTATAATTCGAACAATTGGACCCGCACATCAGAAACGTCGTTTTCACACACGTGCACACGTAGTGTCAAGTATCGCAAATTTCATTAGTGAAAGAGATATTGGTACGTATGTAATACGTTTGAGACATAGAATTATGGACGGTTATTGGCCAAATTATAAAGTATTCCACGTTGATAAAGGAAGGAAAAAGTGTACGAAGTCTAAGATGAAACGAGTCGGAAATCGCCGCGGAGCCGTGAAGGGCCACGGCGCCACAACCGTGTTGCGGCGCCTCCCAGGATGCGCCGTGGCGCAAAATGGTTGGTCAGCTACTAGAGCCGCGGCGCTTCGGAGGCAGATTGCTGCGACGGAAAGTTGGAAAAATCTGACGTTTGGGCTGGTTTTGGAGCATTGATTGTCCATTACTTGCCACATGAATTCAGTCATTATTTGGCTGTGAATGTAACCCCTCATTCAAGTGCAATTACATGGTTATTGAAGGTCATTAGTTGGCTAGGTGAGGGGTCTTTTACTTACACTATAAATTGAGGTCTTTGGCTCAATTGAACACAACACTCAACACTTAGAAAATTCTTCAGATTTTCAGAGCTCATATTCTTCCTCTCTAGCAAAGTCACTATACTCAAAGTTCTTCAAGAGTAACACTTGAATTTCCTTTGCTCACTTGTTAAAGTTGTTGTTGTATCTTGGGAGACTATTGCTCAACACCGTAAAAGGAGACATACGGGGCAATCTTGTCTTAAAGAAAGAGTGTCATCACTTGACTCAGCGAATCTCACAAGCAATTTGTTAAAGTTTTGATTTTCAGTTTTATTGTGATAGTTTGTTTATCCTTTCTTCTATTGTAATAGTTACTTACTTCTAGTTTCCTACAACAATTGTATCCCAACAAGATGTTAGGGAGATGCCTGCTGTGGGAGTCACTGGGCTGTTTAGGTTTGCCAGAGGTTATGCTTTGGCACATACTTTTAGGTTTGATATCAAGTGGAGATGCACTGTGGAATACAATGTGTTTGTTCAACACTATTGAAGTATTTCGTCAAGTATATGGCTGATTGATTAGCACTATAGCTAAGAGAATTTGTGACCATTAGTGCTTATAAAAGTACTAGTAGTACTAGTCCTAGGCACAATTACTTCTTCTTTTAAATTATTCCATTTGTGGCAAGCTATTATAGTAATGTACTTTTACTTTTTCTGAATGTTTAAAAAATAACGAGTTCTTTAAATCAAAGAGTTTTGCTACTAATTTTACAAGATTATGTTCCATTTGGAAGAGGGCATAGGCCTGAAGTTGGAACTTCAAAAATTGTCCTGATGTGTAAAGTTGGAAACTCATCCTGAAACTGGAACTCCACCGTTCAAACTTCAGGACGTTGTGTTCTAATGTTCAGTTTGTGAAATTGGAACTTCAGAACGCACTATCCTGAAGTTCACTAGAAAACTAGCTCAAAAGATGCAACTTGAAACATATACATAGAACCTTTAACTAGAACAAAATACTGAGAACACTTTAGAGAGGTAACGGAATGCTATGGGAGTATTAAAGAAGGTGAAGTGACAATGTTGTAATTGGTTACTATACACTCTCAATCCGTCATGCATACCAGAATTGACTTATACAGATATATCACATCTTGAATAATTCTTTCAATTTCCTCATATCACAAATACTTGTAAACTAAATAGTGAGGAAATTCAAAGAATGAGTCAAAGATTCAAGGCATTGTACTGTCCAGGACTCTGCTTCCCTATTTACAAGTATTTGTGTCTAGCTATAAGATTTGTAGTTGAGTCGTATATAAATACCAAGTCCTACACTAGTTGGGAGGTTGCGCCCATGAACATCTCTTGGACACGAAATTAAAAAGAATGTAGTAGTGTGGTAGTCGACAAGATGGTCAGATCATTTCCAGTCAAACGTGCCACCATCTAGCATAAACAAACCACATGTTGAAGTGTGGAGAAGAAGCAAACAACAATTCTTAAAGTGGTTTTCCACATCTCTGTGGAGAAGAAGCAAACAACAATCCCTAAACCTCTAAAAACTGAGGACCGGCAAGTAACTTGGTGATATGGAGTAGTATTTAAACCAATTGTACAGGTCAAAAAAGCCCAAAAATGGAAAAAGCTCTTCAGGAGAAGTAGAATGCTCATCTGCCTGTAGAAAAGCAATTTATCTAGTTATCCGCACTTCAAAATAAATAATTGACTGATAGTGGTACTGGTACATCAAGCAGCAAAGCTTATAGCAGTTGATGGAGAGCTTACAGTTTTATCAGTTAACAAGAAATCTATGGTCTCTAAGCACAGTAGATAGAAAAAATTTCAGCCAAGTGGACAAATTATCCAGTAACAATTGGTAATGGACAGAATCAAAGAGGAACAAAGACTACATAGTTTTAGTTCACTAGCACAAAACCAATTCAAAATTGGACAACCTAGGGGTGCATAAGGAATCAAGAAAAAGTTCAATTTCTGTCATAACTATCATGTCGAAACCCATTTGTTCGATCAAACTACCAATTCTTGACAAAAGTGCCAAAAATTATTTGTTACTGTGCTTAGTAGTTGCTCCCTATTTCCTTTCTCTAAGGAATTTCTCAATGCTCCCATACCAGTTCCACTGGAAGCATAGACCGACAACACGTAATATTCCAGCAGCTATCACTTCGACAAATGCCATCAGGAATGATCTCTGAGGAGATAGACCAGTAGTTGCTATGGAAAGAAAGAATCCCTCAAAGTTGCAGGGGACAATAAAATTTCCTGATTTAATGCCATTCAAAGCTTTCTTTGCAACTTCATCAGCTTTCATGGCACCAGAAGAAGCTGCTATTATACTAGTCAACTGTGGCCTCCTCCTGTTCTCTGCAATAAGAATTAAACTTTCATAATTTTTTTCAAACAGGAGGAGAAAAATTTGTAAACTGATTATCAATCAGTTAAGTTCAAACACCTATTGGGTACACTAGACATCGTGCACATGCTTCCGAAGCAAAAGAACGGGGAGTTTCTAAGATTACATTTCAAGTGCTTTGAATTATTGGGTACAACAACACACACAATGATGCTGATGTCTCCCAAGGTCAATATTAGCCATATCCAATGCGCACTTCTTCACATTTTTTCTTCTTTTATATTCTTTTGGATTGGTAAACAGTGCACTATTAATAAAATAAAGAGAGCACCAAGCATGTTCACACAAAATAATGCAGCTACATGTTAGCCGGATTAAATGAGAATAGAGACAAGACGGAGAAACTTAAATATACAAAATAAAACAGAAAAAGTATCACAGCCTAAATATCACAACATGGAACTCTAGAGCTCGCATAAGCATGTCAACCCCTTGACCACATTCTTTTCTACTAAAACAAAGCAGAGATCAAACACATTAAGCTTCAAACTTTTCTAGACCAGTACTATCTAAATAGACCAAAAATGCAGCATTTGACATCCTGTCATGTTCTAGGGAATCATCAAGCTATTTCAAGAAGATAAAAGACAGAAACAGATTTTAATAGCTCATTGCATTACCATAAAGTACATCATGAACTATATCATAATCAAGGAACAGATATTTTGTGGTTCTGCTCCTCCAAACATCTAGGACAAATTGGCTAAAATTTTTGTGCTACCATGCTTACAACTAACAGTACTCAATAATTGGTTAAAAGACCAGTGATATCATCACGTTCATTCTCAACTTGCGTGATCCAGATTTTTCTGTGCTCTCTAAAGGAAGATAAAGAAAAAAGAGACTAAAGAAAAGGATATATAACTAATTATATCAACTTTAGAATCAGAGGTAGATTCTAGCATTTAGAGTTGGAGGGTTCAGAGTCGGTATGGTGATATAAGGTTTTTTATCTTGTTTACATAGATAAACATGATGCAAGCAGAGAGTAATGTATTTGTTCTCTCCCCCCCCCCCCCCCCAACAACCCCCACCCTAACTAAAGGGTATGCCTCTATTAAAAACAGAACTAGAATAACCCAGACTTGTTTACTTTGAATGGAAAGAAATCCCAACGGAAAGCCTTATATTCGTAATTCAATTAAACAACCACTTGCCTACAGTCCTTCTGGCATGATGATTTATTCATAAAATTAAAGGTAAAACCAACCAGTTTTAATATTTTAAACATGTAACCTAGCATCTAATTCGTGTGACATGCAGCAATACCAACCAGAAGAAACAGAGTAGGATCTATTTTTAGGTCCAACCTTCAGCAAATCCAGGAGTTTCAGTGTCCGGGGGGAATATTAGTGATACGTGAATATTTTCACCAATAACTTCCTGCTGCAATGCTTCTGCCAGTCCTTTGAGGCCAAACTTACTGGCTGAATAAGCTGTATAACCATATATGCCTACCTAAGACAATAAAAAAACAAATAAACCAAATTAGCCAGGAAGAAAAAGAAACATGGTTAAAAAGTTCATTAATGCAATTGTACGGGAAAAGAATTTCCGTTGATTCTACCATATTTTAGCATCACAGACCAAGCTCTCGTCTTTCAGGTTAAACAATTGAGGAAACATAGCAGTCGTGGCTAAAAACACGCATTCTCCCTTAATATGTCATATTGTACAGAAAGCTCCACTCTTTCAGGTTAAACTACTATTTGAGGGAGCATAGTGGTGGGTCTTTCAGTTGAAAAATTTATGATGAATTTACGTACATGTGAATTCATAGAGGGAAACATTATTAGTTATATTGGACAATCATTTCTTCCAAAAACTCCTAGACTAAATAACAAATAAAACTTGCTATAGAGATTAGATATCAATAGGAAAAGAAGATGAAAAAAGGTCCTGCTGAAAGTGTGTTTCGTTGAAAAAATCAGTCTTCAGGAATTATGTACTAACTTGAGTAATGCAAAATCATAAGATTGCTCACGCTTTTCTCAAAATACCATCCTCAAAGAATAATGAGTCCCAAACTTTAAGTGAGTCAGGTATATAAACAAACAGCTTCTTTCTAAATAAAGATGACAGATGAAAGACCCTACTCAAAAGGCAACAACAACAACAACATACCCAGTGAAATCCAATAACGTGGGGTCTGGAGAGGGTAGAGTGTATGCAGACCTTACCTCTACCTTACTAGGTAGAGCGGATGTTTCCGAGATACCCTCGGCTCAAGACAAAGCACAAGCACAAGCACAAGCAAGAGAAACGGTCAGCCCCAGGCAAAAATTTAAAGCAGTATGAAAATGCTGGTATCAAAAGCGACTAAGCAATGATAGCGCATTCTGAAAAAGAAGCAATAAATAATGTAGGTAAATAAGACAAACAAAGTACACTAAAGAACACATAACAATATAAATCGACAGGGAACTATAAAGTAATACTGTGCCTACTAGTATGATATACTAAGCGGGCCTACAATAATAACACTACAACTACCAGTTTGTAAGCGTAAGTAGGACTACGCTGGACTACCTACTACCATTCTACCCTAATTCATGTCATCCGTAACCCTCTATCTAAGGTCATGTCCTCAGTGAGTTGCACCTGCGTCATATCCCGTCTAATCACCTCTCCCCAATACTTCTTTGGCCTACCTCTACCCCTCATGAATGCGTTCATAGCCAACCTCTCACACCTCCGAATTGGGGCATTTATCTCTCCTCTGCACATGACCGAACCATCTCAACCTCGCTTCTCGCATCTTATCCTCCACTGAGGCCACTCTCACTCTGTCTCAGATATCATTATTTCTAATTTTATCCATCTTTGTATGCCCACACATCCATCTCAGCATCCTCATCTACGCAACTTTCATTTTTTGGGTGTGCGAAGTCTTGACCGGCCAACACTACGTCTCATACAACATAGTCTGTCTAACTACCACCCTATAAAACTTGTCTTTGAGTTTTGATGACACATTTTTATCGCACAAGACTCCAAATGTGAGCCTTCATTTCATCCCCTCTATCCCAATACGATGTATGACATCGTCATCAATCTCTCTATTCCTTTGGATAACAGACCCGAGGTACTAGAAGCTTCCTTTCTTTGGAATGACCTGAGTACCAAGCCTCACCTCCACGTCTGTGTCAAGGTCGCTCCCGTTACTGAACTTGCATTTTAGGTATTCTATCTTGATCCTACTCAACCTGAACATTTTAGACTCCAAAGTCTGTCTCCAAACCTTCAGCTTAGCATTCACTCCGCTGCGAGTCTCATCAATTAGGACTACGTCGTCTGCGATAACATACACCATAGCACCTCCCCTTGAATTTGTCATGTCAGTCAATCCATCACCAAGGCAAATAAGAATAGGCCAAGAGTTGATCCCTAGTGCAGCCCCATCATCACTGAAAAGTGCTTCGAGTCTCCACTTACTGTTCGTACACTGGTCTTGGCTCCATCATACATATACTTGATCGCCCTAGTGTACGTCATAGGTACACCTCTAACCTCCAAACATCTCCATAGAACCCCTTAGGGACTTAGTCATATGCCTTCTCGAGGTCGATGAAAACCATATGTAAGTCTCTCTTCCTCTCCTTATACTGCTCCACCAACCTCCTAATAAGATGAATGACTTCTGTATTCGAACGCCCCGACATGAATCCAAACTGATTCTCAGAAATAGACACGCCTCTTCATACCCTCATCTCCACGACTCTTTCTCAAACTTTCATAGTGTGGCTTAGCAGCTTAATACCCCTATAGTTGTTGCAACTCTGAATATCACCTATGTTCTTGTACAAAGTAATCATTGTACTCCTCCATTCTTCGGACGTTCTCGTCGTCTTAAAAATGACGTTAAATCCTTGCATGTTCTCTTCCAAAATTCAACTAGGATCTCATCAGGTCCGGTCGCTCGTCCCTTGGGATTTCATCAGATCCGGTCGCTCGTCTCATACGCATCCTGCGAACAACACCCTTAACCTCCTCAACTTTAATGCTTGTACATACCTAAAATCTCAGTACCTACCAGATTGCTCCAAATCTCCCAACACAATGTCTCTATCTCCTTTTTCGTTCAAGAATTTATGGAAGTAAGACTGCCACCTCCGCCTAATATGCGCGTCCTCCACCGGTACTTTGTCGTCCTCGTCCTTGATGCACCTCACGTGATCCAAGTCACGGGCCCTCCTCTCCCTCGCCTTGGCTAGTCTGTATAACTTTTTATCCCCACATTTTTCCTTTAATTCCACATACAAGCGTTCAAAAGCCGTCGTTTTCGCCGCCGTAACCGCTAGCTTTGCCTCCTTCCTCGCCATCTTATACAATTCTCTATTCATCCACTTCTCCACCAATTTTGCATACGCTGCTTTCTTCGCTTCCACCTTCTCTTGAAAATTACCCTTCCACCACCAGTCCCCTCGATGCCCACCACGGCTACCCCGCGAGACCCCTAGCACTTCTCTAGCTACCTCCCGAATGCAACTGGTCGTCCTATCCCACATACCGATCGCATCCCCACTACTCCCCCAAGCCCCCTTGGCCATCGACCTCTCCACCATCTCCTTTGCACTAACCATGGTCAAACTCCCATTTGATTCTTAACATGTCATCCACAACCCTCATCTTCTTCTCCATCTTAATCTCCAAATACATCACCAAAAGTTTATGTCGGGTTGTAAGTTACTCTCTCAGAATAAACTTGTAGTCTTTACAAAGGTCGTTGTCAACCTTTCTAAGAAGCAAAAAGTCTATCTGAGTCTTAGCCACCGAACTACGAAAAGTCACCAAATGCTCCTTCTTCTTCAGGAACCTCGAATTGGTTATCACCATCCCAAAAGCTCTAGCGAACTCCAAAAGTGAGACGTCTCCCATGTTCCTGTCTCCGAGGCCAAAGCCTTCATGCACGTCGTCGTAACCCTCCGGGAGTGACTCGATATGTCCATTGAAATCCCCTCCTACAAATAACTTCTCAGAGGGTGGTATACCTCCTACCACTTCGTCCAAATCCTCCCAAAAGCGTCTTTTCTCCTCCTCGTCCAAGCCCGCCTGCGGCGCGTACACACTAATAATGTTCATAGTGAACCCTCCAACTACCGACTTAATCGTCATCATCCTGTCATTGACCCTCCTAACCTCTACCACCTGATCCCTTAGCTCGCTGTCTACCAAAATGCATACCCCATTCCTATACTTCGCCCTACTCAAAAGGCATTTGCAAATAATTTCAGCCTTAAAAGTTATAGGGACTGCCTATTTGCAAAAACATATGTTGATACCATTAGAAATTAGTGTTCATATACTCTCGTAATAGTATCGTAATAGTATTGTAGCTCTGAGCTTCTTCAGATGCTTCTAGTTCAAAATTTTATCGTCACAGACGATAAGAAACTTTGGTAGAATTGTTTTCTCATGTTACTTTGATGAATATTTTGATATTGAAATGTTGTGAGATTTTGTAGAATATGATTGAACTTATTGCCTTGCTTGCACTTGACATGACCAATTATTATATGTTTTATGAGTGAAATAGAAATCCATAGTCTCTTCTAATCTAAATGAACCTTACTGCTATTAAGATTCTACCTATAGGATATCCAAAGAAAAAGAGCTCGCTTGGTTCACGCCAGAGAGAAAGCCACTGAACTCGTATGATTATGTAAGTCCTAGTTTATCCTTTATAAAATGAACCATAATATAGTAATAGTATTGCAAACAAGTGAATACATTAAGGGGCAAATCATAAAAATAAGAGGATAGGGTGCAAACCGAAAACAAAGGGCATATATTAAGGGTGCAAAAAGCAAAGAACTCAACGAACGGGATAAAAGGCGAAAAATAAAAGTTTATTATTGTTTTATGATTGAAGTGTTTTGTGCTCTTATCATGTTTTCATCCAACTTTTTCTTCTTTTTTATACAGGGTATTTCTTAATTTCAGGTTAGTGAAGCTTGATGTTATTTACTTTTAACATTCAAATTCATGGAACATTATATTTATCAATACATTTGGATTCATTAAGACCTTAGGTGTGATGCTATGTCACAACTCATATAAGTATCAAGACCTTGACAACAAAGAGCACGAAAGAATAAAATGAGCTGACAAAACAAAACATTTCAATTACACAGTAAATCCATCAAAAGCATATCTTAGAATGAAACCACTACCTTCTAACCAATGGATGATAAGAAAATCACTTTGTTGGACATAATTTTTCTAGATTTCAAGCCTTAGAGAGATTTGTTGTCCCTTTTGGAGAATGGTCGACTCAAAGGATAAAAATGACAAGATTAATCATTACAGAATTTATTTAAAAGGATAATTCTTGACATACCTAAAATCGCCAGCAAACTGCTACCAAATTTTGGAATTATACAACAATATTTGGTAACAACTTTGCTTCAAGAAGAATAAAATTACTCCATCCAACGGCTACTCATACGTCTCCAATAATAGAAGAAGAAATCGTAAGAATGATATCACAAAAATTTCCTCCATTCTTTTTTGGTAACTGGTTTTCTCTTACCAGAGCCTCTTTTTCTTTTATAATAAGGGAACCCGCAACCGTTACACTCAAGGTGTGACTCAGGGTGTGCACAGGGTAAACCCCGCTCCTGTGTAATAGCTCAACCCGCAAACCACACAGTAGATATAACCCGCACTAGACAAGCCCCGTGCGACGAGCTCGACCCAGAAGGCAAATCCCCTGCTATCGTAGGGGAGTGTTTCGAACCTGAGACCTCCATTATGGAAGCCTCATGCTCAACCAACTGAGCCACCCTTGCGGGTCTTACCAGAGCATCTCTACCTTTACAATTACACTCTACCCTCCCCAGACCCTATCTGGTGGGATTACACTGAGTATGTTGTTGTTGTTGCTTTTCTATTACCCGGGAAAAAGATATGTACAAGTGTATGTACTCAAACAATACATGCCTCAACTCTAGCTACAGAACAAGAAAACAATTTTCCTCCATTTTTAATCACTCTAAAAGTAAGTTTAACCTCTAAATCAGGCATCTACAAGATTAGATCTTTGCTAGACAATAAAAACTGAAACTTGAACCGAAGGTATAACATACCTGGCCAGCTTGTGACGACATAATAGCGATGGATCCAGGTCCACGGTCGGCCCTATTCTTCATTCCAGGCAAAGCAGCTTTAATCAAATGAAAAGTCCCAGTCAAATTCACATCAATCATGAACTTGATCTCATCAACATCTTGTGTCTCCAATTCCTGAGGTACAAATACACCCTGATTGCACACCAACACATCGATCGGTCCCGCCTCTTCGATCGCCTTCTTAACGGCCTCGTAGTCTCTGACGTCAGCGCTGAAAATGGCAACGTCACGGCCAGTGGAAAGCTTAATTGACTCCTTAGCATCTTCGAGTTTGCTAGTGTTGCGAGCGAGTATTGAGACTTGTGCGCCCTCTGAAGCGGCTTGTTGTGCTAGTGCTAGGCCGATGCCGCTTGAGCCGCCAGTGATGAACACGTGGCGATTTTTGATTGGGATTTTGACGGGCCGCGGTAGAACGATGAAGGCGAGGAAAGCTAGGAGGGATAGAGGGAGAACAAGGACGAGAGAGATAAAAAATACGCTCAAGTCCGCCATGGACCAAAAATTCCAGACCTCCAGTCACAACGTCAATGATAATATATTAGGCAGAAGAAAAACAAAATTGGGCCTTACATTACCTGTCCGCCCAATTGATTAGTTTATTTAACTACTGTACTCTGTTTGGATGGTTGTTTTTCGTTGTTCATGTACAATATGATATGTTATAATACCGTGTTGTATTGTATTATGTGGTATTAATAAATACAATATTTGAATAGAATGTATCGTTTGTTGTGGTTTAATGATATTTTTATTGTGGTTTGATTGTATGTTACTGTGTAATAACTAAGAGTGGCCAGTGGGCCGGGCTCGGGTCTGGCGGGCCGGGTCTGGCGGGGTCGGGGTCGGGGTCGGGGCGGGACGGGAGAAGGGGCGGGGTCGGGTATGGCGGGCTCTGGCGGGGTCGGGTTTGGCGGGACTGGAGCAAGTCCCGTTCCGATCCCGATCCCGTCGGGCTCGGGTCGGGGTCGGGGTCGGGGCGGGATACGGCGGGTTTTCATTTTTTTTTTTTTAAATAACATATGTATAAAAAAAACTCAATAAATAAAATAAGATAGTGTAATAAAAACATCTCAAGGCTGTTTTTGTGCATCTTATATTATTTAATAGACATATGATTTTTTTGTAATACAAATACAATTGTCTAAAATCTAAATTGCAACTTTGTGGTGTTGTCCAAAAGTTACAAATTATATAATAAAATTACAATTAAAAAAATTACATTCTCAAAAAAACCTGTTCTAATTGCTTGATGATTTCATGTGGTTCTTCGGTTGGAATTGGTATTTGTTGGTCAAATTGATCCACGTTGCTTCCACTACCTTCGGTTAAGATTTCGTTGTAGTTTTCATCATCTTCTTCGTTGATCTCCGTTGACCGCACCTTTCTCCGCTCCGCCAGATCCAATCTCCGAATAATACCGCAATTTCCAAGCCGCCTCCCGCTAATGAGTGTCTGTGGTCTCCTATTTGATATCTGCACTGCGAGAAAAAGCGCTTTCAGACGCAGCTTGACGACGCTGAATGTTCAAAACACCTCGAGCCATCAATGAAAGTGTCGGAAAGGTCTTCTCATTCCTCCAAAGATTTCAAAGAAGTCTTCATGTCCATCTTCATTGATAACTTCTTGATACTGATGTAACCCTCAGAAACAAAAATATCCAACTCGCTAATTTGGTTAGTAGTAGAGGTACGACCGCACATTCTATTTACGAGGCTTTCAATACTAGCGCGAAACAAAGATGTCTTTGTGAGGTTGTATTGAAGATGAAGAAGATAGTATGGAAGCTGGTAAGTTACTAGCATTTTCTTGTTGATAAAATCTATATATATTTTTGCATTGGTGTTCTACGCTAGACAATACTTCTTCTTTAGTTTGTTCAATAGGTGGTGGGTGATTTAGATTTTTGGGACTTGGAGGTGGTAGTACATCTATACAATCGTAAATAGTTTCAATTGGTGATTTAGTACCGTCTATTTTAATAGTAGGATTTAATACAGAACCAATAATATAAATAGAGGGAATAGGAATAAAATATTTTTTTATTTTGAGAAATATTTTTTTAATAGTCACTTATAAGTGGTTTTTCCATATATTCACTAAGTAATAAAAATATTAGAGTTATATAAAATAACATAGTTGAAATAGTAGGATAATATATACTGGAAAATTCTTTTGTTGCTTGAAAAAATTTCTCTAAAAATACAATAAGTTCGGAAATTTTTTCCCAATCACTATCTAAAATCATATCAGCTGGCTTTTTATTATGAGAGTTAAAAAATAAAGTTATAGGTAATTTATAGTCATAAGCAACAAGTAGTTGCCCATATAAAGAATTCCACCTAGTGGATACTTCTTGTGGAATTTTTTTAAAAGGTAGTCCACAATCATGACAAATTTTTTTATATTATTTTCTACGTTGTACTTTATTACTTTTAAAAATAAAGTTTATAGCAAATTGTATTTTACTAAGAATGTCTTCAAAAAGTGATAGACCATCCTTTACAATTAAGTTATATATACGGCACGCACATTTTATATGAAAATGGTCTGGAAAAGATGGAGTTAAACTATTTTTTAAAATTGTAATTGCGTAATTGTTATTAGAAGCGTTATCTAATGTAATAGTCATAATTTTATCGGTAATTCCGTAATAATCGCACACTTGATAAATATTTTCTGCAATAAAAGTACCAGTGTGCCTATCATCTATATATCTATACGCTAAAATACGTTTTTGCATAGACCATTTATAATCTATCCAATGACAAGTTACGCTTAAATAATCATGGTCATTAGTACTACGACCTATATCAGGCGTGATGGATACTTTGCCATTAAAATGATATAATGAAAACGTAAATATTGTTGATATTCATGCGCTAATTTAAATACATCTCTCTTAACAGCTTGATCTAGGAAAACCGTTATAAGCGAGGATTATATATATCTCTAATGTAATGAATAAAACCGGAGATGAAGGAAATGAAAAAGGCAAACCCTCCACAACAACTAATTTTGATATTGCTTCCTATCTCTATGTTTATTGTATTTAGAGCCTACAATTCCCGTCATAGGGTTAATTTGACCAGACTTGGTCCGACAAGATGTCGATGTGAACCTTGTCCCGATGGAGCGGGCGTTCTTGCGCACCGGTTTTGAAGCCTGGTATTGGGCATACCTAGTGGATGAGCACTTACTACGTGTCTAATTAAACCCCGCCCCACCGTGACCTTTTCCAATTTTAAATTTTAAAACATTTTTACAAATTTTACATATGGCTACTTGATTCTCTACGTCCCTATCAAAAAATGTCCATGCATCCGATTTTAATGGTCGTTTCTTTGGACCTCGTCTCATACTAGGGGAATAGGAGGTATTTTAGTTGAAGGTGCACTAGTGGGTGTGTTGTCATCAACATTAGTGGGTATATCATCTAGATCATCGCCTAAATTAAAGTCTTCTTGAGTTCAGGAAAATAGCTCCTGGTCTAAATCTAATGGTATTGTAGGAAAATGTTGAGTATCAACAAAATCATCCTGTGTAGGAATAAGATGACTAGAAGAAGTACCACTTGCCTGGTTGCCCTACTAGAAGAAACACCTTTACCCTTACCCTTAAACATACCTTTTAATCCTTCCATTTTAATTATGATAATAAATAAATAAATAAATAATTAAAGACAATAAAATTAAGTGATCTAAACTAAATAAACAGACAATAATAATTTAATGAAGGAACGAATGTACCAAGCACGACGTAACGTCGACGTAATCGAGAGGTTGAAAATTGAAACTTTGCTCGATGGAAGATCCTCAAGCTAGTTGCCAACTTCACTACCAATTCCCAAATGAATAAATAAAATTGAATATTTAGCAAACAATGTAGACTTGTAGAGAGATATATTGAGAAATTAGAGAGATTGTAGGAAGATTTGTGAGAAAGATGAAGAGAAAATGAGTTATTTATAGTTGAAAAATTGGGTTAAAGTGTAAATATAATAACTTATGGGTTAAAAATAAATATTAAGGGGTAGGGGGTTGGGGGAGGGGGGCCTAAAATGGCCGTTGGCCAACGTCCATTTTAGATATGGTCGTTGGTGCAATGGTCATTTTTGCAAAGGGGCGGGGTCGGGGTCGGGCTCGGGGCGGGGTCGGGGCGGGCTCGGGTCTCGCGGGCCTGGGGCGGGCTCGGGTCTCGCGGGACGAGACATCGTCCCGTCCCGACTTCGAGTCCCGCCTGCACTTTTTTTTTTTTTTTTTTTTTTTTTGGCGGGGTCGGGCGAGCTCGCAGACGGTTTCTGCCTGGTCGGGCCGTCTACCACCGCCACCTAGTAATAACATGTAAGTTAACTAAAATAACTTCCACCCTTAATTACAAATTAATTTTTATATATTAATAAAATTAAGATAAATGATAAAATGAAAACTTCAAAAAATAAGTAGGGGTGAGGTTAGTGGGTGTGGGTGGTGATGAGGGGTCATGGGTGGTGGTGGGGGCAGTGGGTGGTTAGTGGGATTGGTGGTGGTGAGTGGTAGAGGATGGGGTTGGTGGTTTTGGGTGTGATAGAGCGGGGTGGAGTGGGTGAATTTGGGTGTGATAGAGGTCACCCAAAAATCATTGAATTCGTAATTAAAAAAACTGAACTTTTTTATGATTATTTAATCATGAATTACTACGAGTTTATAATATCATACAACATAATTTTAATAACAATAAAAACAAACATAGTTCCATAGAAAACAATACAATAATGAACCACGGGAAACAACCATCCAAACAGGGGGTAAGTGATCTATCCCCTCTACTTTATTTTCACGCATATTTTTACAGAAATAACAAACTCAAGAGTACACAACAGAAGATGAAATTAAAAAGACTAGACTATTTACTGATAATTAGCCTGTTAAATTTGTTGAGTAACTATAGCTTAAAGGATCTAGATTTGAAGATCCCCATTTTTCCTAATTGGAATTGCCAGAAATTGATGCAAAGTGTAGAGACATAGACATTTGGAAGTAGGGAAAAGATTATGAATGTACTTTACTTTGGATTATTATAAAATCAGCTGTGTCTTGTTGTTGTACTTGTAGCTTGTTTTTGGTTAGTAGAACCTTCGATCTAGATTTTTCTCTGCCAAAAAATTGGTAGATGGTTCAACGAGTAAAAATGGTGGCAGAATAATGGACTATAAGAAATATAAGGCCCATCAGGAGAAAATGGAGTGATCATTAGTAAAAATATAAGGTCCAGTCTCGGTGAATCTGGAAGGGAATCCGGGGATTTTTTAAGAAAATGAAATTATTTTAAATTTTATATTTATTACTTTTTGAATTAGTTTTTGTGCCAAATTTGTAAAAACAAAATGCTGAAACTTCATTATCTAGGCTAAAAATTTTGGAATTCAGCTAAATTATATTTATAAATTTGACCCGAAAAAAATAAACAATTAAATTAAATAGTCATTACAGATACTAAAGAAGAGAGAAATACATAGTTGAACTCTATTATTTTAGCTAAGTTATGAAGTTTCAGCATAATTTCTTACAGATTTGGACAAAGAAGAAATAATATATAATTATTGTATCTAAAGAAGAAACGAAAAAAAAATACATAAGTGAACCCAATTTGTAAATTGTTTTGACTAAAATCTTTTTATTTGAGAAAACATTAGTACGTAATAGAGTTGCAGCCAAATTTTGTTTTACATATTTTTTCCGGAACAAAAGTGATTGTAATAAATAGCCACTGTATCTAAAAAAGAAACTAAAAGAATATACAGTTGGAACTTTTTTAGCTAAAACTATTTTATTTTATTAAAAATAATGGATCTCTAGCCAATTATTTTTAAAAAGAAATTGGTCTGAAAAGAAAATCTATGACTATATCTCTATCTCACTTGAAAGCTGATTTTTTAAATTTTTTTCTTCACTCTCACACACCTAAAAGAGAGTATATTCACACTTTTTTCCACATCAACTCTTTAGGAGTAGACGATAACAAATAGTCAAGTTCATAAAAGATAATTAAAACAATGCAAAACTAACATGTGCATTGAATAAAACTTATTATGTTTAAGGGTGTGTTTGGTATGGAGAAAATCTTTTTGTGTGTGTAATATTTTCAACATTTTCATGTTTAATTGGCCAAAATAATTTGAAAAATATTTTTTTTAGAAAATAAGTTTTTTTAAAATTAATAAATTGACTTCTTTGATGGGAGTAAAGAGCTCAAATTTTGGAAGTGTCATTCAAATTAATTGACTTCCCCCACTCCCACGGCCATCCCCGCAACACCCTTCTCCCACCCTTCCCCGAAACCGCACCCTCCCCCCAAACCCCACTAAAATCCGGAGCAAATAATTTATAACGAAAAACTTGGAAGTGTTACAAAATAATATATATAAATAAAATATTAATAATTTATTATTGTACCAAAAAAATATTTTTAGTAAAACATATGGTGATTCGTATTGGTGATGGCTAATAGTGATAGTTGTGGGTGTTCAATTGGATATGGTGATAGTCGTGGGTGTTCAACTGGATATGGTGATAGGTGTTGGTGTCGGCTGAAGGCAATGGTTGTGAGTAATAGCTAGCTAGGGGTGGTGGTGATGGTTGACAATAACGGTTGATGGTGGTAGTTGGAGATGGCAGTTGATAATTATGGGTGATATTAATAGTTAATAGTGATGGTGGTGATTGATAGCAATGATTGTCGATATATAATGGTGGTTGATGGTGGTGTTTGGCAATATTATTATGGTAATGGTGATTGGTGGTGATGATTATATATAGTGGCTAGTGGTGATGATGGTTGACAATGGTGATTAGTCGCTATGACGGTTGTGACTGATGATGGTGGTTGTGCGTCGTGAGTGACCGTTAGCGGTGAAAGTTGATGAAGATCTGAATCTTAATATTCAGATTTTTTTATTATTAAGCGTGTTTATGTTTTAAGTCCGAATCTTCATTATTTACATCTCAGTCATAAAGTATGTTTGTTATTTTATCTTTATAACCACTCAATGTGCAAATCTGAATGATTAAAATTAATAATAAAATCCTAATATCATTAAGATGATATCCATTTGAGAATTTCTACTAAGGTGACATCTCCACTACGTCGTGGTTGTGCGTCATGATATCATTGGCTAAAGTTCAAGCACATATATATGACTAAAATTTAGTCATTTTTGCTTGATCTTCCGTTGTATGTGGCTGGATTCAATCATTTTTCTCTAAACTTCAACGTTTTATGCATAAAGCTTAGTTATTTATTCCTAAGTTTATGCATAAATGACAAAAAATAAGTTATATTTGCCTAAACTTCAATTATATAAAACTTTAGACATTTTGTTTCATGTATGAAGTTATTTTAGAGTGGTACCGTACAAAAGTTATAAAAACTTGAATACAAACTAAATAGTGATACCTAAATAATGTATCTTGTGAAATTTTATTGTGATTGACATATGCGACTAGATCTCTTAAAAGTGTTAGCCCTTGTTAGTTTAGGGGTGATCTAGGCTAGCATTTGCAAGCCCTTTCGAATGGAGCGGATTGAATTGAGTTGCTCGCTAGGATAAGACTAAGTCAAATTGAGTTAATTCATTTTGACAGCTCTATGTTGCGGAAAAAATTAAATATTGATTCGTCAGCCAAATTTGATACCAACATTGAAAATTAAAAAAGAAAAAGAAAAATCTTATTACTTTTCAAAAAAAATATAGAGAGAGTTATAAAGAAAGAAGAATAGAAAAAAGATTTTACTTAATCAAACATAAGAGGCTTATGCAATATGTCAAGCTAGAAAACAATCATAATATCCCACTGTGGACAAACGCGTCTACCTTGGACTGAACCACCCTAATACTAGTACTAGAAAAGCTTTGCCTTTGTACATATAAACATAAAATTGAATTTAGTAAAATTGCTTGAAGCATAATAATGGTAATCAAGAATATTTTCTAGGATTTAACTAATCATGAGGTGGATATAGATCTTCCTCGCCTATTCTTTCTTCTTGGATGGGAAGAACGAGGGATAAAAACTCCAGTTCCTTTGTTTTCCCTTTTGCATCTCTGGCCATATAGATATGGGGTTCTTGTGGGTGGATCCACCTGTTGAGAAAAGGCCTTAAAGAAGAAAAAATTACACTATGCAAGAAATTTTATAATACTGAATTAATCTGTCTTATTTATAAGTAGGTTTGTTTTTTTAAGTGATTTGATAGTATAAATATTATTTTTACATCATTAGTATATCAAAGTTGAACTAAAAAGAAAAAGGGGAAAAATGTAGAAATGATACAAGTTAGTAGTTTGTTGCCATTATTTAAAATATATTTAGTTATACTATTAAAGTTTAACCAGTTTTGACAGACTTCAAATTGAACCTGTTGTTGCTACTGCTTTCTTATTTCATAGCTTTTTCATGCCCAATCGATGGTCTGAAGTTTGGACTGCTAAAATCAAAACATCAGATCTTGGGGTTTGAAGTTAAGCTTTGTCACAACTTAAATTCTTATCTTATTCTGAATTTGAATTTTATAAGATCTAAAGTTAAGCTTTAGCAAAGCCCAATTTCAGACCCTCCGGTTTAGAATTTGGAACTTTAGGCTCACGATTTGAAACTTTAGACCCATGCATCTGTTGATTATGAGGGGTTGAAGCTTTAACTCGGAAAATAAAGATATATTAAGAAATTTTAGATATATTAAGGAATTTTAGGGGAAAAAGATTATAACTAGACATTAAAAAAGACGAAGTAATAACATAGAAGATCGCTCAATTATGGATAATGATTTCCCAAAGTCATATTTTTTTTTATAACAACAAGGTCACCCAATTTTTTTTATATCACATCAAAAGTCGTCCAATTAATATTTGACCAACAAATTATGACATGACATTTAATTTATTTTACATGACTTTTTTTTCTTCTTTTCTCAGTCCACATGGCAATAAGACCCGACTCCACCCATCACACAAATTAACACCCTACTCTCTCTTAATTAAAATAGAATTTCACTCTATCTGGAACACCATCATTTTATTAAAATCGTGTCGTCTTTTTTTTTTTCTTCTCTTATTTTATTAAAAAGAATTGGCCCATCATTTTATTAAAGAAGTTTAAGCAAGCTTGTATGAACTTGGGGATTAAGACTAGGAGGTAGTTGTATTTCAAACCCAATGACACAGATAGATGTATTGCTAAATGGGAGCAGAAAGGGTGTCTCTTTAGAGTCTATCCAAGTCCAGTAAGTAATATTGACCCTACGATTCAGATTATATCTTTGAATTTAAATCATAAAGGTCCTAAGATATTTGAAAGGTTTCATATGACGACAAAGGAGGAAAAAGAAAACGACACGTATTTAATAAAATAATGGGTCAAATTTTTCCAGAGAGTGAAATTCTATTTTAATTAAAAGAGAAATAGGGTTAATTTGGGTTATGAGTCAGGTCGGGTCTTATTGCATGTGAATTGAAAAAAAGTCATGTAGAATAAATTAAATGTCATGTCATATTTTGTAGGTCAAATATTAATTGAGTAACTTAAATTAAATATCATGTTTGTTGAGAATATAATCAAATATTAAAAATGTATTATATCTAAAAGTTTAAGCTTTTAGATCAGATGATTACACACTTCAATATGGTAAAGGTCCTGGGATCGAACCTCACCGCTATCCATTATCAAAAAAAGATTTTCACGTGCTTGGACTATGAAAAAAATCAGGCCACCACGTGAGGGAACGTGTTGAGAATATAATCAAATATTAAAAGTGTGTTCTATCTAAAGTTTAAGTTTTTAGATCAGATGGTCACACACTTCAATATGGTATCAGAGCATGTCAAAAGTCCTGAAATCGAACTTCACCGCTATTCATTATCAAAAAAAGATTTTCACGTGTTTGGACCATGAAAAAAAAATCAGGCCACCACGTGAGAGGACGTGTTGAGAATATAATCAAATATTAAAAGTGTGTTATATCTATATGGTCACACACTTTTGATGTAATATAGAAAAAATTTGGTGACCTTATTATTACAAAAAAATATGATTTAAAAAAATCATTATCCATAATTGGGTGACATTCTGTGTTACTACCTCTCAAATAGACTTTTTAAGAGGATAAAGATTGAAAACCTGAAGAGGAGCTGAAGAACAATGAGTTGAAGGGTGTTCCTCATCATCATCCATGATTAGAAGGGAGATTCTTTTACTTAATTCTGCAAAAAACAAATCATTTTCTACTTCCATATCCACTAATTCCATGATTTTTTTCTCTTCAAACTTTCTAATTTGAGCCTTCCAGTCTTCTTGCAAATGTTACTATATATAAGAGAACTGAAAATGTTTAATGCTTATCTCTTGTTTGTAACATACAGACAATATAGTAATATTGTTGAAAAGGGCAATATGAGTTCAAGAAAAGGACATATAAGTGGACTGATGGGGTCAAGAAGAAGTAACCCAGAAGGATAACATGGAAGTGTAATATTGCTAGATATATGATATTATCCAGATGGGAAAAGAGAAGCAAAACAATATGTAAGGAGAAAAGATGAGGTTGAGGAGAAGCAAAATTCCAATTTTAGATCAGATAGGTGAACTAAAGATAGAATTTCTTATCTTTGCCATGTTGGAGAATTTAGCATTTTAATACTATTAGGGGTCGTTTGGTTGGGAATTAGTTATCCCATGATTAATTATTTCAGGATTAGTTATCCACCCTCTTATAGAGATAAAAATAATATTACAATCCCAGAATAACTAATCTCCGGATTAGTTATACCGTGATTTTATCCTAACCAAACATGGAATACACTCATCTCAAATTTAATTCTGGGATTAATTATCATTTATCCCTCGTATCAAATGAGCCATAAGATAATTGCATGACCTTTCACTAATATTTATATTTGTGGTTATTTTGGTGAAGTAATGGCCAAAAAAAATTATGCAACTTTTTGTGGCCATACTTATCAACTACTTGTATGTTAAGTACCTACTAATGTTCTTATTAACCACTAATAAGTGTTAATTAATTACCACTAACTCATAATCTCATGTTTTCATAGTATCTACTAACCATTAAGTTCTGATTTATTTTGGGGAAAACTTGCTGCACCTACAAATAAGAGTATTTCTTCCTTGTGAAGATGTATGAAAAAAGTGGTTTAGCTATGCATGAAAAGAGTGTTGTGAGAATATTGAGGAAAAAATTCTAAGTACTCCAACAAATGATCCCCTCAAAAAATATAGAATTTTACTTGTTAGATGTATGTGTTATCAAAGCCATACTTGATGAGTATTCATAGACAGTATTTCTTAATATATGAATATTTTCAGAAATTATAAACATAGTGTTAAAAATGCTAGGACGGAAGAATATGAACTTCCGACACAGCTCGATGCTTTAAACAAATGGACAATTCCATTTGTTGCCACAAAAGAAATTTATAATTTCGGTATTTTCGAAAATCTTCGAAATCGTCATATTATCAAGACGATAGAAGAATCGGTCCAAATGGATAACCAAGAAAAAACTATTCAGTTATTTTCTGATTCTGATATTGATAGATATCAAAAAATGCATTACAAATTTCTGCATATAGGTTTAGTACAAATTGCTTTTAAACCTTTAACCTTAGAAGGTTTGCCAGAGAGCTTTATGACTGTTCTAAGAGATGCCAGGAACCTAAACTGGAAACAATCTCTTATGAGTGCTATGCAGTCAAGCTTAGCCTATGGCCCAGTATATTTTAATGTCAGACCCAATCTTACTTTATCATTGTCTGATCCTAATATACTGCATGCTTTAACTTTATATGTGAAAGCGAATGGGTATAATTACATGCCTGAAACAGAAGTTATGAGTATCTGTTATCGTGTTTATTTCCGTGTGTTAGATACCATGAATCCCAACTGTAGAATCATGGACGACAAAAGAAATAGACAGACAGTCTTAATTGAGACTAACTTAGCCAAAAGGTCCAAAATTACGACCAGGAGACCTATAAGCTGGGATGAAATTAATTATCCCGAGGATTGGCTAATAGAGAAGGCTATCCCAGTACATCCTAGGATAGACTCCCAGATTGCTCATGTGATCCAGACTACTGACGGCAGTATCCGCCTTCAGTTTACCAAACAGCCTAAAATAGGCAGATCCTTGTCATCCCATTATTACATATCCCCGTTGGATGACACAGCTGGTACATCTACTGCTAGAGCCTCAACGTCTCAAGTAGATGAAGACCTTTACAAAGTCGCCACCCCCTCAGAAATTTCTCGGGAGGAAAAGGTAGACAAAATTAAGGTTGAAAACCAGATTCCTGCTGAAATTCCGGCAGAAAATAGAAATTCCGATTATACTGATTATTTCCATGAAGGTTGATTATCCTGATGATCCCCTTTTTTGCGGTCTGAATTATGCTCCTGATTCTGACTTACGCAAAATTATTAGAAAAGATTTCTATAGTTCTGATCATACGCTTTTCCGTAATTGGTTTCAAACCTTTTTTACAAAAGAAGAGCAGGAGGAAATTACAGAACAATTTTATGGTGAGTTACAAGCCAAACAGGATTTTAAATATTTTGTCCATTGGTTTGTTGAAGATTATGCGTTGCCTAATATCAATGTTATAGAAAGGCAGTGACATTTAGACTCAAAGAAGGTTCTTAGGAGTCTATATCCTCCGGACGAATCCTTTTCATTAAAAAAGGACAATAGCAGCCATGATTTGCAGGCTCAACCTTATTTGAAGATGTTGCAGGGCGTTCTAAATGCTGATAGTTGGAACAACGTCTACAAACAAGGAAATCATACCAATGTGTGCCTGAAAGTTCTTGGAGAACAGATGACTTTATTACATAACAAAGTCGACAGGCTCGGTTCCTTGATCGAGGAACAAAGGACAAAGATCCTTGCGGAGGAAAGAGCTAAAAACGCTCCAAAACAGCTGGAAACCAATGCAAATATCCAGCCTCATGCATCAATGGAAGGGATAAACCTGGCAAAAGACCAGTCGAGTCCTCTAGCTAAGGATATCGAAAATCTGATATCCTAGTTAAGTGATAAAATGAAGATATCACCTTCGGCTTCAACTTCCAAATCGGTTATTGGAATGGTCAACACCGAAGAAACAACAACCACCGGCGACAATCGTATCGCTGCAGTTAAAAAGGGAAGCAATTGGACTCCCAGAAATGCCGCGGAAAATTACTATTATCCAAGGCCCACTCCCATGGATGTCCTCATTGAAGAAGGAACCTGGAGAAATGATCCGGCAGCTTATACAGGCACCGAGATCATAGAGTGGAACATTGATGGTGGCGCTGAGACTCAGATCTACAGAACTTGCCACAAAATGCTCATGTATGCCGCAGCTGCTAAAGGTAATAACCAAACAGAGCTGAGCATAACGAAAATAATCTGTGTTGGATTTACAGGTCAACTAAAAGCATGGTGGGACAATTATCTCTCGCCAGAGCAGAAGATGCAGATTACTAATTCTGTAAAAATTGAGGGTAATGTTCAAACCCCTAACTCGGTCTATACCCTGATCTTAACAATTTTAGATCATTTTACAGGTAATTATTCTACCAATTATGATAATATTAGGACTCTTCTCCAAAATCATAGATGTCCTACTCTGACCTCTTTTAGATGGTATAAAGATGTCTTTCTTAGCAGGGTTTATAATCTCCCTGAAGCAAGTGACCGCTTCTGGAAAGCCAGATTCATTGATGGCCTTCCACCCCTCTTTGCAGAAAGAGTGAAGAGGACTCTTAGAGTCGATCCTTCGGACTCCCAGATACCTTGGGACTTATTTTCCTATGGCATGCTTATCAGCAAATGCACGGAAGAAGGCTTAGCCTTATGCAATGATATTAAATTGCAGAGACAACTGAAGAAGCAGAGACTCACTGAGAAAACCCAGTTGGGAGAATTCTGCCAGCAATTCGCAATGGACGAAGCTGCCCCTGCCCAGAGAACAGGGAAAAGGAAGAACCACGTGGTCAAACCACACAAAAAGGAATACTATGAAAAGTACAAGGCGTCCCCATACAAAAAGAAAGCTGCAAAGCGAAGGGCCAGTAAACAAAAGAAAGGTTACGTCCCCAAGAAAAGGATAACCAAAACCACTACATGCTATGCGTGTGGAGAAGTGGGCCATTACGCCAATCGGTGTAAGAAAAAGAAGGCCGACAAGATAAAAGCACTCAAGATTGATGATAACATCAAAGATGCCTTGATGAAAATCATGATTCCCTCTGACGAATCGGATGAATCGGATAAACCCGTTACTACCGACTCAGAGGATCCTTATTCATCCTCCTCTGAGGAAAGTGATTCCTGTATCTGCTCTTCCAGCAACTGCCAGAAGAACAAAGAAGAAGATACAGAGGACGAGTTTTATAAACTCCAAGCCCAATTCTCCAGCTTCAATGTGAGTGTTATCAATGGAGAAGAAATTAATGACCTTCTGAAAGATATTTCAGATGACGCCCAGAAGGCAAAGATCCTTGATGCTTTACTCAAAGCTCAGGAAAAGGATAGGATGCCTCGAAAGATCAAATCTCGGATTGATCCTCCGTATAATTTCTCGGAGATACTGACTGACTTGCAGAAAAGGAGAAGCAGTGGCAATATCCTGACAACTCAGCAGCTTAAGGAAGAGATCCATGATCTCAAGATAGAAATAACCCATCTCCACAAGAATTACGGTGGACTGGAAAACAGGATTGCCCTATTAGAGCAAATCTCTTATGAAGAGAAAGAACCAGAGAACCTCCATACCCCCATTATCGATGAACCAGGAACTTCATATGATAATGATGGAGAACCTGCAGGAGCCGTCAGCGTCATTACACGCCAAAGATGGATCACCCATATCACTTTGTTAATCAAAGGAGGAGCCATCTACAGGGATGTTCCGACATTAATTGATTCCGGAGCAGATGTTAATTGCATCAGAGAAGGATTAATTCCTACAAAATACTTTACCAAAACAAATCGTAAAGTATCTGGAGCAGACGGAAATGACTTCGGCGTCTCCTACAAGCTGTCTCGGGCATATGTTTGCCATAACAAGGTTTGCATAGAACATTCCTTTACTTTAGTAAAAAATCTTACTAATGATATTATCTTAGGCATACCTTTTATTAACGGATTAATGCCCCTTAACAATGTTACTGAAAAAGGTTTTTCAGGTACATATGAAGGAAAGCAGATTACTTTCCCATGGGTTGATTCTTATAAAACTATCAACTTTGTTAATCTTGTGCAGAATAAGCAGCAGCATTTGGACTACCTGCAGCAAGAACTAATGGTCTACAATGTAGAGAACCAGCTTACGAATCCTAAATTACAGGATAAGATCAAAGGGATAGCAACTAATTTTGCCATTTCTATCTGTGACGATTTACCCACAGCTTTTTGGAACAGGAAAAAGCATATCGTCAACCTCCCCTATGAGGAGGGATTTAAAGAACAGGAAATTCCTACCAAGGCCAGACCTTGCCAGATGAACATGGAATATCTGGAAATCTGCAAAAAGGAAATTGCTTCTCTCACAGAGAAAAAACTCATCAGACCTTCAAACTCTCCATGGAGTTGCACAGCGTTTTATGTTAATAAACATTCAGAACAGGAGCGAGGAGTTCCCCGACTGGTTATTAACTACAAACCTCTGAATAAGGTCTTGAAATGGATCAGATATCCCATACCCAATAAAAAAGATTTATTGGATAGATTATATCAATCTAACATCTTTTCAAAATTTGATTTGAAATCAGGATTTTGGCAGATACAGGTACATGAACCTGATAGATACAAGACTGCTTTCACAGTCCCCTTCGGTCATTACGAATGGAACGTCATGCCTTTCGGACTCAAAAACGCCCCGTCCGAATTTCAACATATCATGAATGACGTCTTTACCCCCTATAGCGGATTTATCATTGTTTATATCGATGATATTTTAGTTTATTCAAAAACTATTCAAGAGCATATTAAGCATCTTGATATTTTCAAAAAAATTATTATCTCTAATGGTTTAGTTATTTCGAAACCAAAAATGAGTATTTTCCAGACTAAGATTAGATTTCTTGGTCATAATATTGAAAAAGGGAATATTATCCCTATTCATAGAAGTATAGAGTTCGCTTCCAAATTTCCTGACGAACTCCTTGACAGAACCCAACTTCAACGGTTCTTAGGTAGCCTTAATTATATCGCTCCCTACTATAGGAATTTATCTGCTGACGCAGCTGTTTTATATGACAGGCTAAAGAAGACTGCTGGTCCCTGGACCAAAGTTCATACTGAGGCAGTTAGGAAAATCAAGAAGATTGTCCAAGCTTTGCCATGTCTTATGCTTGCTAACCCAAATTGGGGAAAAATAATTGAGACAGATGCTTCTGATATAGGTTATGGAGGAATTCTCAAACAGATCAATCCCCAGACTAAACAGGATTATCTTGTCAGATATTATTCGGGAAAATGGTCAAGTAGCCAAAAGAATTATGCTACTGTTGCTAAAGAAATTCTTGCAATAGTAAAATGCGTTCTGAAATTCCAGGATGACCTTTATAATTCTAAATTTTTAATTAGAACGGACTGCAATGCAGCCAAGTTCATGTTTCAAAGAGATTTTAAACATGATGTGTCCAAACAAATGTTTGCAAGGTGGCAGGCCCATTTGGCCCCGTTTGATTTTGAAATTCAATACCTGAAAGGTGAAGATAATTCACTACCTGACTTTCTTACTCGTGAATTTTTGCAGGAGTAGATATGCGTCCACAATGGACACCACCCACTCCTAATAGGAGCAGGGGTAGAGGTCACGGAGATCGCGGCCGAGGCCGAGGAAGCAATGACCCAAGGACTATTCCTAAGGTCAAGCTAGTAGAACAAGCTTCTTTTAGCCAGCAGGGCTCATATGCCCAAAAGCTGTTACAACAGGAAGAGGACAGAAACCAATATTTGGTTCGACCTCATGAAGAGACTATTCTCTTACTTACTCATGAAGATAAAAATTATCTGAATGACCCTTGGATTCTCATGAATCGATATGTAGAAAATTTCTACCACCCTTTTCAAGAAGGGAAAAACAGGATGTATTATGAATACATACTCACAGCTACAAGCACATCTGATATTACTTCCTACCCAGAGCATAAACCTGGTGTAGAAAAGAGTTATTCTAAGCTCTATCTGAAAAAGATTATATCTCCTTACGAATGGGGAATCAGCCCCTTCAGATCCAAGGAATTCATAATTCCAAGAACCGATATTCGGTTGGCTTTCAATTATTATGATTATATTGATGCCTTTACATATGTTTTCTATTACGAAAACAAAAAACATGGTCATACATGGTGGGTTAAATTAAACCCAGATATTTTCAAAAATAGCCAAAATGGTTTATTGTTACCAGACTGGATCTTCCCCTGGTGGAGCATCATTGGACCTGAAATCCAGATCCTACCAGCCCCTTATATGAATTATTATAAGGAATGGATTAATTTGACACCATGTGTCACGCCGGAAAACCCTTCTGACTATGTCGAAGGATCGGCATCACTAATGTTTTTCTTACAGACCGGAACCCCATGGATCTGGAAATGGATTCCCGAAGCGGGGAGAAACCAACAAGGCATATTATGTCTTAAGAGAAAATTTCTCAGCAAATTCTGGTCTAAATTGTTAGACAAAGATCCAGAAGATCCAACCCGAACTTATGGATGGGAACTTGAGGGAGAAATTACTTCCTTATTAAAAAATCTCAGGACGATTCACCAGATTAAGGTAGAATCAAAGGACGATGACTCCATCTTCTCTAAATTAGAGAAAACCATTAAATTAAAGAATCCTCATGCTTCGGAGGAAGAACTCATGACTGCCTATCTTGACAAAATTAAGGCAGAATTTGTTAAAAACTTTGCTAAAAAGATTGATGAAAGTCCTTATTCGGAAACATCAACTGCCTCTATGAGAGACACCCAGGACGACGGACTATTCCAAGATTCTCAAGGAGAGGAAGACTATTCTTATCACCCCTCTACAACGGATTTGTTCGATGGTTTGATTGAAGCCGTCAAAGAAAAGGCCAAAGCCAGACAAGAAGATAAGTCTTCACGTGGAAAAGAAAAAATGAAGGAATAAAAACAGAAGGGACCCATGTCCTGACAAAACAAGTGAAGGTCACATTCGACCCCTGTTAACTTTATGAAAAGTTTATTCCGACTTTATCAAAAGTCATTTGTTTTCTTTTACTTTTCAAGATAGGAAAGCGACATGTTGTCGGCAATCTTATCTTACTTTTGTAAAGACATTTACTTTCCGTAAAGTAGTTTGTCGTGTTGTAATAATGTAGATTCTTTTACTGTTAATTTTGTAAATTGTAATCGTAGTTGAAGTCCGCCTTCGTCTATAAAAGGGGGCTCTCATTTATTTGTAGAAGGATCAGAAAAAAACCCGAAAATCGAGCTTTGTAAATTCTCCTTTCATAATAAGATCGGAATTGGCTCAACTCTTGTGTTCTTGGCTTCGTTTCGGTATACCTCCCTCTCTCTTTTATTTTTTTGTATTATTATTCATATGATAGGCTAAGTAGCCTATACTGTCTAAGAATGCTCTGAGAATATGATTTAAATAAGTAAAGGTTTTACAAAATTCAAGTTCTGAGGTTGTACATAGCACTGTGAGTAATGTTAATACTTGGGTAGGCTATTCTTAAAGATGTCCGTACATTTGCTCATACTTAGCCGCAGCCGTGGTCAGGCGTTATGGCGTTTTCTTGAGCTACAGTTCAGGACTGGTGAATAGCTAACGTACTGGTATTTGACATAGTCAAACCTTATATGCATAGTACTATTTAGGAACTTGAAGATTGTTGATTAAATCCTATACTTATGTCTTATTTCATGATAAGATCCTTACAGACCTATGTATGAATAACTAATCTCCGGATTAGTTATACCGTGATTTTATCCCAACCAAACATGGAATACACTCATCTCAAATTTAATTCTGGGATTAATTATCATTTATCCCTCGTATCAAATGAGCCATAAGATAATTGCATGACCTTTCACTAATATTTATATTTGTGGTTATTTTGGTGAAGTAATGGCCAAAAAAAATTATGCAACTTTTTGTGGCCATACTTATCAACTACTTGTATGTTAAGTACCTACTAATGTTCTTATTAACCACTAATAAGTGTTAATTAATTACCACTAACTCATAATCTCATGTTTTCATAGTATCTACTAACCATTAAGTTCTGATTTATTTTGGGGAAAACTTGCTGCACCTACAAATAAGAGTATTTCTTCCTTGTGAAGATGTATGAAAAAAGTGGTTTAGCTATGCATGAAAAGAGTGTTGTGAGAATATTGAGGAAAAAATTCTAAGTACTCCAACAAATGATCCCCTAAAAAAATATAGAATTTTACTTGTTAGATGTATGTGTTATCGTGGTGTAACTTTGGACTCAATAATTTGTCCACGATTTGTTGAGTCATATAATATTGTCAAATTGTTGTATCCTACAACGGATAAGTCATGTTCTTTGTTAGCTGAAATTATAACTTCGCGCACCATGTTCTTTGTTATATTTGTACCCTTGAAAGTCCCCACGCTTTCATCCAAAAATTACATCTTTGTGTATATGTGAATCAACTAATACTAATACTTTAAATCACATTAAATAAATAGTTAAAACCACACAGAAATTTGCATCACTCTCTAGATAGGAAATTGAATATTGTTTTATTGCACGACCTGATAGTCAACTGCGTACACTATAGTTCAAAATTAAGTGGACTTCTCAGATAAATGAGATCTACCACCGCACACTTAAGAGGGCGAGTACATATCCCCGATTTTCCCGCCCAAATTTGTTTATTTTGTTTTCTATCTAGTATGCATTCAATATTTATATTGAGATTCTTATTAATTTGAATTCGCGTCGCGTAAGATTTATTAAAGAAGAAAATGTTCTTTATAAGAAGTTTTTTTCTTTTCTGAACATCAAGCTTGAGACCTCTAATTAAAAAAAAATACTCACTTGCCGCATGCTAATGACATGAGAGTCTATAAATATTACTCCCTCCGTCTCAATTTATATGAGAGTTGATTAGTTTTGGGAGTCAAACGACTCTTTCTTTGATCCAATTTCAAACATAGATTCGTCGAATATTTTATAATAATTAAATATTTGAAAACTACTTAAAAAGTACTATAAATATGCATAATTAATAGTTCACAATATGAAAATAATTGAAGAAAATCATAGGCAAAGAAAAAGCTATTTGCTTCTCCAAACTGGTCAACCCTCATATAAATTGGGACGGAAGGAGTATTCCGTATTTTCAAGAGAAAACACATAAAATCACCCCTTAGCTAGTCCCTAAAATTCGCTTTAGTCATTTAATTTTACGGGAGTTTATATACCCCTCAACAACTTTCAAGTGAATTTAATACCTTCTCAAAAAATAATATGATAACAAAAGTGTTTCACTCTTCCAAACTCACGTGGAAAAGAGAAAAAGAGATAATCCAATGTTGTCTATCTGTTTACTAACTTACATGCATTATTTTTATTAGCTGCAATTTCAAATCAAAACAAAACTAAATTTAAAAAAAAATCCAAGTTTCACAGTATTGGGCCCATGGCCTCGTCTATTTATTGGACCCAGAAAACGTACTTATTGTGGATCGAACTATGAGGAAAGACAAACAAAATTTAGAAAAAGAAGTGCTACAAGGCCAAGATCACACCAACCATTACCAACATATATATTACACTAGTAATATTTAGCTGAAGAAGTTACTAAAATACCTAAAATGACAAGTCTTAAACTCAATCCGGTTCAATTCTAAAAAGTAAGAGGAAAATAGAACAGGTTGGGACAAAGTATCTCCCATTCATTTATTTACATGTAATGGATCCCAATAATGCATGCCCACAATCGCTCATCTCTTGTGAAAAAGGAAATCATCTCTATTTTGTGGCTGCAAGAACTGCTCCTCCTTCAACCTGATATATATCATATTATAAACAGACTCTTCAAATCAGCAACACTACAATATAAGAATGTGTGATTCTATTGATTAATAGAAATGTAGTTGCCGTTGTTTATTCTTTCATTTCAAAGCATTAATTCGTTGTCATCTTATTATGCTTTAATAAGGTTGTCGACTTGAAAGGTTAAACCGGATATGAAAATTATAGACTATAAGCAAGTGAATATACTATTCCATCAGTTTCATTTTACACGGCTATGTTGGACTAGATATGGAGTTAAGATAAAAAGACAAACTTTTACCGCATTACGAAAGCTTGTGATATCTTAAGCATGTTATTGACATTTTGTAACTATATAAGCAGTGTCGGATCCAGGATTTTAAGCTTGTGGGTGCTCACTTTTTAAAATATAAGCAGTATCATGTGGGATTGTTGAAGAGCCCTTATTGATGGACTGAATCAGTACTCAATGATACCAAGAGTATGTGCATATACCATGATAGTATCATGGAAGGATTGTGTGAAGAGCTCATTCAGTCTTCAATGATACCATCTGAGTTTATGCATATACCATGATAGTATCATGGAGGACTGTGTGAAGAGCTTGATGTAATAAAGTAGTTCTACATGATACTATCTCAGTATATTCATATACCATGATGGTATCATGGGCACTACTTAATAGTCTCACATTGATGGACATTTTGTAGTCTCCTTTATACCATCTTAGTATATGCATATACCATGTGAGTATCATGAGGGAATGTTGAAGAGCCCATCATTGATAGACTGAATCAGTCCCTAATGATATCATCTTAGTATATGCATAAACTATGATAATATCATAGAGGACTGTGTGAGAGCTCATTGATAGACTGAAGTAGTTCTATATGATACCATCACGGTATATTCATATACCATGATGGTATCATGCATATACTATGATGGTATCATGTGTATATAGTACAATGATATCATGGAGGAATGAAACAGGTACACATGATACCATCTTAGTATATTGAATGATACCATCTGAGTATGTGCATATACCATGATAGTATTATAGAGGACTGTGTGAAGAGCTCATTTAGTCTTTAATGATACTATCTGAGTTTATACATAAACCATGTGAGTATCATGGGAAACTGCTGAAGAGCCGCTCATTGATAGATTGAATCAGTCCTCAATGATACCATTTTAGTATATGCATATGCTATGATAGTATCATGGAGGATTGTGTGAGAGATCATTGATGGACTGAAGCAGTTCTACATGATATCATCGCAATATATTCATATACTATGATGGTATCATTCAGGTCTGCTGAAGAGAGTCATTGATGAAGTACAAACATTTACTTATTATATAAATACACCATGTTATTATATGAATATACCATGAAAGTATATGAAGCACTGATGATTTTGTGTTCTGTAAAGTTGAACTCATATTTAGACTAACAAAATGAAAAGTTGTTTTAATTTCTAATAAAATGAAAACATTATTACCGAATATATGTTTTAGTAAGGGAGAATGAGAATATTTCAATCTTTAATGGGGATATTTCTGTATTTCTGCATGTCCTTCAGTTCTGGCCTTTCTTTCCACAACGACTGCATGCTACAGTATTGCCCCCAATGTATGCCTCAAAATGTACTCTGCCTTTGCTTTTTTAGGTCTTCCTGATCTGATTTTTGCATTTGATGAAAGTACGATACGAGTAGAGATATGTTGTGAAATCTCGCACATAGCATGGTGCGGTAGAGGACGTATTGGAGTCTCATATGTTTTGATTAGGAAATCTCTAGTGTAGTACGGAGAGCAATACTGGTATTTGTTGAGATAGAATTTTGTTAAAACTGTCATTGCGTGTGGACATGACATCTCATCAACTTGGAACATGCGACATGTGCAGATCTTTTGTTGAAGGGACGACCTGTATTGTTTAGTCAGTAAAATGTCATTAGTGGGGGAACATAAATAATCAAATTTTTGCACCATATTTTTTGAAACTGTAATAATCTTTAAGAATATATCTCACTGATATCTTTTGTGATGCTTTAATATTGACGGTCAACATATTCTCATACTTATTGCTTAGTGTGGTATTTGCATATTTGGCAGTAGTACTGTATTTTTCATCCCATTTTTACACCAAATTTATCATATAATCGAGCAAATATGTAACTGGGAGCTCTCTTGTGTGCCTGGTTGCTGAATTTATTTATTTTACAATGTTTGATGTCATTGTTGTTGTTTGATTGGCTGCACAATGTGTACGAGACTATTTGTGGTATCCAACTTCTTGCAAGTAGGAATTTACTTGGGGATCTATTGCATCTAACTCTATCAGAAGGTTGTTGAACTCTTTAATTATGTATGCTCTTGACAATGCAAAGTAAACGTCTTTAATCAGTTTTTTCTCCTTTTTGAAGTTCCATTTGATGTTGTTCCACAAGTGCCACATACAGACACAGTGAGGGACTATTGGATAAACAGTTGCAGCCGCCTTCGCTATGTTATCATGTCTATCTGAGACAATACACAGTCTATGCCTATCCTTATAAACCTTATTGAAATGTGTGAAGAAATACCCTCAAGAAGTATCATTCTCCGAATCAATAATTTCATACGTAAGCGGTAAAATTTGTCATGTATGAATAGATATAACAATGTCACAATGAGAGATAAAAAATGAATTTATGAAAATAATACTTCTTTAGTAAGGATTTTTTGTAGTTGTTCCCACATGATACCTATGAAGTATATTTTTATATCATGCAAGTATCACATATCAATGGAGGTTTTTATGCATTGCAAGCAAGGCGTGGGGTATACTTACCTTCTGCATCTTGTGTGGCAGCTCTGGATGTTGCCTTTAAGAATGTACCATTGACTACTACTGTAGGTTTGTAGTACTTTCAACGTTGAATTGATGCATTTAGTGCTGCGAAAATATACAAGAAATAGTCATCTTATTCAGTATCTAGTCTTGTAACTATCCTTGAGTTTGCATACTCCAATATGTACATATATGTTGGCAATTGTTTGTATGAATCTTTTGGGCTTCCTCTGCAAATTTCAATGGCCCTTTCCTTTACACGCCATGATTGCATGTAGGACAAATTGATACCATGTGCATTTTGGACATCTCACTGAATATATGATGGTGTGTATACTGTTTTGGATCAGCAAGCTTTTCTTGTATGATACTATTAACAAACATCATGATGGAAGTTATTTTTGAGCAATTTCTATCATTCTTTGGGCAATTATGGACGTCATTGAAATATGACACTAGAAACACATTTGAGTTTCATACACTTCCTAATTTAAGACTCTACGTGCATCCTTCTTTGACATAAGAAACATAATACCTGCATATAATAGTTGCATCATAAGAATATTTTTTAAAAAAAATAGGGGGCGTGCACATGGGGTGAATAACTGAAACAATCCTTCATGATACCATCTTAGTATATGGATATACCATGATAATATTATGTGTGGACTGTGGAAAGTCTCTCATTGAAGGACTACAACCCAGTCCTTTATGACTCTCCCTTTTTACTAGTAGTTGAGTGCTCATTGTTGTTCGGATCTTGACTGGATCCGAGCTTCTTCCCCTGCCCTTGTCGTCCCCTTTCTATATCAAGAAGATGAGATCATAAGGGGTGACAGTGTAGAAAGCATCCAAAGAGCGGCCTTTGAGTTTGAGGAGAAGAGTTTTGGGGTGGAATTTGTGGCGTCAACCCATCGGGTTTATCGTTTTTATAATTTCTTATCTAGCCAAGTGTGAAAGATTACCTTTTGATTTACCAGAAGCAGAAGAAGGATACCATCTCAATATATGAATATACCATGATTGTATCATGAAGGACTGATGGGAGTCTCACATTGATAGACTTAACTCATTCATTTATGATACCATATCAATATATAGATATACCATGATGTTATCATGTGTGGACTGAGGGAGACCACACCCAGTCATTTATGATACCATCTTAGTATATGGATAACTATGATGGTGTCATGAAAGACTGAAGGTAGTCTCACATTGATGCACTTCAACCAGTTCTTCATGATACCATTTAATTTTATGGATATACCATGATAATATCATGTGTGGACTGAGGGAGTTTTACATTGATGGACTTCACTCGTTCCTTCATTATACCATATTAGTATATGGACATATCATGATGATATCATATGTGTTCACTCGTTCCTTCATTATACCATACTAGTATATGGAAATACCATGATGGTATCATATGTGGATTGAGGGGAGTCTCTCATTGAAGGAGTTCAACCCAGTCCTTCATGATATCATCTCAGTATATGGATATACCATGATGATATCATGTGTGAATTGAGGGAGACCAAACCCAGTATATGAATATACCATGATGGTATCATGGAGGACTGAGCGGAGTCTCACATTGATGGACTTAACACATTCCTTCATGATACCATATCAGTATATAGATATGCCATGATGGTATCATCTGTGGACTGAAGGAGTCCATCATTGAAAGAAGGATTGCAACACAGTCCATCATGATACCATTTCAGTATATGGATATACCATGATGGTATTATGTGTGGACTGAGGGGAGTTTCTCATTGAAGGACTGCAACCCAGTCTTTCATGATACCATCTCAGTATATGAATATACCATGATGGTATCATGTGTGGACTGAGAGGGAGTCTCACATTGATGGACTTCACTCAGTTCTTCATGATACCATATTAGTATATGGATATACCAAAATTGTATCATGTGTGTATTGAGGGAGTCCAAAATTGAAGGAAGGACTGCAACCCAGTCCATCATGATACCATCTCAGTATATGGATATACCATGATGGTATCATGTGTGGACTTAGGGGAGTCTTTCGTTGAAGGACTGCAACCCGGTCCTTCATGATACTATCTCAGTATATGAATATACTATGATGGTATCATGTGTGGATTGAGGGGGAGTCTCTCAGTGAAGGATTGCAACCCAGTCCTTCATGATACGATTTCAGTAGATGGATATACCATGATGGTATCATGAAGGACTGATGGGGAGTCTCACATTGATGGACTTCACTCAATTCTTCATGATACCATATCAATAAATGAATATACCATGATGATATCATGTGTGGACTGAGGGAGTCATCATTGAAGGAAGGACTGCAACCCAGTCCATCATGATATCATCTTAGTATATGGATATACCATGATGATATCATGTGTGTATAATAGGTATCATAGAAAAGTATATAGAAAATTGACAAAAATAGGCACGAACCTTCTGTAACATGATTTTTAGTTTGATATTCGAATTTCTCTTGTACTGAGTATTGTCGCACAACAACAATTAGTGTGTTTTTGTCAATATAATTTTGGCCAACTTCAATTGCTTGTTTGAGTCGATCAGTAATGATGATGTTGTGATCCAATAGTTGCAGTTTATGAATGACATTGTCAATCATATCTATGTCACCATCGTCATCTAATTTTGGTGAATCGATCAATTCTAGTTTTATGAAGTTTCAGCAACATCAATTTATAGCGTGATTACGTCGACAACAGTGTTTTTGTACGAGATTGACAATGGATACGAAGTTATGACAATGTTTTTCTCCCTTTTCATGTTGAAATACACTTTTACTCCCATATCGTTGAAGATCTTTATTGGTGGGAATCCCTCTCCAAGTGTGTATTTGATTTCTAGCTTTGTTGTAGCAGAATCGTGCTGTAATTGAGTTGCAATTTGTGCAACAAGCTCATTAAAATTGCAGTTAGTGTTTATGAGAATTGCGTCAACATCATAATCAACATATTTCTTATTCGAATCCCAATTATTATTGTGTTGCACTAATATTGTAATATCATCCGTTAGAAACGTGTCAATTTGCAGATATGTAAATCAAGTTGAAGAGTATACATATTTTGAGTTTGGGAATTGAACGAAAAAGTAATTTGAAATCGCAAAATCAAATTCGAAACTGAAAATTCAAAGTCAATTTTTAATCATACCTTTTGAATTTTGTTGAAGTTTGCTCTGTTTTTAATTGAAATTTTTGTTGAAGATGCTCGACTCAGTGAAGGGTTGGGGTGGTTCACGTTACAGTGCTCAACTTTGCAGTAGAGGTTTGTTTGGGGCTGAAGCAAGGTAAAGGTTTTGGGATATAGCCCGTAAATAATTTAGGGGATATCTAAAATAATAGAGGCACACACGCATAAATACTTTCGTTTTAGGGTTATTTATGTAATTTTTCCCAAATAAAATGCCTCGTGAAATATTTACTCAGGAATTGAGTGTTGAAAGCCCAGGATATGTCACACACGTTCAAGCCGATTTACAAAATAAAATACCCATTTTAAGTCCTTATTTAGATTTATTCCTATTTTTAAAAATTGTACAAATACATTCTTTAGGACAGACAAAATATAATGTTATCTAATGTTTATAAAGTTTTCTATGTAGTCTAATATTTCTTAATTTCAGTTTACTGAAAATAAAATTTTAATCTGTATTCTGAAAGGTCCATAAAAAAAATCATTCAATAAAAAACTGCCCAAAAAGAGTTAATTTGTGAAAAATTATGCACATGTTCCCTCCCCCCAAATTCAATTTAGGGTTTTACAATGGCTCTGTTTTTCTCACCCTGTAATAATTCCTTAATTTCACCTTCTCCATCATTTACATCATCTGCAATTCGACATGCCTCGGCTTTCAAACCCCTATTTCCTTCTCTCCCCAGTTTTAGTTTCGAAAAAGTTTCAAACTTTAAGCCGAGTATTTTAATTGACCCATCTCAGATCCCCAAGTGCTTGGGCTCTTCAGTTGAGCCACATAATGATGAAAATTCTACTACAATTATATTCCTGAAAGGTACACTGAGAAATTTCCTACAATTGATTTTATGTATTAGTGTCTAATATCAATAACTTAGTGCAATGAGGTGATGATTAAAGATATATTATGTCGATTGAAGAAGGAATAGTTAAAATTAATGTTTTAATGAAGCCTTAAACCTTACATTTTCCGGTAGTAGGGAAAATTTGCTATCTTCCCTTTTCCTTTTATGTTGAATGTTTGTAATTTGTTTGTAATCAGCTATTGAAGAGGTTGCATTATGGAATTGGGGATATTCTGAATGAATGCTTGAATATTTTGTCCAGTTTCCAATTCTGTAGTGATTGTACATGGCAGGTGAAATACACCCTTCAATTGTTTCCGATTATTGGCAGCTCATATGAGGAGAGAAAACTGGGTCAGGCATATCTGTGGAGTGTCTATGATGATTTACATTAGGTGTGTTTATATGAAGAAAAATATATTTTGGAAAAACATAATTTTCTGTAAGCAAACACCACAAATTATTTCCATTAAAAGGAGAGAAACACCTTTCATAGCTTATATTTTTCTCCGATAATCCATTTGAAATAGCCCCTAAATTTTAGAGAGTGTTGGATAGTGAGGCAAAGTCTTTCAAGGAAAATGTTTTCCAGAAGACATTTTTCGGAAAATATTTTCGCTATACCAAACACGCCCTTAATTTGGGGTGGGGTTCTATAGCAGTGGAGCTTATGTTTGGGGTGGGGTTGAGCTGCACAAAAGCTATACGCTGATAAAGGGTATTGAGGAAATCTTTATGTTTGGGGAAGGTGGTTATCATTATTTTATATAATCTGAAGTCTAAACTTCTGAGCTTTTCTGATTGAAAGCATATGAAAGAGATGCTATGCTGGTGTCAATTTTCTAGTTTATTAGTCTTCTCCTATAACTACGAAGCTTGGTCTGAGCAGTCAACAGCAAATCGATCAGGAACTTTTGACAAGGCTTTCTGTTTTACCAAGCCTTGATACTCCTCATTGTTGGGTTTTACATTTCAGAATCTGATTGATGCAGGACTAGCAAAGTCAACATCAGAGGGAAGATTGAAGGTGGTGTTTTCACAATTTGGAGATGTCAACCGAGGTGCATATTCTTTATCAAGGAATTGAAATGTATACATTTTTGTATTCACCTTTTTCTCGAGAAAAAATCATATGTTATAAGATCTCCTGTTGATAGTTATTCATATTAAGAAGCTCCTACTTTTTGTTTCCTCTCTGTGTTGCAATCAAATTATAAATGATAAGAAAACCAAGCAACCGTTGGTGTTTGCGTTATTCATGCTAACTGCTAAGGTCATTCTTTTTTCCCCCGTGTGTTGCAGTCAAGATCCTAACTGATAAGAAAAGTAAGCAATCCTTGGGGTTTGCATATATCTGGTTTCCCGATAATGAATCTGCACAATCTGCTATCCAAGAGATGAATGGACAGGTAGCAATTATATATGTATATCTCCTGGTTTGCATCCACCATTACGTCCACATCTGATAATCTCTTTGCTGTCAAGTTCTTAGATGGCAGGTTTATACAGATTCAGATGGCAAAGCCTGGATCTTGCAAGCCGAATGTCAAGACAGCACCTTACAAGTTCTAGGCTACCCCGATCTGCTTCTGGCTAGTATTAGCATCCCATGTAACATCACTCAGGCTTGGACGAATTCACGATTCAGGAGCACTCAAGCAAACCTTGTTGACGAATGACAATAAAAAGGAGCTGTTCGATTCTACTGATATTTGAACTTGGCTACTATTGCTCCTTTGTTGATGTATACTTTAGTTTGTGTTGTGCATATGTTTACTGTGTAACTGTTGTATACTTTCGGCGATTTATAAGGGCCGCTGACATTACAACAACAACAACATACCTAGTGTAATCACACAAGTAGGGTCTGGGGAGGGTAGAATGTACGCAGACCTTACCCCTATCTTGGGAGGTAAAGATATTGTTTCAGAAAGACCCTCGGCTCACGAGCACGCATGACAAAGAACATGTACTCTGCTATATTGTGATCACTAAACAGTACTAATGCGAACTTAAATAAGAGCAGAACACAATGAAAGCGAAAGATTATTATATGCATCATCAATTAAGACTGAACTAGCTAACGATTTAACTTGTAAGGATAAGCATGTAGAAAGAAAAAGAGAACTTGTACTGAATTGGTTTTATGCAACATAAAAGAGGCTCCTTTTACAGGAGTTTAGACTACTGGAATTCAGTGGTGGATCCAAAGAGAATCATCACGGATTGATCTCCCCAAATCACGGTCAAGAGATACTCCGATGTAAATTCTTTTACTTACGCGCCCACTTCTCTAATCGTAGGTTCGAGTCAGACTTGGAACCTACTTGCACGTGACTATTAAAGTCAAAAAGTGTACAAAAAATTAAACAATTCAGATTTTAGTAATTAAAAACTAAAGTAATTATATACTAGTGAAACAAGTTTGATCATAGTGAAACACTTTGATTGAAGGGAGCCTGGATGTACGGCACGCGTGCCGTACTAGTATAAAAACTGAGTTTGCATCTTCTTCCTCACTTTGCATTTAAATTACTGTTGTTAACTTTGATTCTTTACCTGTTTTCATTCAGTTTGTGTGTATAAAGGATTTTCAGAATCAGTTTCTGGAAACTTAAGTTTTTCATAATCAGTTTATTCCGCAAAAAGTTTTTGAAAAATCAACAAACACTCAATTCACCCCCTCTTGTGTGTTTATTTAATACCCTAACTATAAAATGGAAGTTCTGGACTTGAGTCCTGAAACTGATTTTAAAGTAATTTGGACTTTTTAATAAGAACTACTCATTGTGATATGCTCATTGAATTTCCTAGGATACAATATCAACTTTATCTCTGCATTTAAACAGGATTAATGGATTAGATATAAATACATTCTACTATAAGGTCTCTTGTGATCAAATATAAATGTAAAAATAGCTTTCAGTTTCTTATAAGTTCTGAAATATTGTCTCATCTTTAGCAATGCATAACTTCTACTTTTAATGGACTATTCACCTTTTCAGCTGCAATACTTCCCGTTGTTCAGAAGCAACACCAGCTTCTTGTGACCCTACTTCTGTGTAATGCCGCTGCAATGGAGGCCATACCTATATACCTGGACAAATGTTCAACCAATATGTGGCCATTATACTATCAGTAACTTTTGTCTTGGCATTTGGAGAGGTAAATTGGACGACTCGACTTCAATTAAGATCTCACCATTTACTTGCATCATGATCTTATTTCCTCCTATTTTGGTTATGCAGGTTATTCCTCAAGCAATATGTACCAGGTATGGACTTGCAGTGGGTGCAAACTTTGTTTGGCTTGTTCGTGTTCTGATGATCATATGCTACCCAATCCCTTATCCCATAGGGAAGGTAATTATTGCAGTTTTAAAGTAATCGAATATAAAGCAGGACGTGTATGCTATTTCACTTGAAACCTAAGGCAGAAGTACCAAAAGTAAATTAACAATGTTTGGATTAACAATGTTTGGTTATACATTGTGTCAATTTTCACTCCAAACTTTAAAAATAAAGCAGGACCCAAGGTTTATAAATTAACAATGTTTGGATTTTAAAATATTGCCCATTTGGACAGATTTTATTATGCTTTTTCCCAACAAAAAAAAAAAAGGAATAAAAAATTTGTTTGGTTATACATTGTGTCAATTTTCACTCCAAACTTTAAAAAAAAAAGTTTTTCAAGTCTGAATCAAGTAAAAAAAATAATCTCTCACAAAACTTCAATATTTTTTCAAGTGAAATACATGTTCAAACATAACTTCAACTTAACGTCAAATACTACATTTTTTCAAATATCACTCCGTTCATGTCCAAACACGGAAACACCTAATTAGTTCCTTGTTGAATTCTTTGTAGATGTGAAAATGGACCATATCGTGAGAAGATATTTTTTTTAATTAGAATTTTTTGCCTATATTATCAGTATCCTGTAGGATTCATGGTCCAAGGCAGACCTCTACTATCTATAATACTTACTCTTATGGCCCTTTCTTTTGCGGGATAAGTTGACCCGATAAGAACTAATTGACTCTTTTTTTCCTCCTCTTTTCTATTTTGAATCTGATAACCTTGATACATTAGTTTGATGACTGCGCTCTCTTTCATTTGGCTTTTCGGTTGTTGATAGACTGCTGAGAAGGCCATGTAGGGTTTTGTTGGATTCAAAACACATAAGTAGGCACAACGGAAGTTTAAAATTTTGTTCTACTTACCCAACAATTCCTTCTGGCATGGTTATATGACAATCAAAACCTGTGAAGTAAACTTGAACAAGAACTTACAAGTTATAAAATCTGGAGTCTTTACTTTAGGGTGAACACACAATTCTCCCTTCAATTGCAAGCGCCTTGTTACGGTGTATTCATCTGTCAAGAAAGCCAGGAAATCTTGGCAGAGGTTTGAGAGAGTTTCGTCCTAGACTCTAAGTCTAGAATTAGTTTTAGGATTGGTGTTCTTAGTATATTAATAACTAGAGATTAGTGTTGTGTATATAGTGATTTTTAGGTGACAAAACGGATTAGGGTTGGGCTCCAAGCCTGGCCCAAATCGGTGCGATGGGCGATCATTGGGCTCATCTTAGGGTCGCCACGCTCGACCTAGCGTGTAGCGTGATTGCCTTACGTCAAACGATGTTTCCCATTTTTCGTTTAACATATATATTCAGCACATTAAATCCAAAATCTAATTTTAATTTAATTAAATAATTTTCATCTAATAGAAATTATACCATAGTTATTATCAATTTAAATATCTCGATTCCAAATCGAATATTTAATATTTTCTCAATACACCCTTAGATCGAAGAGACAATCGACATAGTGTGACCCTATAGGTCTTCATATATCGACACTAATCCAATTAAGGTCTATACGGAACTCCTAGACTGCGTCGTACGACAAACTCAATATATGAAGTACGTTTACATGAATCCAACAAGCATAACCTTTATGTGAGATGATAAATTCCTTTCATTCGCGACACACTCGATCAAGCTAAGGATTTGCCATGTGTCTATCCAAATTTCTTGATCACTTTATCTCATCCATATTAGTCGACAACTAGACCATGTTCTAAATATGTCTCTTGCATTGGCCAATGACTTGGTCGACCTAATATCACTGAGAAGTTGAGTGCTCTCTTGAATATCCAATCGAGGAATGAATCCTATTCTTGGCTCAACTACCACCTTAATTTACATCATAATGCACCCAACACAAGCCGTATCTTATCCTATAAGGAGTTTAAGCTTAGGACAAGGTCAAAGTACATTACTCTGTAAAGAATGTGCGTATTGACCTCAAGTCAAAGGACCTTCATCTCTCACACGCTGATAACACTTTAGACATGTATAAAAAATAGTATATCAGCAGGGTATACCAATACTTTCCAAAAGTATCCATGTGTCCATCACTAGTAACCATTACTAGTAGCAGGTGAGACATAATACATTCTCTAAGAATGTGACCTTGAGACCCCATGTCGACTTATAACATATCATTGATATCCCATTCTCGATGATCATTAGTCGAGGCTATTTTACAGTTACGCTCTATCATCAATATATCACTCTATTAATGACAACGTAAGCTCAAGAGATTCACATTAAATGAATAATTACAAACAATCAAATAATAATTCAATAATTGAAAATGCCATAAATATTAATCTTATTAATAATACGAATGTGTTCAAGTACATTTGTCCCTAATGATGATTGTCTTTAGGACATACATACTTCCAATCTTTCACTTGGCCTAGAGCCAATCTCCGATGTATCTAACACCCATGTTATCAAAATGACCATTATGCTTCACTAAGCTTAATGGTTTAGTAAACGGGTCAGCTAGATTATCATTTGTGGGAATATAGTCTAATCTTATTTCTTCAGTTTCCACCATCTCCATGAGAATGTGGTATTTCCTTGGTACATGCTTATTTCTGTTAGTTGATCTTGGTTCCTTAGCTTGCACAATCGCACCAGTGTTATCATAATATATCGTTATTGGATGACTGACACTTTGAACAACCCTTAGTTCTTTTAATAACTCAGATATCGAGACAATTTCTTTACAAGCTTCCGATCCAGCAATGTACTCAGATTCAGTCATCGAATCAGCAGTCGTTTCTTGCTTGGAACCTTTCCAACTCACTACTCCACCATTGAAAATGAAGGCATATCCAGACTGTGACAGCCCTAACAATCTATTAGGTCTATCTCCTAATTCCAAGAATGTAGCAGGCTTCACCCAAGTCCTTCATCATGAAGGTGCTAGATAACTATTTCTTGACTGATTGCATGAGAGTCTTATTGTCTCCCATTATTAATATGTCATCTACATATATAACAATGAAGACAATACTCCCTTCCTTGCGCTTACTATAAACATAGGGATCTTCTTTGCTTATGACAAAGTCAAATGATTTGACTATTTTGTCAAAGCAAATATTCCAACTCCTTGAGGCTTGCTTAAGTCCATAAATGGACTTTTGTAGCTTGCATACTGTTTTGGGCTTACTCTTGGATATAAAACCATCAGGTTGTATCATATATACGTCCTCAATTAGATTACCATTGAGAAAAGTAGTTTTAACACCATTTGCCAAATGTCATAATCAAAGTAAGTGGTTATTGCAAGCAAAATCTGAATGGACTTAATTTTCGCAATAAGTGAAAAGGTTTCATCATAATCGACCCCAGGCCGTTGATTATAACCTTTAGCCATCAATCTTGCCTTATAAGTCTGTATCTTGTCATATGCATCAATCTTCTTCTTGAAGACCCATTTGCATCCTATGGGTCTAACCCCTGTTGGAAAATCAACCAAGTTCCAAATTTAATTGATGTACATCGAGTCCATCTCAGATTTTATGGCTTCTTGCCATCTCTGCGAATCAATGTCTAACATAGCTTCGTTGTAGGTTGTAGCTTCATCGTCATCGGGAATATCTATCTCATTGTGTGTTTCAACAAGGAGATTAAGTCCTTCAGGCTGACGATAAGTCCTAGTAGGAATGTCATTTTCATGTATTTCCTGAATGGAATGATGTACAACCATTGTATCATCTTCCATTGGTTGTGTATGAGAGCCTTGCATTTCTGCACTATCTCTCATAGCACTCATACTGGCTGAAGGGCGTACTCTAAGTACCAAATCTTCTCCAAATACTCCCACTGAATCTTTGTCTAGGTCATTCGACAAGGGTTCTACTTCTGTGTTATCTTGTGATTCTTGAATTTCTTCAAGTTCTATCTCATTGCAGCTCTGTTCCTTGTAGACATATTCTTTTCAAAGAAAGTTGCATTTCTGGAAATAATGACCTTATGTTCTCCAGGAAGATAGAAATAGTATCTCTTAGTTTCCTTTGGATACCCCACAAAATAATACTTCTCACTTTTAGATTCTAACTTGTCAGTAAGCATCTTCTTTACATATGCAGGGTACCCCAGGGTCGCATGTGTTAAGTGTTGGCTTCTTGCCATTCCATATCTTATATGGAGTTTTTCTCTACTGACTTTTGAAGGAACCCTGTTCAGAATATACATTGAGCTTTGCAATGCATAACCCCAAAGGTATATTGGTAGAGCTGAGAAACCCATCATGGATCTGACCATATATAATAGGGTTTGATTTCTCCTTTCAGCAACACCATTCAATTGTGGATTTCCAGGAGGTGTCCATTGTGATTGGACTCCATGAAGCTTCAAGTAATCCAGAAATTCTTTACTTAAGTATTCACCTCCTCGATCTGATCAAAGGGTCTTGATACTTGTTTCAAGTTGCTTCTCTACTTCTGACTTGTACTCTTTGAATTTCTTAAAGGCTTTGGACTTGTGTTTCATAAGATACATATGCTCAAACCTTGTGAAATCATATGTAAAAGTGATGAAGTAAGGAAGCCTCCTTAGCTTGAGTTGAAAATGGCCCACATACATTAGTATGGACCAACTCAACTACCTCTTTGGCTCGCACCCCTTTCCCAGAAAGTGGCTTGTTGGTCATCTTCCTCTCAAGCAAGATTCACAGTTACCATAGGACTCCAAGTCAAATGGTTCCAGGTAGTCTAACTTAATCTTGCTATTCTTGATTCATTGATGTGACCAAGTCTACAGTGCCATAAGTAGGTGGGGTTTCTTGGATTACTTATCTTAGCTCGTTTGTTTTGCACATTTAAATTTCACGACTATAGTTTTGAACATACAAACCATCCACAAGCGGAGCATTTCCACAAACAAAACTATTAAAAGACAGTACATAACTGTCATTGGCAATAAATGAGGAAAACCCCTCAATGTCTAACATTGGGATAGAAATGATATTCCTCATTAATGAGGGAACAAAATAACAATTATTTAGTTTTAAACAAAAGCCTGAAGGTAAATCTAGTCTATAAGTTCTCACGCGTTCAACATCCACTCGTGCTCCATTTCTAATGCGCAGGTTTACCTCTCAAGGTCCAACCTTTCTGCTGTAAATCAGACTGTGCACATTATTACGAATGTGTGAGCTACATGCGGTATCCAATACCCAACAGTGAGATTATTTATAGACATATTTATCTTAATGACAAATATACCTTGTCCAGTAGAGCCAGGAGCACTTAGTGCTTTGCCTCCTCCTAGAGCTGTGCAGTCCTTCTTCCAGTGCCCCTTCTTCTTGCAGTTGAGGCACACATCCGAAGCTACCTTTTCCTTCTTCTGAACACCTCCTCTAGGTTTCATAACTGTAGGTGCATCAACTATCTTACCCTTCTTCTTCTGCATGTTCTTACCCTTGGGTTTGAACTTGCTAGAAGAGCCCACCATGAGCACGACTTTACCTTTAGAGGTAGATGATTCAAAGGTCTTCAATATGTTGTGAAGCTCTGGAAGACTTGCCTGGTCCCATTCATATTGAAGTTCACAATGAAATTCTCAAATGAACCAGGAAGTGAATTCAGGATCAGGTTTGACAGAGACATTTATAGGCAGTTTCATTTCAATCGAAGCCAACCTTTCTATCAGTCCAATCATCTTCAGAACATGCACTGACACTTGACCCCTTTCATTCAGCTTACACTTGAAAAGGTCTCTCAACAGTTCATACTCCATTGTTTGAGATTGTGAGTCATAGAGACTCTTCAAGTGTTCTAGCATTTTGTTGGGGCCCGTGTTTTCATGTTGCCTCTGTAACACCACAGTCATAGAGGATAACATTACACGCTGTACCGAGGTAGCATCGTCTAGATGTTTCTGATAAGCCATCTTGTCAAACAGAGCATACTTAGCAGAGTTTTCAGCAGGGACTGTGGGAACACTGTGTCTAACACATACTCAATTCTTTCTTGTCTTAACACCAATCGCAGATTTCTTAACCAGTCAGGGTAATTTGCTCCAGTCAGCTTGTTTGTCTCGACCAATATTTTCTGTGACAGATTCGACATTTTGTATAAACTGAAGATATAGATAGACTTGAAATTAAACTCTACTATAATTTCTATTGAACACATTCATTAACTAATTAACATGACATTTAGTTTAATTAGCTCCCACTATTTCAACATACTCTTCGACCCCATGGAAGAATACAAGCTCATATAAACTATGGTCCTAATGGGCCAAGATCCAGGTTCATGCTATCTCTGCATTTGTTGTGGCTGATAACTTCAATAGCACAACCTGGTAGGTCTCCAAACCAATTACAAACAATTTGTAACTTTTGTTTAATCGAATGTTCTAAATAATCGATCTGCGTCCCTCGACTTGTCCGACACTGTGGCCCCAAGACAGTCTAGCAAGTCAACCCCGTTATGCGACTACAATTATGTATCTAAGTGAGTTTTTCCATTTAGAGCAAACACTGTGGTGTAAATACTCATGAAGGTTTATTACCCACTTCTACATTTAGCATGCATCTATGAAAGAGTCTGAGTCCTCGTAGACTTAGAGCAAATGCTGTGGCATAAATATTCATCTCGCCGAAAAGGATTTTGCACTACAATCATTTTAATTTAGGATTTTAATCAAGATCAACTCTAGCATGCTATGTCCAACAAAGCATTTTAATTATCATGCAAATGACTAAGCATATATTGGGTACCGCCTACCCAAGCATGGTATTAAGCGGTTTAACAAATACTGGGCGCCGTCTTCCCAAGACAATTATTTGCGGACACTATTCTAGTAATCTAAATGGCAATCATTTAGCACATAAACAGTATACTTATCAAATATATTGTATAATAATAATCATGCGTTAAACATTCTGAACAAATTTGTTTTTTACAGGTGGGGGCCGCGACACCATCGTGGCAGAATGCTTCTGCAATGCTTTAGAGTCGCGGCGCTCGCAAGGCAGAAGCATTTCGACTTCTGTAATTCATTTAGGGTCGCGACGCCTACTGTCCAGTAAGTCCAGAATTAAAAAATGAAGCATTAGGGCCGCGACGCTCCACCATGGAGCCGCGACACCGCCTTGAAACCTTAGCAAGCGCCGCGGCGCCCTACCATAGGGTTGCGGCGCTGACGTCCTGACAAAACGTTTCTGTGTTGATTTTTCTAAAATCGTTCGAGCCCTAAATCCAATTTAGGGATCAAATCATAGATCATTTATCCTCACCCACCATTATCAATAACGCACATATCGACCATCATTCATTCATACTTGTTCTTCGCCGTGCACCATGTTCGCAATGAATCAGTTATCTGCACTTGTCTTAGTCCGAGTTAGAACATAATGACTTTCTCGATTTAGCGTATGTGATAATTTAGGGTGATATCAAAAGGTTAACCATTCGGTCAAGATATATAGAATTTCTAGAAGCCTTGTTTTAATCTAATTTTATGTTTAACTCATATTATTATGTTATTCAATTGTTAGATAACCATTGAACCAGCCTGGGCTCTGATACCACTGTAGGGTTTTGTTGGGTTCAAAACACATAAGTAGGCACATCAGAAGTTTTAAAATTTTGTTCTACTTATCCAACAATTCATTCTGGCATGATTATATGACAATCAAAACCTGTAAAGAAAACTTGAACAAGAACTTACAGGTTATAAAATCTGGAGTCTTTACTTTAGGGTGAACACGCGATTCTCCCTTCGATTGCAAGCGCCTTGTTATGGTGTATTCCTATGTCAAGAAAGCCAGGAAATCTTGGCAGCGGTTTGAGAGAGTTTCGTCCTAGACTCTAAGTCTAGAATTAGTTTTAGGATTGGTGTTCTTAGTATATTAATAACTAGAGATTAGTGTTGTATATATAGTGATTTTTAGGTCACAAAACAGATTAGGGTTGGGCTCCAAGCCTGGTCCAACACCGAGGTGCAGTGGGCCAGTCTGATTGGGCTCATTGCCGGGTCGATGCCGTTGCTCAGTCTAGCAGGCGTCGCGGCGCCTTACGTCAAATGATGTTTTCCGTTTAACATATATATTCAGCACATTAAATCCAAAATCCAATTTTGATTTAATTAAATAATTTCCATCTAATAGAAATTATACCATAGTTATTATCAATTTAAATATCTCGATTCCAAATCGAATATTGAATATTTTCTCAATACACCTTAGATCGAAGAGACAATCGACACAGTGTGACCCTATAGGCCTTCATATATCGACACTAATTCAATTAAGGTTCATACGGAACTCCTAGACTGCGCCGTACGACGAACTCAATATATGAAGTACGTTTACATGAATCCAACAAACATAACCTTTATGTGAGATGATAAATTCCTTTCATTCGCGACACACTCGATCAAGCTTAGGATTTGCCATGTGTCTATCCAAATGGCTTGATCACTTTATCTCATCTATATTAGTCGACAACTAGATCATATTCTAAATATGTCTCTTGCATTGACCAATGACTCGGTCGACCTAATATCACTGAGAAGTTGAGTGCTCTCTCGAATATCCAATCGAAGAATGAATCCTATTCTTGGCTCAAATACCACCTTAATTTACATTATAATGCACCCAACACAAGCCGTATCTTATCCTATAAGGAGTTTAAGCTTAGGACAGGGTCAAAGTACATTACTCTGTAAACAAGGTGCGTATTGACCTCAAGTCAAAGGACCTTCATCTCCCACACGCTGATAACACTTTAGACATGTATAACAAATAGTTTATCAGCAGGGTATACCAATACTTTCCAAAAGTATCCATGTGTCCATCACTGGTAACAATTACTAGTAGCATGTGAGACATACTACATTCTCTAAGAATGTGATGCAGACCAATGTCGACTTATGACATATCATCGATATTCCATTCTCGATGATCATTAATCGAGGTTATTTTAGAGTTACACTCTATTAATGACAACGTAAGCTCAAGGGATGCACATTAATGAATAATTACAAACAATCAAATAATAATTCAATAATTGCAAATGCCATAAATATTAATGATTATGCCATAAATCAAATAATAGTTGTCTCTAGTACGTACATACTTTCAGCCCATGACACCCATTGAGTCTACATTTTCATTGGATGTCAATTCAAAGCTGGACTGGTGAGTGTAATGCCATTATTCTTCCAAGCTTTTGTATTAATCAAAACTAGTTTTTTGCTTTTCGAGTCCTGCAAAGCTTCTTTTGGTTTGAAGTCATTAGTTTCAAGGTATGAGATTCTGTTATCAAATATCTGCATACCATAATTACTGTACTTACTGCATTGGATTAACAAGTGTTTAACTGCTTTTCATTTCCAATGCGACTGCAGCTTATGATGATCTAGCGATTGATAAGTACTAATTTTGACCTATCAAGGAAGAAGGTTTGCTAATTTTTATGCTAGTTTGCCAAAGTTCAGCTGGTGGCTAATTTCCTGTAAAAGATTTTTATAGGTCTAAAAAGTATTTCAGCTGACACAATTATTCCGTCACGCTTTGGAGACTAGCAATGAACAAGGCTAATTTTTCCTCTTCATATTTTCCCTACTTTTCCTGTTCCTTTGGATGGGACTGCAAGGAATTTGAATCAAAGGCGCGCGGAATTTAAAAATTAAAGGAAGACTTTTAAATCTTGTGGTCTAAAACAAGCCAAAGATATTTGTGTGACTACAAATCATCACGTTAAGCATAAAAGATAAAGTTTAAAGTTAAATTATTGCTAAATAAGAAAATGTATCATTCTTTTTTGGACGAACTAAAAAAGAAAGTGTATCACAGAAATTGGAACAGAGGGAGTATTAGTTTTATTCCTTTAAGTTTGCCAAAAATTAACACTTTTTGTCTCCTTCAAAAAAGGAAATAAGCGGGAACTACAAAAAAGGGGGAAATTAGAGGGAATTCACATTTAGAGGTACAATTTTGCAGTTTTCGCTAATTTTTAATTTATTTCTAAAGCATTATCCAGTTTTTTTTGGGTATAATTTCTACTATTTTTATATATTTTTAGTGTCTAGTGTAGTTATTGTATGGTTTTGTTGGGTTCAAAACATATAAGTAGGCACAGCGGAAGTTTAAAATTTTGTTTTACTTACCCCAATAATTTCTTCTTCTATGGTTATATGACAATCAAAACATGTAACATAAAACTAGAACACTTACATGTTGTATTATCTGGAGTCTTTACTTAGGGAGTACACGCGACTATCCCTTCGACTGCAAGCACTATGCTATGGTATATTCCTCTGTCAAGAAAGCCAGGAAATCTTGGCAGAGGTTTGAGAGAGTTTCGTCCTAGACTCTAAGTCTAGAAAGTTTATAGAATTGGTGTGTATAACTTATGGTTTTAGTGTTGTTTATATATGGAGAATTAGGTCAACATCATATTAGGGTTGGGCTCTAAGCATGTCCCAAAAGCGGGGTCTGAGTGGGCGGTCATTGGGCCCATCACGGCTCTGACCTATTAGGCCACGCCTTACGTAAAATTTAGTTTCCCGTTTTTATTTAATATATATATTCAGCACATTAAATCCAAAATCCAATTTTGATTTAATTAAATAATGTCCATCTAATAGAAATTATCCCATAGTTATTATCAATTTAAATATCTCGACCCCAATTCGAATATTTAATACTTTCTCAATACACCCTTAGATCGAAGAGACAATCGACATAGTGTGACCCTATAGGTCTTCATATATCGACACTAATCCAATTAAGGTCCATATGAAACTCCTAGACTGCGTCGTACGATGAACTCAATATATGAAGTACGTTTACATGAATCCAGCAAACATAACCTTTATGTGAGATGATAAATTCCTTTCATTCGCGACACACTCGATCAAGCTTAGGATTTGCCATGTGTCTATCCAAATGACTTGATCATTTTATCTCATCCATATTAGTCGACAACTAAATCATATTCTAAATATGTCTCTTGTATTGGCCAATGACTCGGTCGGCCTAATATCACTGAGAAGTTGAGTGCTCTCTCGAATATCCAATCGATGAATGAATCCTATACTTGGCTCAACTACCACCTTAATTTACATTATAATGCACCCAACACAAGCCGTATCTTATCCTATAAGGAGTTTAAGCTTAGGACAGAGTCAAAGTACGTTACTGTGTAAACAAGGTGGGTATTGACCTCAAGTCAAAGGACCTTCATCTCTCACACGTTGATAACACTTTAGACATGTATAACAAATAGTTTATCAGTAGGGTATACCAATACTTTCCAAAAGTATCCATGTGTCCATCACTAGTAACCATTACTAGTAGCAGGTGAGACATAATACATTCTCTAAGAATGTGACGCAGACCACATGTCGACTTATAACATATCATTGATATCCCATTCTCGATGATCATTAGTCGAGGCTATTTTACAGTTACGCTCTATCATCAATATATCACTCTATTAATGACAACGTAAGCTCAAGAGATTCACATTAAATGAATAATTACAAACAATCAAATAATAATTCAATAATTGAAAATGCCATAAATATTAATCTTATTAATAATACGAATGTGTTCAAGTACATTTGTCCCTAATGATGATTGTCTTTAGGACATACATACTTCCAATCTTTCACTTGGCCTAGAGCCAATCTCCGATGTATCTAACACCCATGTTATCAAAATGACCATTATGCTTCACTAAGCTTAATGGTTTAGTAAACGGGTCAGCTAGATTATCATTTGTGGGAATATAGTCTAATCTTATTTCTTCAGTTTCCACCATATCCCTGAACATAGTGTGACCCTACAGGCCTACTCATATCGACATTAATAAAATTAAGGTCTATGCGGAACTCCTAGATGACGCCGCAAGACGAACTCAATATGTGAAGTACGTTTACACGAATCCAGTAAACTTAACATTTATGTGGTAAGATAAAATTCTTTCATGCACGACACACCCGATCAAGCTTAGGATTTGTCAAGTGTCTATCTAAATGGCTTAATCATTGTTTCTCATCTATATTAGTTGACAACTAGACTACATTCTAAATATGTCTATTGCGTTGGCCAATGACTTAGTCAACTTAATATCACTAAGAATCCGAGTGTTCTCTCGAATATACATTCGAGGAATGAATCCTAATCTTGGCTCAACTACCACCTTTAATCCATATCGTAATGTACCCAATACAAGCCGTATCTCAACGTATAAGGCATTTGAGCTTAGGACGGGATCAAAGTACATTACTTTGCAGACAAGGCGCGTATTGACCTCAAGTCTAAGAACTTTTATCTCCCACATGCTGATCATACTTTAGACAAGTATAACAAACAGTATATCAACAGGGTATACCAATACTTCCAAATTATCTATGTGTCCATCACTAGTAGCCATTACTCGTAGCAGGTGAGACCACATGTCGACTTATTACAAATAATCAAATAATAATTAAATAATCACAAATGCCAAAATATTAATTTCCATTAATAATAATATGAGTGTGTATAAAGTACATTTGTCCTAATACAGATTATCTCTAGGACATAAATATACTTTCAATCTCCTACTTGTCCTAGAGCCAATCTCCAACATATATAATGCCCATATTCTCAAAATGACCATTATGCTTGACTAAGCTTAATGGTTTAGTGAATGGGTCAGCTAGATAATCATTTGTGGGAACATAGTCTAATCTAATATCTTCAGTCTCCACCATCTCCGTGAGTATGTGGTACTTCCTTGGTACATGCTTGTTTCTGTTGGTTGATCTTGGGTCCTTATATTGCGCAATCGCACTAGTGTTGTCACAATAAATCGTTATTGGACAAGTGGCACTTGGAACAACCCCTAGTTCCTTAAGGAACTCAGATATCGTGACAACTTCTTTACCAGCTTCCGATCCAGCAATGTACTCAGCTTCTGTTGTCGAATCAGCAGTTGTAGCTTGTTTGGAACTTTTCCAGCTTACTGCTCTACCATTGAAAATGAATGTGTACCCAGATTGAGATTTGTAGTCATCAACATCCGTCTGGAAGCTAGCATCAGTGTACCCAGTAGCAGCTGGCTTTTCTTCCCCACCATAGACTAAGAAGTAATCTTTAGTTCGTCTAAGATATTTAAGAATACTCTTGACTGCCTTCCAGTGTTCTTCCCCAGGATTCTGCTGGAATTTGCAAGTCATAATAAGTGCAAATGCCACATCTGGCCTAGTACAGGTCATGGCATACATGATCGATTCAATAGCCAAAGCATATGGGATCCTTTTCATGCGTTCAAGTTCTATAGTATTAGAAGGACTATCCTTCTTAGATAACTTGATGCCTTGTCCCATTGGTAGACCGCCTTTCTTGGAATTTTCCATAGAAAAACGTCTAAGCACTTTGTCTATGTAGACTGACTGTGACAGCCCCAACAATTTGTTAGGTCTATCTCTATAGATCCTAATCCCCAGAATGTAGCAGGCTTCACCTAAATCCTTCATCATGAAGGTACTGGACAACCACTCATTGACTGACTGCAGGAGAGTCTTATTGTCTCCCATTATTAATATATCATCTACATATATTATAATGAAGGCAACTCACATCCTTGCGTTTACTATAAACACATGGATCCTCTTTTCTTCTGACGAAATCAAATGACTTGATAGCCTTGTCGAAGCAAATATTCCAACTCTTCGAGGCTTGCTTAAGCCCATAAATGGACTTTTGTAGCTTGCATACAACATTTGGTTTGGGCTCAATTGAAAAACCCTCAAGTTGTTTCACAAACACCTCCTCAACTAGATTATCATTGAGGAAAGCAGTTTTGACATCCATCTGCAAATTTCATAGTCATAATATGCAGCTATTGCAAGAAAAATCCGAATGGACTTAATCTTAGCAACAGGTGAAAAGGTTTCATCATAATCGACCCCAGGCCATTTATTATAACCTTTAGCCACCAGTCTTGCTTTATAAGTCTGTACATTGCCATATGCATCAATCTTCTTCTTGAAGACCCATTTGCATCCTATTTGTCTAACCCCTGTTGGCAAATCAACCAAGTTCCAAACTTGATTTATGTACATCGAGTCCATCTCAGATTTTATGGCTTCTTGAAATCTCTGCGAACCAATGTCTAATATAGCTTCGATGTAGGTTGTAGGTTCATCGTCATCAGGAATATATATCTCATTGTGTGTTTCAACAAGGAGATTAAGTTTTTCAGGCGGACAATGAGTCCTAGTGGTCCTACGGAGTTAATTATTCTGCGTTTCAGTGTTTGTTGCATTTTGATTGTGAGAAGGTCTTTGTGTGTTGGACAATCCATCACCTTGAGAGCTTTCAGGAATGTCATTTTCATGTATTTCCTTAATGGAATGATGTACACCCATTGAATCATCTTCCATTGGTTGTGTATGAGAGTCTTGCATTTCCGCACTATCTCTCACAACACTCCCACTGGCTGAAGGGCGTACTCTAAGTACCCAATCTTCTCCAGATACTCCTACTGAATCCTTGTTTAGGTCATTCAACAAGGGTTCAACTTCTGTGTTAGCTTGTGGTTCTTGAATTTCTTCAAGTTCTATCTCTGTGCAACTATGTTTCTTGTAGACATATTCTTCTTCAAGGAAAGTTGCGTTCCTGGAAACAATGACCTTATGTTCTCTAGGAAGATAGAAGTAGTATCCCTTAGTTTCCTTTGGATACCCCACGAAGTAACATTTCTCACTTTTAGATTCCAACTTGTCAGTGAGCATCTTCATAACATATGCAGGGCACCCCCAGTCTCATATGTTTAAGAGCTGGCTTCTTGCCACACCATATCTCATAGAGTGTCTTTTCTACTGACTTGGAAGGAACCCTGTTCAGAATAAATATCGAGGTTTGTATAGCATGTCCCCAAAGGTATGTAGGTAGAGCTGAGAAGCTCATCATGGATCAAACCATATCTAATAAGGTTCGGTTTCTCCTTTCAGCAACACCATTCATCTGTGGCGTTCCTGGAGGTGTCCATTCTGATTTGACTCCATGTAGCATTAAGTAATCTAGAAAATTCTTGCTCAAGTACTCATCTCCTCAATCCGATCGAATGGTCTTGATACTTGTTGCAAGTTACTTCTCTACTTCCGACTTGTACTCATTGAACTTCTCAAAAGCCTCGGATTTGTGTCTCATAAGATACACATATCCATACCTTGTGAAGTATTCAGTAAAAGTGATGAAGTATGGGAAGCCTCCTTTAGCTTGAGTCGAGAATGGCCCACATACATCAGTATGGACCAACTCAAGCACCTCCTTAGCTCGCACACCTTTCCCAGAAAGTGGTTTATTGGTCATCTTTCCTCTCAAGCAAGATTCGCAATTACCATAGGACTCCAATTCAAATGGTTTGAGGTAGTCTAACTTCCTTAACCTTGCTATCCTTGATTCGTTGATATGACGAAGTCTGCAGTGCCATAGGTAGGTAAAGTTTCTATTACTTATCTTGGCTCATTTATTTTGTATATTGAATATCTCTCGACTACAGTTTAGTGTATATAATCCATCCACAAGAGGAGCAGTTCCATATATAATATTATCAAAAGACAGTACGTGACTGCCATTATAAATATACGAGGAAAAACCCTTCATGTCCAAAACTGGGATAGAAATGATATTCCTCGTTAACGAGGGTACATAAAAGCAATCATTCAACACTAAACAATAGTCAAAAGGTAAATTTAATCTATAAGTCCCTACGCGCTCAGCATCCACTCGTGCTCCGTTTCCAACGCATAGATCTACCTCCCTTGGTCCAACCTTCCTGTTATCCGTTAGCCCCTGCACATTTGTACAAATGTGTGAGCCACAAGCGGTATCCAATACCCAGGAATGAGAGTTATTTATAGACATATTTATTTCAATGACGTACATACCTTGTCCACCAAAGGCAGGAGCACCTAGTGCTTTTCCTCCTCCTGGTGATGTGCAGTCTTTCTTCCAATGCCCCTTCCTATTGTAGTTGAGGCATTCATCCTTAGCCGGATTCACCTTCATCTTCACACCTCTACTGAGCTTCATAGCTGAGGGCGCATCGACTGTTTTTTCCTTCTTCTTCTGCCATTCCTTGCCTTTCGGCTTGGGTCGGCTAGAAGAGCTTACCATGAGCCCAGCTTTGCCTTTGGAAGTGGAAGACTCAAAGGTCTTGAGCATGTTGTGTAGCTCCGGCAGAGTCGCCTTCATTCCATTCATATTGAAATTCACTATGAAGTTCTCAAAAGAACGAGGGAAAGAGTTCAGGATGAGGGTGGTAGCGACATTCTTTTCAAGCTTCGTTCCAATTGAAGCAAACCTCTCTATCATCCCTATCATCTTCAACACATGCTGCGAGACCTTGCCCCCTTCATTGAGCTTACATTTAAAGAGCTCTATTAGTAACTCGTATTCCATAGTCTGGGATTGTGAGTCATAGAGACTCTTTAAGTGTTCGAGCATCTCATTGGGCCCCATGTTCTCATGTTGTCTCTGAAGTTCCATAGACATGGAAGACAACATTACGCACTGCGCTGAAGTGGCATCATATAGGTGTTTCTGGTAAGCATCCTTATCAAAAGAGGCATATTCAGTAGAGTATGTCGCCGGGACTGTTGGGAACATTGTGTCCAACACGTATTCTATTTTCTCTTGTCTCAGTACTATTCGCAAATTCCTTAGCCAATCAAGGTAGTTCGGTCCAGTAAGTTTATTCATCTCAATCAACATTTTCAACGATAAGCTCGACATCTTTAAAAATCTGAAGAATTAGATAGACTGGAAATCAAACTCAAAATTTGTTTCCTATTATACACATTCGTTTAGTCTAATCAACATGGCCTTTTGTTTAATTAGATCCAACTATTTTAACATACTTCTACGACCCCATGGTAGAATACATACCTATTTTAATTGAGGTCATAATGGGCCAAGATCCAAGCCTATGATATCTCCGCGTTTGCTTTGGCTGATAACTTCAATAACATATCTTGGTAGGTTCTAAACCAATTGCAAAACTTATTTGCAACTCTTGGTTGATCAAATTTTACATTTAATCTTGCGTCCTTAGATTAGTCCGACACTTTGGCGCCAAGATTTGTCTAAGCAAGTCAACCCCATTACACGACTGCGTTTATGTATCTAAGCAAATTTGGCCTTTGTGAGCAAACACTTTGGTGTAAATACGCACAAAAGTTTATCGTTTACATTTACATTAAAACACATCTATGAAAGAGTCTGGGTCCTCGTAGACTTAGAGCAAATGCTTTGGCATAAATACTCGTATTATCGAAAAGGATTTTGCACTCTAACAATTATAATGGACGACGCGTTTTAATTTAGACTTGTATTTAAAATTTTGGGGAACATTTTAATTCAGGATTTTAACCAAAATCAACTCTTTTACGCCATATCCAATATGACATCTCAACATCATGCAAAACTAATGACACATATAGTTGGGAACCGCCAACCCAATATACATGATATAAGATGGATTAATCAAATATTGGGTGCCGCCTGCCCAGACAGTTATAGCGGACGCTATTCTAGAAATGTAAATGACAAACATTTTGACATTTAGCACATAAACAGTATACTTATCAATTATATTGTATAATAATAATCTTGGGTTAAACATTCTGAACTCTGAATTTTTTATTTTTTTTGTTTCTGGACAAGTGGGGTCGCTAATCATTAGGGTCGCGACGCCACTGATGCAGAAGCCTTTCAGCTTATGCCAAATGCATTAGTGTTGCGGCGCTCCACCATGGATCCGCAGCGCTGCAAGGGCAGAAACATTTCTGCTTTTGTAATTGCATTAGCGCAGCGGCGCTCCACCATGGAGCTGCGATGCTGCAGAGGCAGAAACATTTCTGCTTCTGTAAATGCATTAGCATCGTGGCGCTCCACCATGGAGCTGCGGCGCCTGTTGTCCAGTGAGTCCAAGTTTTGAAACGAGGCATTAGCACTGCGGCGCTCCACCATGGAGCCGCGACGCCGATGTCCTGACAAACATTTTTGTATTGATTTTCAAAATCGTTCAACCCCTAAATCCAATTTAGGGATAAATTCACAAGTCCTTTATCATCACCCACCATTATCAATAACGTCCATATCGACCATCATCCGTTCTTACCCGTTCTTAGCCGTGCACCGTGCAATGAGCAGAACAGTGAACTTTTGTCTTAGTTCGAGTTAGAGCGGAATGACTTCCTCTAGTTAGCGTAGGAGATAATTTAGGGTGATATCAAAAGGTCAACATTCGTTCAAGACATGTAGGATTTCAAGAAACCTCATTTTAATCCAATTTTATGTTTAACCCATATTATTACTTTATTAAATTGTTAAATAACCATTGAACCAGACTGGGATCTGATACCACTGTATGGTTTTGTTGGGTTCAAAGCATATAAGTAAGGCACAACGGAAGTTTAAAATTTTATTTCTTACTTACCCCAACAACATTTTTGGTATGGTTATACAATAATCAAACCTGTAACATAAAGAATAAACTTACACGTTAGAATATCTGGAGTCTTTGTCTTCTATAAGGTGGACACGTGGTTTCCCTTTCGATTGCAAGCTCAAAGCTTCAATGTATTTCTCTTTCGGAAAGTTAGGAAATCCGGCAGAGGTCCGAGATAGTTTTAATTCTAAGTCTCTAAGGCTTAGAATGACAATCTGAAATTGGTGTGTGAATAATGAAGAGAATGCCACTATTTATAGTTGAAAAATAGGTCAAAACCGAATTAGGGTTTGACCTTGGGCCTGGCCCAGAAATCGATGCAGAGGCGTCGCGGCCTTAGGGTATGGGCATCGCGGCACTCGATGAGTTTCTGCACTATCTCGATTTATTTTCCGATCATTCTTAATTAAATCCAAAATCCAATTTTAACTTAATTAAAATAATCATTATTCATTTAAATGTCTTGATTCTAAATCGAACATTTAATTACTCTCTTAATACATCCTTAGATAGAAACGGACAATCGACATAGTGTGACCCTACATGCATTCTCATATCGACATTAATCAAATTATGGTCTACGCGGAACTTCTAGACGACGCCGCAAGACGAACTCAATATGTGAAGTACGTTTATGCGAATCCAGTAAACTTAACCTTTATGTGGTAAGATAAAATCCTTTCATTCACGACACAATCGATCAAGCTTAGAATTTGTCAAGTGTCTATCCAAATGTCTTAATCGTTGTATCTCATCTATATTAGTTGACAACTAGACTATATTCTAAATATGTCTATTGCGTTGGCCAACGACTTAGTCAACTTAATATCACTGAGAATCCGAGTGTTCTCTCGAATATACATTCAAGGAATGAATCCTAATCTTGGCTCAACTACCACCTTTAATCCATATCGTAATGTACCCAATACAAGTCGTATCTCAACCTATAAGGCATTTGAGCTTAGGACGGGATCAAAGTACATTACTTTGCAGACAAGGCACGTATTGACCTCTATCTCCCACACGCTGATCATACTTTATACAAGTATAACAAATAGTATATTAGCAGGGTATACCAATACTTCCAAAGTATCCATGTGTCCATCACGAGTAGCCATTACTCGTAGTAGGTGAGACATACTACATCCTCTAAGGATGTGATGCAGACCATATGTCGACTTATCACATATCATCGATATCTCATTCTCGATGATCATTAGTCGAGGCTATTTTAAGAGTTACCTTCTATCATCAATATCTCACTCTATTAATGACAACGTAAGCTCAAGGGATACTCATTAATGAATAATTACAAACAATCAAATAATAATTCAATAATCGCAAATGCCAAAATATTAATCTCCATTAATAATAATATGAATGTGTATAAAGTACATTTGTCCTAATACAGATTGTCTCTAGAACATAAATATACTTTCACTTACCTCACTATACATGAATAATTGCTTGGTATAATAAGTTCTAATTTTGTTTTTGCTTCTCAAAGTTTTCTATGGACTATGCATGTGACTGAAAGCAGCTCTATTTTTACAATAACTAAGAAAATGTTAGGGTTGCTGTCAATTCGTCCTTTTATTCCCGACATTTTTTATTTACCTTACTTACTTTCCTTTTTCTTATATCAATAACTCAATCAAAATTCAATTATCTTCAAGAACAAAAAGTTTGTTATGTTTAATACCTTTATTTTGATCGGTATTTGTCTTAATTCGACCCCTATTATAGAGAGGCAATGGGTAAATTATTGCTCGGGGTCATAGCCGAGTTCCAGTCTACTCAGGTAGTCCAAAGAATATTATTGGATTTGTACTGGTGAGTTTTAGATCTCACCTTTAGAACACTTGTAATCTTGCTACTCTAGTGAAATTGTGATATTTTCAATTGAATGTTAGGTAAAAAGTACCGTACGTGCGGAAACTGAGACACCAGTTAGTGTTGCTTCTATCCGCAGAATTCCACGGTATTAACTTTTTACTACTCTACTTCCTGTCCTCTATGCATGTATTGAGCCTGTAAGCTTCAAATCTTGTTTTCCATAAATCTTTTCAGAGTTCCGGCTGATATGCCACTATATGACATACTAAACGAGTTCTAAAAGGGTAGCAGTCATATGGTTTCAGTAGTGAAGCTTAAACGGAAAAGCAAAAAAGCTCCCTTTGTACTTGAGGAAGATAAATCTGATGACAGTACGGTCACTGGTGGAAATACAAATGTAAATAACCATCTTTTGACAGCAAAGGGTGAAAAGCCAGATCGTGTCATCGTTGATATCGACAAGGCTACAGTACTGACAGTAAGTCCTCCAACATCTGGTGATGCAGTGACAAACGGATTGCCTGAGTCGTCGGATGATATTGAGGATGCTGAAGTAATAGGTATTATCACTTTGGAAGATGTTTTTGAAGAACTTTTACAGGTGATCTTTTGGGTTCTTCTAGTTTGAGAAAATGACAAAAATGGTCCGGTAGGTTCAAACTAGTCCCTTAAGTATGTACTCCCTCCGTCCCAATTTATGTGATATAGATTGATTGGGCGTGAAATTTAAGAATTAAAGAATTAAAGGAAGACTTTTAAATCTTGTGGTCTAAAACAAGCCAAAGATATTTGTGTGACTACAAATCATCACGTTAAGCATAAAAGATAAAGTTTAAAGTTAAATTATTGCTAAATAAGAAAATGTATCATTCTTTTTTGGACGAACTAAAAAAGAAAGTGTATCACAGAAATTGGAACAGAGGGAGTATTAGTTTTATTCCTTTAAGTTTGCCAAAAATTAACACTTTTTGTCTCCTTCAAAAAAGGAAATAAGCGGGAACTACAAAAAAGGGGGAAATTAGAGGGAATTCACATTTAGAGGTACAATTTTGCAGTTTTCGCTAATTTTTAATTTATTTCTAAAGCATTATCCAGTTTTTTTTGGGTATAATTTCTACTATTTTTATATATTTTTAGTGTCTAGTGTAGTTATTGTATGGTTTTGTTGGGTTCAAAACATATAAGTAGGCACATCGGAAGTTTAAAATTTTGTTTTACTTACCCCAATAATTTCTTCTTCTATGGTTATATGACAATCAAAACATGTAACATAAAACTAGAACACTTACATGTTGTATTATCTGGAGTCTTTACTTAGGGAGTACACGCGACTATCCCTTCGACTGCAAGCACTATGCTATGGTATATTCCTCTGTCAAGAAAGCCAGGAAATCTTGGCAGAGGTTTGAGAGAGTTTCGTCCTAGACTCTAAGTCTAGAAAGTTTATAGAATTGGTGTGTATAACTTATGGTTTTAGTGTTGTTTATATATGGAGAATTAGGTCAACATCATATTAGGGTTGGGCTCTAAGCATGTCCCAAAAACTGAGGTGCAGTGGGCGATCATTTGGGCCCTGACTGCCAGATCAGCTTGTGACCTATCAGCGCCACTAGCCTTACGTAAAATTTAGTTTCCCGTTTTTATTTAATATATATATTCAGCACATTAAATCCAAAATCCAATTTTGATTTAATTAAATAATGTCCATCTAATAGAAATTATCCCATAGTTATTATCAATTTAAATATCTCGACCCCAATTCGAATATTTAATACTTTCTCAATACACCCTTAGATCGAAGAGACAATCGACATAGTGTGACCCTATAGGTCTTCATATATCGACACTAATCCAATTAAGGTCCATATGAAACTCCTAGACTGCGTCGTACGACGAACTCAATATAAGAAGTACGTTTACATGAATCCAGCAAAAATAACCTTTATGTGAGATGATAAATTCCTTTCATTCGCGACACACTCGATCAAGCTAAGGATTTGCCATGTGTCTATCCAAATTTCTTGATCACTTTATCTCATCCATATTAGTCGACAACTAGACCATGTTCTAAATATGTCTCTTGCATTGGCCAATGACTTGGTCGACCTAATATCACTGAGAAGTTGAGTGTTCTCTCGAATATCCAATCGAGGAATGAATCCTATTCTTGGCTCAACTACCACCTTAATTTACATCATAATGCACCCAACACAAGCCGTATCTTATCCTATAAGGAGTTTAAGCTTAGGACAAGGTCAAAGTACATTACTCTGTAAAGAATGTGCGTATTGACCTCAAGTCAAAGGACCTTCATCTCTCACACGCTGATAACACTTTAGACATGTATAAAAAATAGTATATCAGCAGGGTATACCAATACTTTCCAAAAGTATCCATGTGTCCATCACTAGTAACCATTACTAGTAGCAGGTGAGACATAATACATTCTCTAAGAATGTGACGCAGACCACATGTCGACTTATAACATATCATTGATATCCCATTCTCGATGATCATTAGTCGAGGCTATTTTACAGTTACGCTCTATCATCAATATATCACTCTATTAATGACAACGTAAGCTCAAGAGATTCACATTAAATGAATAATTACAAACAATCAAATAATAATTCAATAATTGAAAATGCCATAAATATTAATCTTATTAATAATACGAATGTGTTCAAGTACATTTGTCCCTAATGATGATTGTCTTTAGGACATACATACTTCCAATCTTTCACTTGGCCTAGAGCCAATCTCCGATGTATCTAACACCCATGTTATCAAAATGACCATTATGCTTCACTAAGCTTAATGGTTTAGTAAACGGGTCAGCTAGATTATCATTTGTGGGAATATAGTCTAATCTTATTTCTTCAGTTTCCACCATCTCCCTGAGTATGTGGTATTTCCTTGGTACATGCTTGTTTCTGTTTGTTGATCTTGGTTCCTTAGTTTGCACAATCGCACCAGTGTTGTCACAATAAATTGTTATTGGACAAGTGGCACTTGGAACAACCCCTAGTTCCTTTAGGAACTCAGATATCGCGACAGCTTCTTTACCAGTTTTCGATCCAATAATGTACTCCGCTTCAGTTGTCGAATCAGCAGTTGTAGCTTTCTTGGAACTTTTTCAACTCACTATTCCGCCATTGAAAATGAAGGCATATCCAGATTGAGATTTGAAGTCATCAAGATCTGTCTGGAAGCTAGCATTAGTATACCCAGTATAGACTAGCTTCTCTTGTCCACCATAGACTAAGAAATATTCTTTAGTTCGTCTAAGATACTTAAGAATACTCCTGACTTCTTTTCAGTGTTCTTCCCCAGAATTCTGCTGGAATTTGCAAGTCATACTAAGTGCATAGGCCACATCTGGCATCGTACAGGTCATGGCATACATGATAGATCCTATAGCTAAAGCATATGGGATTTTTTTCATGCGTTCAAGTTCTGTTACAGTAGAAGGACTATCCTTCTTTGATAACTTGATGCCTTGACCCATATGAAGACTTCCTTTCTTGGAGTTTTCCATAGAGAATCGTCTTCGCACTTTGTCTATGTATGTGGACTGTGACAACCCCAACAATCTATTAGGTCTATCTCTATAGATCCTAATTCCAAGAATGTAGCAGGCTTCACCCAAGTCCTTCATCATGAAGGTGCTGGATAACCATTCCTTGACTGATTGCATGAGAGTCTTATTATCTCTCATTATTAATATGTCATCTACATATATAACAATGAAGACAATACTCCCTTTCTTGCGCTTACTATAAATGCAGGGATCTTCTTTGCTTCTAACAAAATCAAATGATTTGACTGCTTTGTCAAAGCAAATATTCCAACTCCCTGAGGCTTGTTTAAGTCCATAAATGGACTTCTGTAGCTTGCACACTGCTTTGGGCTTAGTCTTGGATGTAAAACACTCAGGTTGTATCATATACACCTCCTCATTTAGGTTACCATTGAGGAAGGCAGTTTTAACATCCATTTGTCAAATGTCATAATCATAGTATGCGGCTATTGCAAGCAAAATCCGAATAGACTTAATTTTCTCAACAAGTGAAATGGTTTCATCATAATCGACCCCAGGCTATTGATTATAACCTTTAGCCACCAATCTTGTCTTATAAATCAGTACCTTGCCATATGCATCAATATTCTTCTTGAAGACTCATTTGCATCATATTGGTCTAACCCCTGTTGGCAAATCAACCAAGTTCCAAACTTGATTGATGTACATCGAGTCCATCTCAAATTTCATGGTTTTTTGCCATCTCTGCGAATCAATAACTAACATAGCTTCGTTGTAGGTTGTAGGTTCATTGTCATTAGGAATATCTATCTCATTGTGTGTTTCAATAAGAGATTAAGTCTTTCAGGCGGACGATGAGTCCTAGTGGTCCTACGGAATTGATTATTCTGTGTTTCAGTGTTTGTTGCATTCTGATTGTGAGAAGGTCTTTGTGTGCTGGACAAATCATCACCTTGAGAGCTTTCAGGAATTTCATTTTCATGTATTTTCTTAATGGGATGATGTACAACCATTGTATCATCTTCCATTGGTTGTGTATGAGAGCCTTGCATTTCTGCACTATCACTCACATCACTCCCACTGGCTGAAGGGCATACTCTAAGTACCCAATCTTCACTAAATACTCCCACTGAATCCTTGTCTAGGTCTTTTGACAAGGGTTCAACTTCTGTGTTATCTTATGGTTCTTGAATTTCTTCAAGTTCTATCTTATTGCAGCTCCGTTCCTTGTAGACATAGTCTTCTTCAAGAAAAGTTGCATTTCTGAAAATAATGATCTTATGTTCTCCAGGAAGATAGAAATAGTATCCCTTAGTTTCCTTTGGATACCCCACAAAATAATATTTCTCACTTTTAGATTCCAACTTGTCAGTAAGCATCTTCTTTACATATGCAGGGCACCCCCAGGGTCGCATGTGTTTAAGTGCTGGCTTCTTACCATTCCATATCTCATATGGAGTTTTCTCTTATGAATTTGAAGGAACCCTGTTCAGAATATAAATTGAGCTTTGCTATGCATAGCCCCAAAGGTATGTTGGTAGTGCTGAGAAACTCATCATGGATCTAACCATATCTAATCGGGTTCGATTTCTCCTTTCAGCAACACCATTCATCTGTGGCGTTCCAGGAGGTGTCCATTGTGATTGGACTCCATGAAGCTTCAAGTAATCCATAAATTCTTTACTTAAGTATTCACCTCCTCGATCTGATCGAAGGGTCTTGATACTTGTTTCAAGTTCCTTCTCTACTTCTGACTTGTACTCCTTGAATTTCTCAAAGGCTTCGGACTTGTGTTTCATAAGATACACATGCCCAAACTTTGTGAAATCGTCTGTAAAAGTGATGAAGTAAGGGAAGCCTCACTTAGCTTGGGTTGAAAATGGCCCACATACATCAGTATGGACCAATTCAAGTACCTCTTTGGCTCGCACCCCTTTCCCAGAAAGTGGCTTGTTGGTCATATTTCCTCTCAAGCAAGATTCACAGTTACCATAGGACTCCAAGTCAAATGGTTCCATGTAGTCTAACTTTCTTAATCTTGCTATCCTTGATTCATTGATGTGACCAAGTCTACAGTGCCATAAGTAGGTGGGGTTTCTTTGATTACTTATCTCCGCTCGTTTGTTTTGTAGATTGAAAATTTCACGACAACAGTTTAGAACATACAAATCATCCACAAGCAGAGCATTTCCACAAATAAAACCATTAAAAGACAGTACATAACTGTCGTTGGTAATAAATGAGGAAAACCCCTCAATGTCTAAAACTGAGATATAAATAATATTCCTCGTCAATGAATGAACAAAATAATAATTTTTTAGTTCTAAACAAAATCCTGAAGGTCAATCTAGTCTATAAGTTCTCATGCGTTCAACATCCACTCGTGCTCCATTTCCAACGTGCAAGTCTACCTCCCAAGGTCCAACCTTTCTGTTGTCAATCAGACCCTACACATTATTACAAATGTGTGAGCCACAAGCCGTATCTAATACCCAACAGTGAGAGTTACTTATAGACATGTTTATTTCAATAACAAACATACCTTGTCCAGTAGAGCCAGGAGCACCTAGTGCTTTGCCTCCTCCTAGAGCTGTGTAGTTCTTCTTCCAGTGCCATTTCTTCTTGCAGTTGAGGCACACATTCGAAGATACCATTGCCTTCTTCTGAACACCTCCTCTAGGTTTCAGAACTGTAAGTGCAGCAACTGTCTTAACCTTCTTCTTCTGCATGTCCTTACCCTTGGGTTTAAACTTGCTAGAAGAGCCCACCATGAGCACGGCTTTACCTTTAGAGGTAGATGATTCAAAGGTCTTTAACATGTTGTGAAGCTCTGGAAGACTTGCCTTGGTCCCATTCATATTGAAGTTCACATTGAAATTCTCAAATGAACCAGAGAGTGAATTCAGGATCAGGTTGACAGAGACATTTATAGATAGCTTCGTTCCAATCGAAGCCAACCTTTCTATCAGCCCAATCATCTTCAGAACATATTTATGACACTTGACCCCCATCATTCAGCTTACACTTGAAAAGGTCCCTCAACAGTTCATACTTCATTGTCTGAGACTGTGAGTCATAGAGACTCTTCAAGTGTTCTAGCATTTCGTTGGGGCCCATGTTGCCTCTGTAACTCCAAGGCCATGGAGGACAACATTACACATTGTGCCGAGGTAGCATCGTCTAGATGTTTCTGATAAACCACCTTGTCAAATAGGGCATACTCTGCAGAATCTTCAGCAGGGACTATGGGGAACACTGTGTCTAACACATACTCAATTCTTTCTAGTCTTAACACCAATCGCAGATTTCATAACCAGTCATGGTAATTTGATCCAGTCAACTTGTTTGTCTCAACCAATATTTTCAGTGATAGATTCGACATTTTATACGACTAAAGAAATAAATAGACTTGAAATTAAACTCTAATATAATTTCAATTGAACATACTCTTCGACCCCATGGAAGAATACAGACTCATATCAAATATGGTCATAATGGGCCATGATCCAGGTTCATGCTATCTCCGCGTTTGTTGTGGCTGATAACTTCAACAACACAACCTGGTAGGTCTCTAAACCAATTACAAACAAGTTGTAACTCATGTTTGACCAAATAATCTAAACAATCGATTTGCGTCCCTCGGCTTGTCCGACACTGTGGCGCCTAGACAGCCTAGCAAGTCAACCCCGTTATGCGACTACAATTATGTATCTAAGTGAATTTTGTCTTATAGAGCAAACATTGTGGTATAAATACTCATGAAGGTTTATCACCCACTTCTACATTTAACATGTATCTATGAAAGAGTCTGAGTCCTCGTAGACTTAGAGCAAATGTTGTGGCATAAATACTCATATCGCCGAAAAGGATTTTGCACTACAATCAATAACGGACGACGCGCTCATTTTAAATGAGACTTGTATTAAAATTTTAGGGAACATTTTAATTCAGAGTTTTAACCAAGATCAACTATAGTATGTTATATCAAATATAACATCTTAATTATCATGCAAAGTCTATTAAGCACTTATTGGGTACCGCCTGCCCAAGCATGTTATTAAGCGGTTTAAACACATACAGGGTGCCGCCTACCCAGACAGTTATTTACAGACGTTATTCTAGTAATTTAAATGATAATCATTTAGTACATAAACAATATACCTATCAAATATAATGTATAATAATAATCATGGGTTAAACATTCTAAACAAAAAAAAACATTTTTTTCAGACCGATGGGGCCGCGAGGCTAATCATTAGGGCTGCAACGCCAGTGAGGCAGAATCTGAAATTCTGCTTCTGCAATGCATTAGAGTCGCGGCGCTCCACCATGGAGCTACGACGCTGGCAAGGCAGAAACCTTTCAACTTGCATTAGGGCCACGCCGCCGCCTTGAAACTCTATCAAGCGCCGCGGCGCCATACCATAGGGTCGCGGCACCGACGTCCTGACAAAATATTTTCATGTTGATTTTCTAAAATCGTTCGAGCCCTAAATCCATTTTAGGGATCAAATCACATATCCTTTATCCTCACCCACCATTATCAATAATGCACATATCGACCATCATTCATGCATACTCGTTCTTCGTCATGCACCGTGCAATGAGCCGAATATCTACACTTTTGGCTTAGTTTGAGTTAGACATGAATGACTTCCTCGAGTTAGCGTAGGAGATAATTTAGGGTGATATCAAAAGGTTAACATTCAGTCACGATATGTAGGATTTCAAGAAGCCTTGTTTTAATACAATTTTATGTTTAACCCATATTATTATGTTATTCAATTGTTATATAACCATTGAACCAGCCTGGGCTTTGATACCACTGTAGGATTTTGTTGGGCTCAAAAAATATAAGTAGGCACAACGGAAGTTTAAAATTTTGTTCTACTTACCCCAACAATTTCTTCTGGTATGGTTATATGACAATCAAAACCTGTAACATAAAACTAGAACACTTACAAGTTGTATTATATGGAGTCTTTACTTAGGAAGTACACGCGACTATCCTTTCGACTGCAAGCATTATGCTACAGTGTATCTGTCAAGAAAGCCAGGAAATCTTAACAGAGGTTTGAGAGAGTTTCGTCCTAGACTCTAAGTCTAGAAAGTATATAGAATTGGTGTGTATAACTTATGTGGTTTAGTGTTGTTTATATAGGACAGATTAGTGTTGGGCTCTAAGCCTAGCCCAAAAACTGAGGTGCAGTGGGCGGTCGACTAGGCCTCTCTGTAGGGTCGATCTTGACCTAGCGGTAGCCATGGCTACTACGTAAAATTTTGTTTCCCATTTTCATTTAATATATATATTCAGCACATTAAATCCAAAATCTAATTTTGATTTAATTAAATAATTTTCATCTAATAGAAATTATCTCATAGTTATTATCAATTTAAATATCTCAATCCCAAATTGAATATTTAATATTTTTTCAATACACCCTTAGATCGAAGTGACAATCGACATAGTGTGACCCTATAAGCCTTCATATATTGACACTAATCCAATTAAGGTCAGTACGGAACTCCTAGACTGCGCCGTACGACGAACTCAATATATGAAGTACGTTTACATGAATCCAGCAAACATAACATTTATGTGAGATGATAAATTCCTTTCATTCGCAACACACTCGATCAAGCTTAATATTTGCCATGTGTATATCCAAATGGCTTGATCACTTTATCTCATCCATATTAGTCGACAACTAGACCATATTCTAAATATGTCTCTTGCATTGGCTAATGACTCGGTCGACCTAATATCACTGAGAAGTTGAGTGTTCTCTCGAATATCCAATCGAGGAATGAATCCTATTCTTGGCACAACTACCACCTTAATTTACATTATAATGCACCCAACACAAGCCGTATCTTATCCTATAAGGAGTTTAAGCTTAGGACAGGGTCAAAGTACGTTACTTTGTAAACAAGGTGCGTATTGACCTCAAGTCAAAGGACCTTCATCTCACACACGCTGATAACACTTTAGACATGTATAACAAATAGTTTATCAGTAGGGTATACCAATACTTTCCAAAAGTATCCATGTGTCCATCACTTGTAACCATTACTAGTAGCAGGTGAGACATACTACATTCTCTAAGATTGTGACGCAGACCACATTTCAACTTATAACATATCATCGATATCCCATTCTCGATGATCATTAGTCGAGGCTATTTCAGAGTTACGCTCTATTATCAATATCTCACTCTATTAATGACAACGTAAGCTCAAGGGATGCACATTAATGAATAATTACAAACAATCAAATAATAATTCAATAATTGCAAATGCCATAAATATTAATCTTATTAATAATATGAATGTGTTCAAGTACATTTGTCCCTAATAATGATTGTCTCTAGGACATACATACTTTCAGTTATTTGTGTTGCATATTTTAGGATTTGATGGGGCTCTCTTGGTGTTTATAGCTAAATCTTTTTTCCAATTATTTCCATCAAATCTAACAGACAGAGTTCGGTAAATATTTTATGAAGTCTAAAAGTGTTAACTTTTGCAAACTTAAAAGAACAAAACTATTAAGTGCATACTTAAGGGATTATTTTGATCCTACCCTCAAACATAAGGGACCATTTTTGTCATTTTCTCTTCTAGCTTCTTACCTCTTTTACACATCTGACTGTTACAAATGGAAATTACTATTAAAAAAATTGTCATCATTGGTGCTGGAGGAAATAGTAGACGAGACTGATGAGTATGTCGATGTACATAAGAGGTGTGCGTGAGCTGGACATCTTAATTTCACGCACTTAATATAACAGTTGTTGAATAGCAGATTGTAACTTTCTCCAAATTTTTTACAGGATACGTGTCGCAGCATCAGCTTCATCAGTAGCACGAGCTCCATCAACCCGGAGGTTAACAGCCCAAAAGGGAGATGGAAGTGCACATTATGACACATTTTATAGGATAGTCATTGATATAAGATGAATTTTTTTGAAAGTCGATGTCAACATAATTATTTCTAGATACACATAGTTGCAAGGAAATGGATCCATTGTGTGGCATCATCTGATAGTAACGACATACTTAGTGATTTCAATTGCATGGTTAGAGCTTTTCATACCCGATTCATCACAAAATTATTACTAAAACTAGTCTTATAGTTATATAACAGGTATATCCTTCTTTTGAAAAAATTATTGCTCTGTTTTGCTATTGTCAATAGAAAGGCTGCTTAAAGTTAAGGAACTAATACAAACAACATTATCGATCGTAGAATCACTCTATGGATAGGCCAATCATGACATCCCTTGCTTTTTGCAAGAACAGCTTGTCGGCGAAGTCACCCAGAAAGGAAAACAAAATGAAAATTGGAGTAGAGCGGAAAGCCTGAAATCATCAACTTGCAATAGATTCTTGCATTGAGTAGTACCGACTAAAAGCTGGGGAGAGCTGGGGCAGAGGCAGACTCTGTCTGAATATCTTTTAAATAATACCTTAGTTGTTCATTTTGATGATATAGCCATGGAGAATAAATCTTAAGTGGCTTTACTGGCAATATAGATTATGTTAATGTTGGTTTGGTGTTGTAACATTTGACCCAACATAACCTCTGAAGTACTGTTGTTGAATGCCTAAAATGTTGGGACAAATGTCACAACATTTAGACCAACATTTTTCATAACAGTTTTGTCTTACTTCACGTTAAACAGTAACTGTTTTACTTAGTGATAAAAATGACTTAGGCATGCGAATTAAGAGCTGTGTAAAACGTGAGAGAAAGAGTCAAAGCTTGGGGAAGAAGTCGAGTGAAGAACAAGTCAAAGTTGTTGAGATTTTGACTCATTGATCGTCTCTAACAAACCCTACCAGCTGCCCACCTTTCCCTCAACCTCCACAACCAATCGATGAGTTTTTCATGGAAGACTCTCTACTATAAATAGAGAGGCTACAAGAGTGAATCGATATCCAGAAACAGATTGCAAAATATCAAGAGAGCTCTCGAGAATTCATCTTAGAAAACTGGATCGCAAGTGTTGCCTGAACGTGTTGACGACATTCTGTCCAACATTATAATTGCTGCTAAGATTCTAGATTTGTTATGTATTGAAGCAATTATAATGAGATGTTGTCTATGTCTATTTAGGTAGATTTTTCAAGCAGAAGTCATCTGTGACTTCAACATTTTAATTTCTTTTATTTTATTTTGTAAAATTGTAAAAGAAGAAATTTATTCAATTGTATATAAATATATACAATACTTTCGGTCATTAACCGTCATAGGTTATATAATATATATAACATATATAAATATTAAACCTTTGTGTTCTTTATTATTTCCGCTGCAATTTACTCTTCAAAAGTTTTTTTGTTTTATCGAAGTGTTGTCACTTGTGTCAGACGACATTGTCGCTGACATTCGGAACTGAATTGGCATTCGGTTTTATTTTCAGTTTGTTTTTATTGTTCCATAGCATATCCGGACCTAACAAGTGGTATCAAAGACAACACTTAACACAATAAGTGTTTGGTCCTATTATTTAAAGCTATGAATCCAGCAAATCTGACTATTGGTAGACTTCCCCATTTTAGATGGTTCAAACTATGCCTATTGAAAGATTCGCCTACGTTCTCATATCAAATCAATTAATGTTAGGGCATGGAGATCTATAACCGATGGGTATGTTGTTCCAATGTTGCCACCAGATGAGGAAGGTGACATTCTTGTTAAACCTGAATCCAAATTGACGGCGGAAGAAACCAATAATGCTAGCTTTAACGAAAAGGCCTTAAATGCAATTTTTGGATGGGTTGATCTATATATGTTCAAACTCATTCAAAACTGCTCCACGGCTAAGGACGCATGGGATACTTTACAAATTCATTGTGAAGGTAACTCAAGTGTTCGTCGAACAAAGCTACGCATACTCATAAGCAAATATGAACGTTTAAGGATGGAAGAAGCGGATGATATTAAATCTTATTTTGAAAAGTTGATAGACATCTCTAATGAATGTCAAGTGATTGGTGAACCATTAACCAACACTCAACTTGTTGAAAAGGCTCTCAGTTCTCTTCCTAAAAAGTTTAATTTGAAGATTTGTGCAATTGAAGAAGCTCACAATCTTGCGACAATGGACTTTCATACCTTGATGAGCATTCTCAAAACATATGAGATGAACATTGAGAATCAAAGGGAACTATATAAAAGCAAGAATGTGGCACTTCAAGTTCAATCCTCGGAGAATCAAATCAAAGAAGAGGATGAAGATCTTGAAAAAATTGGTGAAGGTGTTAATGTTGCCTTACTCACTCGAAAATATAATTTGATGGTGAGGAAGTTCAACAATAAAAGAAATCAATCTAAACCTAAACAACATCAAAACCAAGGCTTCAATCAAAAGTCCACCAAGTTCCTTCCAATTACTCAAAAAAGAAGTCCACTAAGAATGGCCAACTCAGATCGTACCAAATTTGATACCAAACAACTCGATTTTGTGCAATGTCATGCATGCTCGGGTTGGGGTCATTATGCTAATGAATGTGCAAACACTCTTAGAAAATTTGGTAAGAATCTATGGGTTTCTCTTAGTGACGATGAAGGAGAAGAGGAATGAGATCAAGAAGTCGAATCACAAGCAATGCTGACCACTGTTTACGAACATTATCTGTCTGATAATGAAGATGTCATCTGTAATGTTGCCTCAGATATCACGACATTTCAGGAAATATCAGTAACAACATCTGCATCCCCAGCAACATCCGAGAGGTACATATTCTTTAACTATCCTGATGTTAATTGCTTTAGTGGTTTTATTTCTAGTGGTAAGGTTGATAAAGTTGAATGCAAAGATGACATGATTAATGAATTACAATGCATTTGTAAAGCCTTAATCATAGAATCCAAACAACTTGACAAAAAGGTAAAATCTTTAACTCATAAGAATCTGGAATTAACTGGCACGATAACCCGACTTGAGGTTGCTCTTACCAAAACGGATACTGAACTTGGTAAGATTCATGCAAAACTGGATTTAGCCGAAGTAACCTTCCACAAGATCAACACATGGACTTCGAAGTTGAATGAGATACTCAGCTTTAGTAAACATTTACATGCAGGTATTGGATACGAAAACTCTCTTAAAACCATATGCTCTAGTTTGTTTGACAAAAATGAGAAAATATGCTTTATAAAATAAAAAGAAATGAATAATAGGTTTTCATATATGTCAAAGAATATGAAGTGTATATGTCATCACTGTAACTTCCCTGGACACTTAAAACCATACTATTTCAAACTTCAAGATTATGTGAGCAAAATGTTGCCTAAAAGGTTGTCCAACATTTCGGATAACATTCGAAGCAATATTTTTTAGCCGAAAGGTAAAAAATATTTTAAAATAGTTTGGGTTCCAAAAATGGATGTAACTTATAATGTTGCGATAACTGCATTAAGAACTAACATTTCAAGTGTTTGGTACTTTGATAGCGGTTGTTCTCGTCACATGACATGTACAAAAGGTTTTCTAAAGAACTATGAGTCATTCAACGGAGGAAACGTGACTTATGGAGAAGGTAGCAAAAGCAAAATAATTGGAAAAGAGATCTTGGATGTTCCTGGATTTTCAGCTTTAAGAAATGTCTTACACGTTGAGGGTTTAATGACTAATTTGATTAGTATAAGTCAACCGTGTGATGACAATCTTGAGGTAAAATTTAATAAGAATGTCTGTAAAGTTATGAATGAAGCTAATGAATATGTCATGACATGTACTAGAACATGTGATACTTGATATCTTGTTGCAAGACAAGAAACATGCAATAATGTCAAGATCGACGACACAAAACTATGGCATCAAAAGTTGGGGCATGTCAACTACCGCAATTTAGAAAAAATGCTCTCATATGAAGCGGTTAGAGGCTTACCTAATCTTAGACATAAATGTAAAACTGTCTGTGAAGATAGTCTAAAAGGTAAGCAAACCCGTCTTTCCCATAATGTTGTTCAAAATGACGGACAACATTCAGGTACGTCTCATTATTTTTAAATACTGCACATGGATCTTATGGGTCCAATTGAGGTAGACTGTTTAGGGGGCATGAGGTATTCCTATGTGATAGTCGATGATTTTTCTATATATTCATGGATATATTTCTTGAAAGAAAAATCACAAACTTTTGACATGTTTAAAATTTTGCACTCTAGAATTAGGAACTTGTTCTATTCTCCTATTTTTTTATTTAGATCGACCATGGAAAAGAATTTGAAAACAACTCCTTCACAAAATTTTGTTAGAAAAGGGAATTTTCCATTAGTTTTTCGCTCTCAAAACTCCTCAATAGAATGGGGTAGCAGAAAGGAAGAATAGAACATTGCAAGAAATGGCTAGAGTTATTCTTAGTTCTAAAAAATTGTCAAAACATTTTTGGGCTGAAGCCTTAAATACTGCTTGTCATACCACTAATAGAGTCTATTTAAGGCCTAGAACAAAGATGACACCCAATGAGATTATAATTGAAAAGAAACTTAACTTGTGTTACTTTCATGTTTTTGAGTGTATTTGTTACATTTTAAATGATAGAGATCATTTGGCAACGTTTGACTCTAAGAGTGACAACGGAATTTTTATTGGCTATTCACAAAATAGTCATGCTTATCGAGTATACAATCTAAGGACAAGAACTGTACAAGAGTCTGTAAATGTTATTTTTGATGATTTTTCTGCTCCTACAGGAAATACAACAAAAAATAACATTATAGTTTCAGTGGAAAATGTGCAGACTGCTGAAGAATCATATATTGCCCAAAATGTTGCCACATCTGAAGCAACATCTGAACCTGAACCAGAGACCACAGAGGGTGTGGATGAGGAGTCAAATGTTGAATTGTTAGATCAAGTTCGAAGGGACCCCTCATCAAGGATTAGAAATAATCATCCAACATGCCAGGTGATAGGGGAGTTTTTAAGGGAATTAGAACAAGAGGGAAAGAATCACTCAATTACAAAGATATGGTAAGGTATGTGTGTATGTCTACCATATACCAATAGGTTAGTCTTTCTTGTTTTATATCTACTGTAGAACCAAAAAATATTTTAGAAGCACTTAAAGATGATTTTTGGATTCAAACAATGCAAGAAGAGCTTGAACAATTCTCTCGAAATGAAGTATGGGACTTAGTTCGACGTCCAAGCAATACAAATGTAATTGGAACTAAGTGAATTTTAAAAAATAAAGCAGATGAATAGGGAAATGTTGTTAGAAACAAAGCTCGTCTTGTTGCACAAGGCTATACTCAGGTTGAAAGAATCGATTATGACGAAACATTTGCACCTATGGCTAGAATTGAATCAATTAGACTTCTTTTTGCCATTGCCCGCTTTCTAAAAATTATTTTACACCAAATGGATGTAAAAGGTGCATTCTTAAATGGTTATCTAGATAAGGAAGTCTATGTTGAACAACCAAAAGGAATTGAAGATCCTTACCATCCACACTATGTATACAAGCTCAAAAAGGCTTTGTATGGGTTGAAACAAGCCCCTCGTGCATGGTATGGTCGTCTAACTAACTTCCTTCTGGAATTTGGTTTTAATCATGGTGAAGCTAATCGTACTTTATTTATTAAATGCCACGGTGTAGATATTATTATTGCTCAAATCTACGTAGATGACATAGTCTTTGGTTCGACCTCACAGTCTTATCTGAAGTCGTTTGTTGAATCTATGTCATCAACTTTTCAAATGAGCACGATTGGGAACTAACTTTTTTCTTAGGCTTGCAGATTAAGCAAAGTGAAGATGATATTTTCATCTCACAAAGTAAATATGTCAAGAATCTAGTCAAGAGGTTTGGGTTGGAAAATGCTAAATAGATGAAAACTCCAATGGGATCTTCGCATAAGATATGTAAGGATAATGTTGGTGAAAATATCGACCCAACATTATATCGATCTATGATAGGTAGCATTCTTTATCTCACTACTAGTCGCCCATATATTATGTTTAGTGTTTGTGTTTGTGCCCGTTTTCAAGCCTGTCCCAAAATTTCCCACTTAAATATCGTAAAACGTATCATTAGATATGTTGTCGTCACATGTGAGTTTGGAATTTGGTATTTCAAAGACACTAATCCTAATTTAATAGGGTATAGTGACTCGGATTGGGCTGGTGATGGGATGATAGGAAGAGTACAAGTGGAGTATGTTTTTATCTTGGTAATAATCTTGTTTCTTGGTATAGTCGTAAACAAAATTGTGTCTCACTTTCAACTATGAATCTGAATATGTAGCAGCTGAAAGTTGTTGCTCATAATTAATATGGCTACGACACATGTTAGACGACTATAGTTTTACAAGTAACATCTTAGTTTTATACTGTGATAATTTGAGTGCTATAATATTTTCAAAAATTCAGTTCAGCACTCACGTACAAAACATATTGATATTAGACATCACTTTTTAAGAGATTTAGTCGAAAAACAGCTAGTTCAAATTGAACATGTTGACATTATTCATCAACTAGCTGATATTTTTACAAAGGTTTTGGACCATGAGAGATTTTCTAGTTTGAAGAAATCTCTTGGTCTTTGTAATCTCTAAAAAGGCATTTTTGGGGAATGTCAGCTGAAATATTGGCTAATATTTCAGGTGACATTTACTTATGTAAATATCATAAACAGATTATTGTTGTTGTATAGTGCATTACTTTTGGTCACACAAGCATGATCCTTCAACAAGAATAAGTTATCAATGTGATACCGTTCTCTGCGATGATATATATATATATATATATATATATATATATATATATATATCGTAAAAAGTGAGTATCAAAATAAGGCAAAGCCTTTACAAATATTTGGCAACTGTGCAAAATGGGCAAATCCTTTAAAAAGATATCATTCCTATTCTATAGGAGTATCGAGTGCTTCAAAAGAATTTTGAGAATACTAAATAAGTATTCGTATTTTTGACACGAAAAATTATTTTGTATGTGTTTTATGATTAGATCAAGGACAATGGGAAAATGTTACATTGGCCCAGTGATCAAACTCATAAAATACATATAAAACGTGTCTTGATTTGTTGCCAATATGAAAAATTCTTGAAGGATCGAAATACTTGTGTTGTCCAAATTGACATTTTCAGATTATGATATTTGTTGGGATGTTGTTCTTAACTGATTTCAAAAAAATTAGATTTTTCTTTCCTATTTTTATGCCATGTTTTAATTGGAATTCAAACTTTAAAAGGATAAGATTAAATTCCAGATAAGATGTTTATTGTTTTATCCTAAAATTTTAGGTGTAAGTTGTTGAATACATTTCAAACACCTAAAATTAAGGAATTCTTACTATTTTGAAAAGCTAGCCAAGGGTATAAACATTCACTTCATTTGTTTTTTTCTTTTTACCATCCTAGATTTTTCCTAAACTAAAAATAAAAAAAATAAAAAAAGAGAAAAATCACATCATAACCTCGGTAAAACCCCTACCAAACCTATGGAACCTTTTTCATTTCAAACCCCATCGTCAATCAAAAACCCTAAACCCTCAAAATCTTATCCTCAAACTTCACCAGTGGATACCTCCCTAATGTCAACATCCATGTCAGCCAACATTTCATCCAACACCCCTATAAGTACAAGCCCCCCAATAAACACTGGAACTTCCGAGCATTTTGAATCTCAGCAACCATGCCAATCTTCATCCTCGAACCCTCCAGAGGATTTGTCTATGGCGTTAGTGTTTAAAGGATTTGATGAACCTTTAGACATTAGTTATCTTGGAGACAACAACAACCTCATAGATGTAAATAAAACTGCTGATTTTACATCTTTTGGTAAAAGGCCCAGATTATCTGTCCTTCCTACTCGCCGATCAAGTAGAGTATTTGAGAGAACATTTGAGGCAGAACCAAGCTACAAAAGGACCAGATATGAAACATCTAAACACGCCTACTCGAGCACTGAGAGTAAAAGTACAGACTCGATTTTCTCAACTGATGAAGAACCATCTGCTTCAGTACAGGCAAGTGAATATCAAGTAGAAGAAATCCCTGATGAAACCCCCTTGAAATAATATTTTCAAAAGAGAGTTCCCAAGACTACAAGGACAAGTGTTGCTTCAAATGTTGCCCTAGATGCTACAACATCTCAGTCAACATCTCAGCCAACTGCAGAAGGGACACCAACACCAACTTCTTCCAGCAAAATCATATCAGATTCTGACAGTGAGGTATCTATCTACTCATATGAATTATATTCTAAAACTAATTATGATAGTTGGAAATGGTACAAGAATAGAGTCATTAGGTCTGAAAAAGTATTAGACATTGCCTCTTGTTCAGAATATGACTTGGTAGAGTTTTTAAAAGAAAGACAGCTCCTAAGATCTGTTACTGAGAAAGGATCATATGTTGATAAAATAGTCAGGTTGTTCTATGCTAATTTGAGCCCTGCCATAGAAGATACCTCCTCAAAGAAATTTGGAAAGGTATATCTCTATAACAGAGTATATTCTTTCACACCTGTTGTTATAAACCAATGTATGGAATTTAATACTGAGGAGAATGTTGGAGAAGCAGACCCTGCCATAGACAATAGAGATGACGCAATTAAGTACCTCATAAGAGGAATAATGCATAAGTGGATCTCTAGATGTCTATCCTCTAAATTGACAGCCTTGTTTGTCACTCTACACAAAATTGCTATACACAATTGGCTCCCTTCTATGAATGAGTCAATTGTAACTATAGAACAAGCCACCCAGCTGTACAGAATTGGAAAGGATTGAGAGTTGATTTGGAAAAAATGATCTTCCATCAAGTTGTCAACTTGGCACAAAAAGAATCAATCTCAATCCTCTATTTTCCCTCTCTTATTTACAAAGTTTTAACTACACAAGGTTTTAAGCCTAAGAAAGATGACACATTAGGGAAGGCTCCAGAATTGTAAATAGTCAACAAAGCAGTTTTGAAGAGTAAAGACAGAGTCATTGATCTACCTTGGAAAATTGAAGAAAGCAGTGCAGATGTTGACAGGTGTCACCAATATTCCTGGCAACACTGGTCTGAGACAGTCTCCACTGACCATTGAATGGATTGTGAATCAAATAGCAAAAATCAACCATCAAATCACTGAGGTTGATGCTATAAAGGTTTCCCTAATTCAAGCCAGAGAACATCTCATGTTGATGCTTTCTTCATAAAAAAAGGGGAGACAATGTTGAACAGATAAGCTACTGATACATGGGGAGCTGAGGAAGAAGGTTAGAGGCTGAGAGCTGAAACTGAAGCCGTTATACAGAAGTAGAAAGCTGCTACTGCTGTGTGATGAGCAAGGAGGAAGATAAAGAATGTTGCTGAGTTATAAAGGGTTGATATATGTTTTGATAGATTGATGTTGATATGGATATTTTTTTTTGACAATGGTTTATCTCCATTTTGGTTTGTGTATACAAGGATGATGCGTATGTGTGCTAAATTTTCTTATTCTTCTAATCCTATAGTATGGTATGTACATATGTTTTGATCACAGGTTAAGGGGTAGCATAACTATACTCATAAGATCTTGGGACAACATCTATGACATTGATGTAAGTCATCTGCACAGGTTATAATGGGTTTTGTGAAGAAAGGCAAAAAGGGGGAGATTGTTAATGTTGGATTTGGTGTTGTAACATTTGACCCAACATAACCTCTGAAGTACTGTGTTTGAATGCCAAAAATGTTGGGACAAATGTCACAACATTCAGACCAACATTTTGCATAACATTTTTGCTTTACTTCACGTTAAGTAATAATTGTTTTACTAAGTGGTAAAAATGACTTATGCATGTGAATTAGGAGCTGTGTAAAATGTGGAGAAAGAGTCAAAGCTTGGGGAAGAAGTCGAGTGAAGAACAAGTCAAAGTTGTTGAGATTTCGACTCCTTGATCATCTCCAACAAACCCTACCAGCTGCCCACCTTTCTCTCAACCTCCACAACCAATCGATGAGTTTTTTAAGGAAGACTCTCTACTATAAATAGAGAGGCTACAAGAGTGAATCGATATCCAGAAACAGATTGCAAAAATATCAAGAGATCTCTCGAGAATTCATCTCAGAAAACTGGATCGCAAGTGTTGCCTGAGCGTGTTGGCGACATTCTGTCCAACATTATAATAGTTGCTAAGATTCTAGATTTGTTATGTATTGAAGCAATTATAATGAGATGTTATCTATGTCTATTTAAGTAGATTTTCAGGCAGAAGTCATATGTGACTTCAACATTTTAATTCCTTTTGTTTTATTTTGTAAAATTGTAAAAGAAGGAATTTATTCAATTGTATATAAATATATACAATATTTTCGGTTATATAACCTATGCAAATATTAAATCTTTGTATTCTTTATTATTTCCGGTGCAATTTACTCTTCAAATGTTTTTCTGTTTTATCGAAGTGTTGTCACTTGTGTCAGACGACATTGTCGCTGACATTCGGAACTGAATTGGCATTCGGTTTTATTTCTAGTTTGTTTTTATTGTTCCATAGCATACCCGTACCTAACAGACTACTGTGAAGTATTTGCTGCCCTTGATTTTTGCTTTTCCTGATACTCCAGATCATTACCTTGTGAGTGTACTAATGTGAGAGGGGAGTTCTATGTTGCTGCATCAGTGAACGGAATTTTCTGTTTTATTGTTCATAAAAAGCTGCTGCAGAATAAATTACTGATAGGTTCTTAATTGGATTCCACAGGGAGTGCAAAACAAGCAAGTATAAAACCCAAAAAAGTCGAGCGAGGACATTTCCATTCCAAGAAGGACGCAAGGGAGTCTCGGAGAGCCTCTTCTTGATAACAAGAGATAAAGAGTCGTAGTTCTGTAACCTAGTCTCAGTAATGTAGAGAAGAAAAGGAACAAGTCTTACTTCAACCTGATGTATAGTTTTATGTAAGTGCATATTCTTTTATATAAAACTTTAGCCCCTTGTTGATAAATTCCAGTGTTTTCTAGTTCAAAAATGAGAACTATTCTTAATAGGCTGTAGCTTTTTTATCATGTTAGTTAGAGAATTTTAGTCGATAGGTAGAAAGAGTCCAAGACATGAATACTGTACTATAAATCATGGATTAGTGCAATAATATCTTTTTAGAACCGTATATAATTAGTCCGTTTTCATTTTTCTGCTTTACTTCCCAGCTTGAGGTTGGTTAAACATTGTAGAAGACGGATTATTCTGTATATGTCCCAAGTATTTTGTTACTATTATATGTGAAACTGCATTGATCGATAGTGTGAAATTATCTATGTGATCTTTAACGTATGTTTTTGTCGCCAAACTAAAATGGGTATTAATAAAAAGAAGAAAAACTTCAGCTGGTTGACAAAAATGTTGATTTCTGATTGGTTGAAGTCATTTCCCACTGGCGGGAAAGAAAAATATGGACTTAAACAGAGTCATCAGTCTCCCAGGCATACAGCACAGAGGAAGTAGATACAAATTTAGGACGGGTTACGTGGATTCAGGTGAATCAATTACTTTAGTCCAAGGCTGGCCAGTGGGCCGGGCCGGGTCGGTCCCGTCCCGCCCCGATTCCGACATTTAAAAAAATGTTTTACAGTACCGGGACTCGAACCGGGACAGGACATGGTCTCGTCCCGACCCACCCCAGTCACGCCAGGCCCGACCCGGTCCCGATCCAGCCCGAAACCCCCCTTTGCACAAATAATCGTTGCACTAACGACCATTTTACATTTTGGCCGTTGTGCAACGACCATTTTTGGCTCTCCCCCTACCCCCTTAATATTTATTTTTAACTCATAAGTTATTATATTTACACTTTAACCCAATTTTCCAACTATAAATATCTCATTTTCTCTTCATCTTTCTCACAAATCTTCGTATAATCTCTATAATCTCTCAATCCATCTCTCTACAAGTCTACATTGTCTACTAAAATTTGAATTTTATTTATTCATTTGGGAGTGAAGTTGGCAACTAGCTTGATGATCTTCCATCGAGCAAAGCTTCAATTTTCAACCTCTCAATTACACGTCGACGTTACGTCGGCGTTTGGTACATTCGTTCCTTCATTAAATTATTATTTTTTGTTTATTATATTTAACGCACTTAATTTCATTTACTTTAATTATTTATTAGTATAATTATAATGGAAGGATTTAAAGGTATGTTTAAGGGTAAGGGTAAGGCTTCCTCTAGTAGGGATAACAAGGGAAGGGGTACTTCTTCTAGTCATCCTATTCCTAGACAGGATGATTTTGTTGATACTGAACATTTTTCTGCAATACCATTAGATTTAGACGATGAGCTATTTTCTGGAACTCAAGAAGACTTTAATTTAGATGATGATCTAGATGATACACCCACTAATGTAGATGACAACACACCCACTAGTGCACCTTCAACTGAAATGCATCATATTCCCCCTAGTATGAGATGAGGTCAAGCAAAACGACCATTAAAATCAGATGCATGAACATTTTTTTATAGAGACGTAGAGAATCAAGTAGCTAGATGTAAAATTTGTAAAGATGTTTTAAAATTTAAAACTGGAAAAGGTCATGGTGGGATGGGGGTTTAATGAGACACGTAGCAAGGGCTCATCCAGCTAAGTATGCCCAATACGAGGCTTCAAAACCGGGTGCGCAAACGCCCGCTCCATCGGGACAAGGTTCACATACTGTCCCGGACCAAGTACATGGTCAAATTAACCCCATGACGAGGGGAATTGTAGGCCCTAATTACAATAAACATAGAGATAGGGAAGCAATAGCAAAATTAGTTGTTGTGGAGGGTTTGCCTTTTTCATTTCCTTCATCTCCTGATTTTATTCATTACATTAGAGAAATGTATAATTATGCTTTTAAAGGTTTTCCTAGATCAACTGTTAAGAAAGATGTATTTAAATTTGCACATAAATATCAACAGTATTTACGTTATTCATTATATCATTTTAATGGCAAAGTGGCTATCACTTCTGATTATTTAACAGTAACCTGTCATTGGATAGATTATAAGTGGTCTATGCAAAAATGTATCTTAGCGTATAGATATGTAGATGATAGGCACACTGGTACTTTTGTTGCAGAAAATATTTATCAAGTGTGCGATTATTACGGAATAACTGATAATATTATGGCTATTACATTAGATAACGCTTCTTCTAACAATTATGCTATTACAATTTTAAAAGATCTTTTAACTCCATTTTTTCCTAATCATTTTCATATAAAATGTGTGTGTCATATATATAACTTAGTTGTAAAGGATGGTCTATCACTTTTTGAAGACATTCTTAGTAAAATATAATTTGTTATAAACTTTATTTTTAAAAATAACAGAATACAACGAAAAAAAGAATATAAAAAAATTGTCACGATTGTCAACTACCTTATAGAAAAATTCTCAAAGAAGTAGTGACTAGGTGCAACTCTTTATACGAGTAACTACTTGTTACTTATAACTATAGAAAACCTATAACTTTATTTTTTAACTCTCATAATCAAAATTCAGCTGATATGATTGTAGATAGCGATTGGGTAAAAAATTCCGAACTTATTGTATTTCTAGAGAAATTTTTTCAAGCAACAAAAGAATTTTCCAGTATATATTATCCTACTATTTCAACTATATTGTTTTATATAGCTCTAATATTTTTACTGCTTAATGAATATATGGAAAAACTATCTTATAAGGCACCTATTAAAAAATATTTTATTCTTATTCCCACTATTTATAGTATTGATGTTGTATTAAATCCGACTATTAAAATAGACGGTACTAAATCACTTATTGAAACTATTTATGATTGTATAGCAATACTACCATCTCCAAGTCCAAAAAATCCAAATCACTCACCACCTATTGAACAAACTAAAGAAGAAGTGATGTCTAGCGTAGAAGACGAATGCAAAAAAGTATATAGGTTTTACCAACAAGAAAGTGCTAGCAACTTACCGGCTTCCATACTATCTTCTTCTTCTTCAACACAACCTCACAAAAGACATGTTGTTTCTGCGGCTAGTATTGAAAGCCTCAGAAATATAATGTGCGGTGGTAACATTACTAACCAAATTAGCGAGTTTGATCTTTTTGGTGTGCAGGGTTCTGTACCTTACCTAGCAGTTCTCAATGAAGAAGGACGTGAAGACTTGCTGAAATACTGGAGGGGGAATAAGAAGACCTTTCCGACATTTTCAATGATGGCCCGAGATGTTTTGAACATTCAAGTGTTATTAACGGCGTCTGAAAGCGCTTTTTCTGCCGGCAGATATCAATAGGAGAACACAGACACTCATTAGCCGGAGACAGCTTGGAGATTGCAGTATTATTCAGAGATTGGATACGAGAGGAGCGAAGAAGGTGCGGTCAATCGGAGATCAACGAAGAAGAAGATGAAAACTACAACGACATCTTATCCGAAGGTGGTGGAAGAGACGTGGAGCAATTTGACCAACAAATACCAATTCCAACCGAAAAACCACATAAATTATCAAGAAACTAGAACAGGGTTTTTTCAAAATGTATTTTTTTTAATTGCAATTTTACTATGTCATTTGCAACTTTTGAACAACACCACAAAGTTACAATTTTGACAATTGTATTTGTATTACAAAAAAAATCATGTTTATTAAATAATATAAAAGGCACAAAAATAGCCTTGGAATGTTTTTATTACACTATCTTATTCAATTATTGAGTTGTTTATATATATGTTATTTTTTAAATTAAGAGCAAAAAAAATAAAAATCCCGCCCCCGACCAGACGGGACCGGAACCGGAACGAGACTTCGGCGAATCCCGCCTGTCCCGATCCCTCATGTCCTGCCCCAACCCCCCGACCCCGATCCCGCCAAACCCGCCCCGACTTGTCCCAGCCCGTTGGCCACCCCTACTTTAGTCTATGGTTGGCTCGTGGCCGGGTCGACCCGGTCCCAACCCGACCCCGCAAAAAAATACCGGAATAGGACTCAAACTCGGGACGGGACCTGGGCTCGTCCCGCCCGGGCCCGTCCCGACCCAGTCCCGATCTCGCCGACCCGCCCCGATCCCGCCCGATCCCCCCTTTGCAAAAAATAATTGTTGCACAACGTTATATTTTGGCCGTTGTGCAACGGCCATTTTTGGCCTCCCCCAAACCCCCGTTACCCCCTTAATATTTATTTTTAACCCCTAAGTTAATATATTTACACTTTAACTCAATTTTCCCAACTATAAATACCTCATTTTCTCTTCATCTTTCTCGCAAATCTTTCTACAATCTATCTAATCTCTCAATCTATCTCTCTACAAGTCTACATTATCTTCTAAATATTAAATTTTATTTGTTCATTTGTATAACTATATCAAAGTTGAAAATTTGGGAGTGAAGTTGGCAACTAGCTTGAGGATCATCCATCGAGCAAAGTTTAAATTTTCAACATCGATTACACGTCTACGTTACGTTGGCGTTTGGTACCTTCGTTCCTTCTTTAAATTATTATTGTTACTTTATTTTAATTAGCGCACTTAATTTTATTATCTTTAATTATTTATTAGCATAATTAAAAGGGAATGAATAAGAGATATGTTTAAGGGTAAGGGTAAGGGTAAGGGTGCTTCTTCTAGTAGGGGTAACAAGGGCAAGAGTACTTCTTCTAGTCAGTCTATTCCTAGACAAGATGATTTGATTGATTACACACATATTTATGAAACATAATTTTTTAATGATATACCATTAGGAGATGAGATATTTTCTACAACTCAACCAGACCTTAATTTAGAAGATAATCTAGATGACACACCAACTAATCTAGATGACACACCCACCAGTGCACCTCAGACTGAAACTGGAACGCCTCTTATTCCCCCTAGTATGAGACGAGGCCCAACACAACGAAAATTAAAATCAGATGCATAGGCTTTTTTTTATAGGGACCAAGAGAATCAAGTAGTTAGATGTCAAATTTGTAAAAATGTTTATTAATTTAAAATGGGAGAAGGTCAGGGTGGAACGGGAGGTTTATTGAGACGTACAAAACTTTCACAAAGCTAGGTAGGATGAATACGAGGCTACAAATCCGGGTGCGCTAATGCGCTCTCAGTCGGGACAAGGTTCACATACTGTCCCGGACCAAGTACATGGTCAAATTAACCCCATGACGGGAGGAATTGTAGGCCCTAAATACGATAAACATAGAGATAGAGAAGCAATAGCAAAATTAGTTGTTGTGGAGGGTTTGCCTTTTTCATTTCCTTCCTCTCCTTATTTTATTTATTATATTAGAGATATGTATAATCCTGCTTTTAACGATTTTCCTAGATCAACTATTAGGAGAGTTGTTTTTAAATTTGCACATGAATATCAACAATATTTACGTTATTCATTATGTCATTTTCCTGGCAAAGTATCTATCACATCTGATATATGTCGTAGTACTAACGGTCATGATTATTTAATTGTAACATGTCATTGGATAGATTATAAATGGTCTATGCAAAAACGTATTTTAGCATATAGATATATTGATGATAGGCACACTGGAACTTTTATTTCAGAAAATATTCATCAAGTTTGCGAGTATTATGGAATAACTGATAAAATTATGACTATTACATTAGATAATGTTTCTTCTAATAATTATGCTATTAGACTTTTAAAAGATCTTTTAACTCCATCTTTTCCTAATCATTTTCATATAAAATGTGCGTGACATATTTATAACTTAGTTGTAAAGGATGGTCTATCACTTTTTGAAGACATTCTGAATAAAATACAATTTTCTATAAACTTTAATTTTAGAAATAATAGAATACAACGAAAAAAAGAATATAAAAAAAAATTGTCACGATTGTGGACTACCTTATAGAAAAATTCTCAAAGAAGTAGCGACTATGTGAAATTCTTTATACGAACAACTACGTGTTGCTTATGATTATAGAAGACCTATAACTTTATTTTTTAATGCCCATAATCAAAATCCAATAGATATGGTTGTAGATAATGATTGGGGAAAATTTTCAGAACTTATTGTATTTCTAGAGAATTTTTTTCAATCAACAAAAGAATTTTTCAGTATATATTATCTTACTATTTCAACTATGTTATTTTATATAGCTCTATATTTTTATTTCTTAGTGAATATATAGAAAAATCATCTTATAAGGCACCTATTAAAAAATATTTATCAAATTAAAAAGATATTTTATTCCTATTCCTACTATTTATATTATTGGTGTTGTATTAAATCCGACTATTAAAATAGACGGTTGTAAAACACTTATGAAACTATTTATGATTGTATAGCAGTACTTCCACCTCCAACTCCAAAAAATCCAAATGACCCACCACCTAAGGAACAAAGTAAAGAAGAAGTGTTGTCTAGCATACAGGATGAATGCAAAAAAGTATATACGCATTACCAACATGAAAGTGCTAGCAACCAACCGGCTTCCATGCAATCTTCTTCTTCTTCTTCAATAAAACCTCAAAAAAAACATGTTGTTTTTGCGGCTAGTATTGAAAGCCTTAGAAATAGAATGTTTGTGGTACCATTACTAATCAAATTAGCGAGTTTGATATTTTTGTTTTGCATGGTGTTCTACCGTACCAAGCAGTTCTCAATAAAGAAGGACGTGAAGACTGGCTGAAATACTGGAGGGAGAATGAGAAGACATTTTCGACACTATCAAAGATGGCCCGAGATGTGTTGAACATTCAAGCGTCATCAACAGCGTCTGAAAGAGCTTTTTCTGCCGGAAGATTTCAAATAGGATAGCACATACACTCATTAGTGGGAGACAGCTTGGAGATTGCAGTATTATTCAGAGATTAGATATGAGCAGAGCGTAGAAGGTGCGGTCAACCGGAGATCAACGAAGAAGACGATGAAAACTACAACGAAATCTTATCCGATGGAGGTGGAAGCGACGTCGAGCAATTTGACAAACAAATTCTAATTTCAACCGAAGAACCACAAAACATAATAAAGAAACTAGAAAATGTATATTTAAATATGTAATTTTTTTAATTGTAATTTTACTATGTTATTAGCAACTTTCAACACCACAAAGTTGCAATTTTGAAATTGTATTACAAAAAAATCATATTTCTATTAAATAATAAAGAGGCACAAAAACAGTCTTAGGATGTTTTTATTACACTATCTTGTTCAATTATTGAGGTGTTTATATATGTTATTTTTTAAATTAAGTGCAAAAAAAATTAAACTGGAAAACCTGATCCCGTACCGATAAGACCGGTCCCCTTTTCTGACGGGACCAAGAATGGCACGGGACATCGGCGGATCCCGCCAGTCCCGCCGTTAGACCGGTCCCGCCCTACCCCCATCCCGTCAAGTCCCATCTCGTCGGGACCCGTCCCGTTAGCCACCCTTACTTTAGTCTGAACCCATGAGGAGACAGTTGTGGTTGACAATATTTTTCATTTAGACATCTCAACTAAACGTTGTTTCATTTAGATACTTGAGGTAAGACTAGACTAACGGGAGCTTAGTGCACCGAGCTGCTCTTTAGGTAGGACTAGACTATGTCATTTAGACAGTGTTCGCTGAGTTGATATAGTGAGTGTGATACACTCATTAGTGGCTCGTGAGAGGCCTTAATTAGTGAATTTTTGTTTTATTTTTTCTCTGCCTCTTCCCCTTTTTTCTCAGCCATTTCCGAAGTTTAAACTCCTCAATGAAGGTTCTGAAAAATGTATTTTATCTTCTTTCTTCACCTCCATTGCTTTCACTATTCTTACTTTTAAATAAGATTTTTATCATAAACAAACCCAAACAAATTGTAGAGGTCATTTCTAAATCAATTACTAGAACCAACAAGTTGTAGAGGTCATTTCCTGAAATTAGAAGGCAAATCCTTTTACTTTTCCTCTATGAACTTGGCTATTGCCACTTGACTCGAACCAGTTCTCTCCTTCAACATCATTATGGCTTCTGATACCATCTGCACAAATCCCAAATCCCATCATTTTAAACATCAAATTTACATACCAAATCATAAGAATTGTACTTGAAATTTCATGCTTCAAGAGTTAATTTTACAAACATGAATTTAGGGCCCGAAAAATGTCAAGAGCTTCTGGAAAGAATGATTTTCTTGACCTAATCAGAACTTAATTTTAAGGACAAGTGGCTAAGGAAGACACTTTTCTTTGATTCTAGTGGAATGTGGGAGGTGAATTCTCAGGTGGGCAGGAGAAAACGATGGAAGACCTGCGGGGGTGGGGAGGTGGAGACGTTTGAAATTTGTGTTTTTTGTTACACTTATAATTTATTATTTTTAATACAAAAATGTCACGTGTTTTAAATTAATTCAGCTTTTTGTTACGTCATCGGCGAGTGTATTGCACACTCTTTATATGTTTGGCTGAGTCTAATTGGTATAAAATTCGGGTAGTGTAAGTGGTCAATAGAAACACCCCTAATTGAAATGTTTAGGTGAAAAATATTGTCATGATGCTAATGCCATTGGCCCTTGCAATCAAAACAGGAAGGCCAAAGATTACATAATGAAAAACCGTGCAGGAGAAAATGTTTGGATATATTGAGAAAGTGTAAAATGGAAAATGTTGTAAAAAATGTTAATAGAGGATATCCACGAAAAATAGGGAGCAGTTTCCTTATACAAAGTAATTTACTTTACTATAAAACTCTTAACTTGTCATGTAATGTTGATGCATTTATCCGCTAGAGAATAAGTAAATATTATAATATTTTTGTCTACTTATGTGTTTTTCCCTAAAAAGAAGTCCACTTGAAGTTACAAGACATCCATTCATATTTCATGATTTCACCCATTCAACCAAGGAAGTTTCGCACGATAAAAATCGTTGAGATTTTGAACTGGTTAGCTACATGCTATTCAAAGGGGAAAAAATCAATTAATGAAACTTATTAAACTTATATGAATTGGATTATGAAGTTAAATCTGGTAGTTCAAATTTTGTTGAAATTTTATGGATAGTATATTTTGACACCACTATTTAACCTGTATCCATCTTTAAAAAAAGTTTGCGCATATATCTACTTGGAACATGTGGTGTTTAATTAAATTTTGGCTTTAAAAAATCAAACTTCAAAACAAAATGTTTATAGTTATATATGAGTGAAGTTCATGCTTTTCTGTCTGAAGTGTGGGCAAAAATGGTCGAATTTCAGTCATTTTTGCTTGAATTACAGCCATATATGGCTGGACTATTACTTAAAATTTAAATTTTTTGTGCATTAATTTAGGACATAACTGGCTGAGTCGGGCAAAATTGACTAAATTTGAGTCGTATGTGCCTGAAGCAAGGCAAAAATGACAGAACTTCTTTAGCCACATATGGCTAAAACTTACTAAGACTGGACTTTAGCCATATAAAACTTTAGATATTGTGTCTGAAGTTAGACTTTGTCAAAAGTAGACACAAGTTAAATGACGACATCAAAATAGGATACTCGTGCACATTGACTTCAAACTCCTAGGTCTAAAGTTTGAGATTACTAGGCAAAACGACTGATAAAAAGAGTCTAAAGTTTTGAATTGCAAGACCAAACTATAGATAAAAATATTTAAGGTTTATTTATTTTTAAATTTGAAGGGTGTCAAATGCTACGGAAAGAAAAAACAAGAGATGAAATAAATCGGATGCCAATTCTGTTTTCGAATGTCGGCAATTATGTCGTCCGACACCAGTAACAACACTTAGCAAAATAGAAAATTTAAAGAGTAAATGCAGCGGAATTTAAAGAACACAAAGGTTTAAATTTTCATAAGTTATATATATTATATAACTTATGATGGTCAATGACCAAATGTATTGTATATATTATATACAACAGTACAAATTCATTTCTTTACATATTTACAAATATAAAACGGAAAATAATTAAAAGTTGAAGTCGCAGATGACTTCTGCCTGAAAAATCTAACTAAGTAGACATAGACAACCTCTCATTACAATCGCTCCATACAAAACTAATTTAGAATCTAAATAGCAATTGTAATGTTGGACAGAATGTTGTCAGCACACTCAGGCAACACTGGTGATCCAGATTTCTAAGATGAAATTTTGAGAGCTCTCTTGGTATTTTTTCTTTCTGATTCTGGATATCGATTCACTGTAGTAGCCTCTTTATTTACAGTATAAAGTCTTCATTGAAAGGCTCATCGATCGGTTGTGGAGGCTGAGGGAAAGGTGGTAGCTGGTAGGATTTGTTGGAGACGATCAAGAAGCAAAAACCTCTAACAACTTTAACTTGTTCCTCACGAAAAGCAGCAGTCTTGATTCGTTCTTCACACGTGTTTATCAACTCCTTTTTACCTTGTCAATTCATATTTACTACATAGTAATCATTACGTGAAGTAAGGCAAAATTAGTTCTGAAAATATTGGTCCGAATGTTGTGGAACATTTGTCCCAATATTCTTATACATTCAAATCAATACTTCAGGAGATATGTTGGGTCAAATGTCACAACATTAACAATCTCTCCCTTTTTGTCTTTCTTCACAAAACTCGTTAAAATGTAAAGTTAACTTATGGTGTTGTCACAAATGTTGTTCAACATCTGTGATCAACAATTTCAAGGTCATCCTCCCCCTTAACATATGATGGCATACAAGAAAACATGTGTATACCAATTCATATGATTAGAAAAAAATATGAGCACATATACACATCATCCAATATATACAAAACATGAATAGAAATAAACCATTGTTAACAAATATCCACATCAATCCATCAAACCATTGAACAAACATTTACATCTTAGGTTTAGCAACATCATTCAGTTTCCTCCTTGCTCATCATATAGCAGCAGCAGCTTCCAGCAGTTTTCTACCCCTACATAACAATTTCAGCTTCCTCTGCAGCATAGCTTCTTTAGTTTCTTCCTCCCTCATCACCAACATAGCAATTTTAACCATCAGCAGCATAGCAGATTTAGCTTCACCCCCCTGCATCAACATCATTTCCCCTTTTTTGTGAAGAAAGTAGCTTCATGAAATGGTTTCTAGCTTGTATCAGGGCATTCCTTGCAGCATCAACGTCAGTAATTTGTTAGTTGATTTTTACAATTTGATCCACAAGTCATTCTGTAGATGGTGTAGACTATCTTGGATCAGTGTTGCCCAGAATATTTGTGACATTTTTGGCAACATTTTCACTTTTAGTTTCCTTCTTCCAAGGCAAGTCGATGACTATGTCTTTGCTCTTCAAAATTGCTTTATTTGCAGTGTAAAGGTCAGGAGCCTTCCCTAAAGTGTCTTCTCTCTTAGGCTCGAAGCCTTGGGTGGTTAATACTTTGTAGATCATAGAGGGAAAATGAAGGATTGAAGTTGATTCTTTCTCAGCCGAGTTGGAAGTTTGATGAAATATCATTTTTTCCAAATCAACTTTCAAACCTTTCCCAACTTTATACAAAAGGGTAGCTTGTTCAGATGTCACAATTGACTCATTCATTGAAGGAAGTCAATTGTGAATAGAAATTTTGTGGAGGGTAAAAAATAGGGCCGTTAGTTTGGAGGCTTGACATCTAGGGATCCATTTCTTCATTATACCTCCAGTGAGGTATTCAATTATTTCATCTCTATTGTCTATCACCTGTTCAGCTTCTCTAACGTCATCTCCAAAATTTTGGCCAATATATTGATTTATGATAGCAGGCGTAAATAGATATACCTTGTTATAGAGATATACCTTCCCAAATTTCTTTGAGGAGGTATCTTCTATAGCAGAGCTTAAATTCGCATAAAACAACCTTACTATCTCATCAATATATGGTTCTTTTTCAGTAACAGAACCAAGAAGTTGTATGTCCTTTAAGAATTCTACCAAACCATAATCAGTACAGAAAGAAGTATCTAACACTCTCTCAAGTCTAATTACTCTATTCTTGTAAAAATCATATCATGGTTAACTTTAGAATAGAATTTATCTGGAAAAAACAGATACCTCAATGTTTGAATCAGACATGTCTGAACTGATGAATTTGGTACTATTGGAGGATGTTGTGGTGTGTGTCTCTTCGGATGTTGGCTAAAATGTTGCTTGAGATATTGTGGCATCTGTGGCAACATTTGGAGCAGCGCTTGTCCTTGTGGTCCTGGGAACTCCCTTTGTAAAAAATTGTTTCAATGGGGTTTCATCTGGGATTTCCCTTTCTTGAGGCACATTGGGTTGTTCAGAAGCAGATGATTCTTTCTCAGTTGAATAAGCATAGTTTGTATGTTCACTATTACTTCTTGAGTAAGTGGATTTAGATGTTTCACATTTAGTCATTTTGCTACTCGAACCTTTTTGGGTTGTTTTCTCAAACACTCTACTCGATTGGCGAGTAGGAAAGGTAGATGACCTTGGCCTTTTACCCAGAGATGAGGAATCAAAAATTTGATCGACATTTATAGGTTATTATTATCTCCAAGATAGTTGATATCTAAAGGTTCATCAAAACCTTTAAACACTATTGCTTTAGAAAGATCCTCAGGGAGATTTGAGGAAGAAGACTGGTCAGGTTGCTGAGGTGTATTTGATGGAGGGCTAATGCTCATGGGAGTGTTGGATGGAATGTTGGTTGACATTTGTTCTGACATTGCAGAGGTTTCCATCGGTGAGAATTGAGGAGAAGGTTTTGAGGAATTAAGGTTTGTGAAAGTGATTGGAGTTTGATTTGGTGTTTCCATCGGGTAGGTAGGAAGGTATACACCTATGAGCTTTTCTTTTTCTTTTTTTGTAAAAAAATAACAAATGAGGAATATTTATATACATGGCAAACATTTTCTTAGCAACAAGAATCCCTTAGTTTTAGGTGTTTCAATTTTACACAATAACTTACACCTAAAATATTAGGATAAAAAAAATAAACATCACGGTTGGAATAAAATTTAATCTAATAATTTTAAATTCTTAAATTCCATTAAATAAGTCATATAATATGGAGTAAGATATGATATTTCAACGATCAGATAAGCACAACATCCCAACACATATCAGATTCTGAAAATGTCAACAGAAATATTGGCAACATTTTGGACGACACAAGTATTTTAATTCCACAAGAATTTTCAGGTTTGACAACAAACCAAGATACGTTTTATATGCACTTTATGAGTTTGACCACTGGACCAACGTAACATTTTTCCATCGTGTCATTGGTCTAATCATATAACATATATAAATGATTTTTTCATGTAAAAAATAATAATACTTTTATGATATTCTCAAATCTCTTTTGAAGCACTCGATACTCCTATAGAATAGGAACAATATCTTTCCACGGGATTTGGCCATTTTTCACAATTGCTAAATATTTGCAAAGGCTTTGTCTTATTTTGATACTCCATTTTTATGATATAAATATATATATCATCGCAGAGAACGATATCAATTTGATAACATGTTCTTATTGAAGGAGCATGCTTGTGTGATCAAAAGTTATGCACCATATATCAACAATAATCAGTTAGTGATATAACATAAGTAAATGTCACCCGAAATGTTAGACAACATGTCAGCCGACATTCACCAAAAACATGTCTTTTTAGAGATTACAACGACCAAGAGATTTCTTTAAACTAGAAAATCTCTCATGGTCCAAAGCTTTTTGTAAAAATATCAGTTAGTTGATGAAGAGTGTTAACATGTTCAATTTGAACTAGCTGTTTTTCAACTAAATCTCTTAAAAAATGATGTCTAATATCAATATATTTTGTACGTGAATGCTGAACTAGATTTTTGGAAATATTTATAGCACTCAAATTATCACAGTACAATATCAAAATGTTGCTAGTAAATTCATAGTCGTCTAACATGTGTCATAGCCATATTAATTGAGAGCAACAACTTTCAGCTGCTACATATTCAGATTCAGCAGTTGAAAGTGAGACACAGTTTTGTTTACGACTATACCATGAAACAAGGTTATTGCCAAGATAAAAAAATATCATCCACTTGTACTTTTTCTATCATCCATATCTCCAGCTCAATCCGAGTCACTAAATCCTATTAAGTTGGTATTAGTGTCTTTGGAGTACCAAATTCTCAACTCACATGTGCCAACAACATATCGAATAATACGTTTCACGGCATTTAAGTGGGACATTTTGGGACAGGCTTGAAAACGTGCTCAAACACAAACCCTAAATATAATATCTGGGCGACTAGCAGTAAGATAAAGAAGGCTACCTATCATAGATCGATATAATGTTGGGTCGACATTTTCACCAACATTATCCTTACATACCTTCTGCGATGAACTCATTGGCGTTTTCATCTGTTTAGCGTTCTCCAAACCAAATTTATTGACTAGATTCTTGGCATATTTACTATGTGAGATGAAAATTCCATCTTCACTTTGTTTTATCTGCAAGCCTAAGAAAAAAGTTAATTCCCCAATCATGTTCATTTCAAATGTCGATGACATAACTTCAACAAATGAATTTAGGTACGATTGTGAAGTCGATCCAAAGACTATGTCATCCACGTAGATTTGAGCAATTATAATTTCTACACCGTGTCGTTTAATAAACAAAGTACGATCAGCTTCGAGATTATGTCTGCAATGGACTCCATAACAAATCAAAGACTGTAACAAGAAGTACCCTTGTTCTTGGAATGCTTACAACTGTTCTCTCAGTCCTATATTCTGCTCTTCATGCTGGATCTTCAACTACTTTTATGTCTCCACCATCTTTTCCCAGATCAGGTACCAGAAAACTTTTGATGCTCTTCTTCCATAGCTCACTGAATGACTTAAGATTTATCAACCCACTTTCTCAAGGTTCCTTTCTCACGAAGACTCCTGTGAATGATCAGCCTATTGTCAATATACTATGATAGGCAGTGGTGACTTTTAGGAAATCTGTATAAAGTCCTTGTCAAAAAGTAATAGTGCTTATGCTTTCTTAAGAATTGATGTTCTAGCATGTAATACCTGTCATAGTGTATGTGCATTGGCCTAGGTGAATTAAGATTGCTAAATTGTTACTCATTTGTAGAGATATACTCCTACAGAATCATAAGAGACGTCAGTTGTTTCTATCAAATATCAAAACTCGAATGTAAAGCGATAGTATATTGGTAAATCCCACACCACACAAGCTGTTGTGATCCATCCATTCATGAGCAATAGTCATCAAAGGGCTTGTCCTTGATGCAGCTGATATCTTGCTGTAGAATTTCTATCTGCATATTGACAAGTACCAATTTTCTGTTATTGGTGAGAAAAAATCCTTTCTTGATTCCGAGGAGCTGGAATCTGAGAAAGGATCAGCAGAAGCACGGCCAGTGAGCTACTCCTATTACATTCTTCCATCTGATATTTGCTCTGGCTAGCATGTATTCTGCAATGCTTCTTTCTGGGTGGACTAGCAGTTCTGAGAGTGAAGAGCTAATTGATGTTGGCTGGACATCTCTCTGGGTTCGTATATGTACAGAATGGGTTACTGCTGGACTGTATGTTTGGTCCCTTGTGGCTCCACTTGAATTCTATTAATCGTTATATAATGATCAATATGTAGATATCTCTCTTTGTTAATGATTGTGTGTGTCTTCGACTTGTATCAAGCTTGTTATGTAAATATGAAATGCCCTTAATGGTTCCACTGAATGACCAAGATGTAGTTATATTTGTCTGTTGATAAATGTAATAGTAATTTTTATCTAGCTTTGCATGATGCTTTACTTGCTCCCCCCCCCCCCCCCCGCCTCTTTGTCTCTTGGTCTTTTGCTGCTTCCTTTACATCATGTTGATTATCCTTATTGAACGGACTTCCTATTCCTCAATTTCTTCAGTACAAGGCATTGTTCTTTGGCTTAAGCCTTAAAGCATCTATAAGTTTTAGTATTATGACAACCTTAGGCCTCATTTGTTTGCACTAAGAAGGTCTGAATTTGAATGATTAAGATTTTAGCTCATTAAATGTATTTGTTTTTCTCTTAATAGGTCTGAATATATCTGACTCGGTCAGATCTGTGAAAGAGCCTGGACACCGTCAGACTCTTCTAAAAACGCTAATTTATTTGCTGAAAAAGCTGTACATTATATTTGCTTCAGCATAAAATCTACGTCTGCTTCTCTGTTTTTCTCCAGTATCTGCGCCTGTCCTTGCTCTCTTTCTCCAAGTATCAGTCGGCTACTCAATTTTTTTTCTCTTGAAAAGGTAAGATTCAAAACTTTTATAAGTACTCTGTTTATTAATTTGTCATATTCACAATATTCAAGAACTCTGAATTTCTGTTGTGTATTCTTTTTGATTCACTAAAGTGCAAAACACGTTATAAATACCTAAAGTTAGTCGAAGATTGTTTGAAAAACTCAATGCCCTGCTCTATGTTGGAAAAAGCTATGTTCAATGTTTGATGGTTCTATCCTTGAAATCCCCAAGTTTCAATGCCCTGCTCTACTGCTTCCTATATTCAATTTAGTTAGTTCAGTTCGGATTTCAACAGATTTCGAGAATCAAACTTTTTTACTTTGACCGTGAATTCCAATATACAATCTTTTAAGTTTTATTCAAAATAATTTAAATACTTAGAAGCTACATAAAAGTGCTATAGTCACAATAATTAACAATTTAAAACTCTCGAAAAATGAAAAGTATTACCTAATTGAGATAGGAAGAGTACTAATTTTTTGAATAAAAATCATGTTCCGGAAGACAGCTGATTTGGAAGGAACGGGATTAAGATATCTTCTCCGTTAAGGAGTTTTGAAATAAAATCATATTCCTTTATCTGCTGTTACAAATGTTTTAGAGTTTTGTTGTGAGTTGTGGTGTGATTAGCTTCAGATTGTTGAATGGTCAAATTTTAAGAACTTCAGTCATGAGCCTAATATTGCAGCTAGGAGAAATTAGTATAATATATTTTGCACAAAGCTATTAAATTCATGTTAATACGAACATGGTGGCAAAGTTGCTTAGCATATTATATTTAGATAATTAAACAGCTTTAATAATTTATTTGATTGTTTACAGGATAAACATATTGCTTAGAGATAATTGTGTTGAAGAACCTTTAGTTTTAGAGCTCATAATTTGCCTAAGAGGAAATTTATTTATAGGCAAAGTAGCTATGGAATGTTATCTAGTATCCATTGACTCTCTGTAGTTGTAATTTGCCTCAAATAATTATTTGCTTACGGTTAGTTTAATGGATTTAAATTAAAATAGTATGAGGAACTTTTACACCAATATTTGCAAGGTTACCATGTTGGATTTGAGGTATTGTTTTACTTTGTTGGATAAGTTTGATTAATAGATTAATTTATGTTGTATTTAAATTTTATGATTACATTTTATTACAACAATTTTGTTTATTGATATATCATTTTTTAATATTTCAGATAGTTCGATAATTGTATCAAACATAAAATATTCATTTATATCTTTAAATACTTTAATTTGTCTCTCAAATAATAATTTTATTGTTTAAATTAACATTTTATCTAATATTTCTTGATATAATTTTACTTTTTTATTTGAATTATATATTTATTATGTTTAAATATTGATATATTATACACATTCAGATGATAAAAAATAAGCAGTCTTAATCACTCCATGTTAAAATTTACAGACATCTTAATATTCAAATGTGTATTCAGATTTAAACATTTTAATATTAAAAAAATAAATGTGGCCTTACTTCCTCCTGTCTATGCAGTTCCCATTTCCTTCTGAAGGAATGTCTGGAAAAGGGAGGTTAAACTTCAACAAGTGAGTTCAAGATTTCATTAAGACAAATGATATGTTATTTCAGAGTTCAATTAACTACTACTACTTAGCAAAAATAGAATATCCATTTAAGTGCGTCCAAAAATGTCAAATTTTACACTTGTTTAACTTTATAAGGGTAGAATAGTATAAATCTCCTTGAGTGGAGTCTTTTCATTAATACAATATATATAGTGTATACAATATTAATCCTAATTGAATGAAAATCTCTACTTTACATAATTACACTAAAGTATTAATTACATAATATACGGAGAATATATATAAATATATTCGCTATCACACCCCCTCAGTCGGAGCGGGAGGAGGCCGGACGCTGATACTGGATCTGAAGTAAAGGAACAACTGCCGTGGAAGCCCCTTAGTGAAGATATATGCGTACTGATACGAAGAAGGAACATATAACACCCTAACATGACCCATGGCAACCTTCTCACGAACAAAGTGGATATCCATCTCAATATGTTTGGTTCGCTGATGCTGAATCGGGTTATGAGACAAGTAGACAACAGATATGTTGTCACTGTAAATCATAGACGCCTTATGCAAGGGACAATGAAGCTCTAGAAGGAGGTTTCGGAGCCAACAGATCTCAGCAACAACGTTCGCAATGCCTATATATTCTGTTTTTGCACTCGAACGGGAAAGTGTGGCTTACCGCTTGGCAGACCACGAGATGAGGTTATCTCCTAAAAAACATAATAGCCGGAAGTGGATCGATGTGTCGTCGGACAGCCTGCCCAATCAGCGTCCGTATATGATATCAGTCTGGTCGGTGCAGAGGGATAGAGATGTAATCCATAGTCAAAAGTACCCTTAACGTACCGAATGATACGTTTAAGAGCGGCAAAGTGAGGCTTCTTGGGGCGTGCATAAATAAACACACATGCTGAACAACATAGGAAATATCAGGCCTAGTGAATGTAAGTTACTGAAGAGCACCAGCGAGACTTCTATAAAGAGAGGGATCGAGCACCGGATCCCCGTCATCAGCACTGAGTTTTGACTTTGAGTCGACTGGAGTAGGCATGATCATGCAGTTTTCAGTTTTAGCACTATAAACAATTTCTTTGGCATACTTATGCTGACATAGGAACATAGCATTGGCAGATCTGGTCACAGAAATCCCCAGAAAATAACTCAACTTCCCCAAGTCTGTCATAGCAAATTCGAATTTGACCAGGGTAATGATCTCATTTTTCAGCACATCAGAAGAGGCAGTCAAAACAATATCATGCACATATAGAAAAAGGTATGCAATGACACGACCTCGATGAAAAATAAAAAGTGAATTGTCACTTTTGCTACAAATGAACCCAATATGCATGATGTAAGTGGCAAAACGCTCATACCAAACCCTGGGGGCCTATTTCAATCCATATAGTGACTTACGGAGACGGTAGACATACCGAGGAACCTCTGGATGCACAAAGACAGACGGTTGATGCATGTAAATAGTTTCTTTCAAATCCACATGTAAGAACATATTTTTTACATCAAGTTGATGAATCGGTCATTTCTTGCCCATAGATATGCTCAGAAAAATGCAAATGGTTGCCGGTTTAACCACCGGATTGAAGGTCTCACCACAATCAATACCCTCATGTTGCCTTGTGCCATTTGCCACAAGTTTGGCCTTATAGCGTTCAAGCTCACCATTATCTCTGAACTTGTGACGAAAGAACCACATACATCGAATCACATTCACCCCCTCTGGTCTCGGGATAAGATCCCAAGTGTGCTGAGTAGTAAGCGCATCAAATTCCTCACGCATGGCCGAATTTCAATTCGAGTCAAGCTTTTCTAGTTTCGGGTTTTTGGGTATAAGGGATATAACTTGAGTGGATAGGTTGAAGAGGACTTTTGGTTTGAAAATTTTGTGTTAGGCACGGATTTCCATTCGGCGTGTGGGAATAAGGGAAATGGTGTGGGGCAGTGACGGGTGTTGTCTCGGAGAATGGGGTGAGGCGGACGATGAATCTAGGCAGTGGGGCATGAGGGTTGGCGATAGTAAATGTGGGAAGTGGGTTGTCGAGTTGTTGGCAGGAACGTTGGGTGGGGTTGCGTTTGTCGGAAATGGGAAGTGGGGTGGAGTTGCGGTAACGGGAGGCTGGGTGGTGCAGTGGATGGATTCGAGAGCAGTGGGGTGGCCAACGGGCAATGGAGCAATGGCGGAGAAGTTGTCGGGGGCAGTGGGCGTAGAGGAGCCAGACTGGGAAATCCACGTAATATGTTTTGTAGGAGAGGGGAAGTAGTTGAATCGTCAAGAAAGTCGTAGTCGAGGACGTGACACAGACTGATGGTGGAATAAGGGAAGACATTCTCCTCAAACGTGACGTGACGTGACGAGAGATAAGGACTTTATTTGTGGACGGATCAAAGCATAAGTAACCTCTGTGATTTGGCGGGAATCCCAAGAAAATGCAAGGAGTGGTCCTAGGTTCTAACTTGTGAGGAGTCGTAGAGGCGAGATTAGGGTAGCATAGACAATCGAAAGTGCGTATGTGACCATATGTGGGGATTCGATGGAATAGAATTTCTGTAGGGGTTCTATTATGGAGGGTACTGGTAGGTAATATATTAAGTATGTGTTCTACCAATTTTAATGCATATACCCAAAAAGTAGGTGGAAGAGAAGCATGAAAGAGCATTGTACGAATCATATTGTTAATGATACGTATGACTCTTTTGGCTTTACCATTTTGAGGAGAGGTATGGGGGCACGAGAATCAAAATACCATGCCATTATCCGCATAAAATTTATGAAAGGGGGAATTATAAACTCACGACCATTGTCACATTGGAATGATTTGATGTCTTTTTCAAATTGAGTTTTAATATGTGTGCGAAATTCAAGAAACGTGGAGTAAACTTGAGACTTAAATTTGAGCGGATAGACCAAAAGAAAATGAGAGAAATCATCTAACAAAACCAAATAATATTTATGATCGAGTTTGCTAGCGATGGGAGATGTCCATAAATCCGCATTAATAATGTCAAAGGGAGAAAAAGTAGCACTTAAAGATGACATAAACGGAAGTCTAACATGTTTTTCTAAATGACAAGAATAGCAAATTGGGGCAAGTTTCCCCTTATTACATGTAATTAAATTTTGACTTCAAAAAAGTTTAAAATTGGAGCTCCCGGGTGTCCAAGTCTGTTGTGCCACAGATAGAGAGATCGCATCAAGGGATGTGTAGGGGTTGATACTAGCAGCGGAAGTGGATGAGAAAGGATAGAGGTCCCCCACACTATTGCATCTTGTAAGAGGTGTCCCCGTACGTAGGTCCTTCACAGAAAAACCAAAGGGGTCAAACTCAAGAGATACATAATTATCAATAGCAAATTTTCTAACAGAGATTAAGTTTTTAATGATATTAGGAGCATAAAGTACGTTGCGGAGGGAAAAAGAAGGGTGAGGTTTCGGTGTATGGGTGGTGCCATACCCTTGAATTGGAATGCGATTGGCATTTTCGACCAAAATAAATTGAGGATTGCGCAAATTAAATAGGTGTGGAAGATTATCAGAGTTACGAGTGAGGTAGGATGTGGCACCCGTGTCCATGTACCAAGCATCGTCGGGCTACTGTAAATTCATGGTGTTGTAAGCCTGGGCCAATTCTATTGGTGTGAGAATTCCGGATTAGGCAATGGACTGTGATGTGAGCCTGTTGCGAGAGGCCCGCCGAGCGTGTGCTAGGAGGAGGGCCCATCACACTGGGTTGCTGCCAATGGGATGAGGCAGTCGGGTAAGTGCAGGGGGCGAGTCCTAATTCCCTAAAAAATGCCAAGGTAGTGAGTCGGGCCACTGGAGTGGGTACCGAGCCTGTTGATGTGGCTGGCCGATCGAATTGGGTCTTTCCCATCGGCCTTTGCCTCTGTCGCCTCGTCCTCCACCACGACCTCGTCCTCTACCGCCACTGCGGTTGTTGTTTGTCGGTGTGGTCGGCTGGTGCGGTGGTGGTCGTCGGTGCATCAACCACCAATGCCTTTTGATTGTGTTCATCCTGTTTGGCACATCTAGTTTCTTCCAAGAGCAATTGTGACCGGGCATGTTGAAGCTGGGTAGGGGATCAACCTGTTGTATCATCATCACGAGTGTGTCGTATTTACCCTTTGGCAAGCCATTAATTAGTTGCAAGACCATCTTAGTTTCCGAAATCGGAGTGCCCACATTGGATAATTGATCGGCAACTAATTTTAATTGTTTGCAATAGTCGGACATGTTTGCAAAGTTTTCAATACGTGTGTTATTGAATTGTTTCTCAAGATACACGACACGTGTATGTTTGTTGTCCTGAAAAATTTCCTCCAACCTTGTCCATAGCTCGCAAGCCGAAGCACCTATTTTCATAATAATATGAAGCAAATCCTTGGATATGGTGCCATGAATCCATTGCTTGACGATTGCGTCTAGCCGGCGCCACATCGTGTTGTCGACGTCGATAGAACGGGGGTATGTGTTGCCAATATGATGAAGCACGTTGTATGCACATGCATGAATGTGAAATAGTTCAACCCACGATGCATATTGTCCATCCGCTTGATCAAGAACCAAAGGAATAAAGTTTTGATATTGGTTACGGCGAACGCCGGATGGAAAGAGGTAGGAGATGAGAAGGGTGGGGGTTTTGTGTGACGACTGAGGTGGAGGAGGAACCCACAGGAGAATTGAGAGAAGCCATTAGTGGGCTGTTTTCGGTGGTCAAGAGGAGAGAAAAAAATTAGGGTAGGGTTGCCGCCGCCAGTAGAAAGGGGGGGGGGGGGCGAGCAAGCAAGAAAGAATAGAAAGAGAGGTGTTTAATGTTTGGCTCTTGATACCATGTTGAATAGTGTAAATCTCCTTGAGTGGAGTCTTTTCATTAATACAATATATATAGTGTATACAATATTAATCCTAATTGAATGAGAATCTCTACTTTACATAATTACACTAAAGTATTAATTACAGAATATACGGCGAATATATTTATATTCGCTATCATTAAGTTTTTATTCATAAATAGCGAAAAGATGGTACTCTACTGCTTATTTCAGTATGTTTTTCTAATTTGGAATTAGAATGTTTTTGGAAAAATCTTTTGGAAAAAGAAAAAAATCTTATTGAAAGTTTATAAGGTTGAGTCGAGATGAATTTACACTTGATTTTTTATTTCAAATAAAAAAATTGTGATTTGATATTAATGCATTTTGTTTTATATCAAAAGATACTTGCATCGATTTTCTAATAAAGTTTTGTCACATTTTTGACTGAGAGTCAATGATACTTGTTAAGTACGGTGACGTTGTACTCAACCCTCTTTAGTTGATGTGTAATCTGTGATGAGCGAACAGAGTTAGGATTGATGATCTCTTTCTTAGGTATATGTTGAAGGCGCCACTCTTATTTCGTGGTAGCTAGTATGTTTCTTATTTTTTTTCTTTAGTCGGGATTGTCCCCGAAATTTAATTATATTCGGCTGTATAGCGATTTCATAGATAGTTGTGTTGGGTCTTAATAATAAATTGTATGATATACATGGAAAGACATTTATTTTATTTTTGATTTCATTGTTTTTATGAAACATTCGGTCCTTTCTCATACCCTGTGCATAGCGATAACTTAGTGCATCGGACTGTCCTTTTTTATTTTTATAAAATGATTCATGTGTGATTTTGAAGTTGAGAACGTTATGATGGATTTGAGAATGCATACAACTTTCATATGGCTTCTGTGGTTGGTCTTAATGCATATAACAGGGTGCATCATATGAGTTTGGTTCGCTCGGATCGAGTAGTGTGCCCGGGTGCTAGTCATGTAGATTTGGGGCGTGACAATTGCATGTACTCTATCTTAATTTCCTAGTCATTATTTTAAATATTTTGAGAGATTTGTTTTGTTCGCTTATGAGCAACTGAATGTTTATTGTTTTCGAGATATTTTTATTTATAGATGTAGTTTTATACTTAATAAAAACGAATAGCAATTGCTATAAAAAGGTTGTATCCTTTAATAGGTAACTAAATGTCCTTTAAATCTATTGAATTGTTGACTTCAGTGAAAAAATTATAGTATCTATTTAAATAGTTCTTTTAGCAGCTCATTAGTGACATAAAGTTTTATTTCGCCCTCCTCACACTATAAAATTGATGTTCATTGCCTGGCTTTCGATTAGGAATTTTACGCCGCCACCAAAGCAGATAGAGTATTGACTTTTTGAATTTCTTGCATATACCCTGTAGTTGCCAAGGTTATTGTCACAACTTTAATTCTCATGTCCACGTCGATTTGCACCTATGGTCAAAGTAAGTTTACTATTCTTGATCTTATTCTCTTATGCTTTTCTTTTCACAAACAGATTTAACATTCTTATTCCCTCTTCCATCAAATTTAAGTTGTTAAAATATTTCAACTGTGGTTTTTATATTTTAAAAGTTGAACAGTTTTCATTTTTTTTATTTATTGAAATGTATTTATTGTTATAAGCATGTGTGAATAGTTAAGTATTATTGCCTTTAGACCATTCATAGAACACATTCCATTTATTATTTCAACATAAAAGATCAAGTGCAAACAAAATTAAAGGTCATAAATAAACTACTTAAGCATGAATTCAATTAAATAAAAACATGAAATTTGTTAAGATTTTAAATCATGGTTTCCAACATAATTCGAACGCTCAAATAATGACCAAGATATCAAATATCATTCTCTATTTACAAAATCTGAATGTGTTTCAGTTATTCAAGGTAAATTTAATATATTGTGCCCTAACATCAAATTAATGCCTTGTATGAAAACGTTAGCTCATAAGTTGCAAATTTCATATATTCCTATCGTTTAAAAATTACTTGATTTTGAATGTTATATTTGTTGAAGACAATCCCTTTAAAGTCATGTCCCCTTATTAAACTACAACTTTAATTTAAAATTTCTAGGTCATAGTTTACATAGATATTAGGATTATTAACAAATTAAAATAGGTAAAGGGGAGGGCATTGACAATGAAATCTACCCCAAAACCCGTAACTTTTCATGCACTAAAAAGTTATCATAAAAGTTGTTATGCTATAATTTACATACAATAAATAGTATACTATATATTAGGAAATATATGAGCATGAAGTTCACAGACAAACTCACTTAAGTATGCTTCTAACTCCACAGAGAAATTCATCAAGTTTTTTCCTAATAATATATTTTTCAATCGAATGAAAAATAATGGAGTAATAAGATAAATGTTCTCTAACACATAATCAATCAACCATTCATTCAAAAACTAAAAAGTTAAAAAGATCCAAATACCCTTCTAAATATGTTAGTATGTAATAATAATATTTATTAAAAATAAAAAAATAATTTTATTTGAAGTGTTATTCCTAAAAGGTTATGTCCTTTTAATAAACTGTAAAAGGAACAAAAATGACCGTGGACTATCCGAAAAGGTTTAAAAATATCATTTGTTCATCTATTTTCCTAAAAATATTCCTCCATTCATTGTTCTGGCTCACTTATGCCTTTAAAACTAACACTACTACTACTCCTCCACACATCAAAACAAGCACCCCTTTCATCTCAAATCTAACGGGCTGATCTTTAATTTTTTGACCCTCAATTCGTTGGTCTTTAATTTTTGCCCCTATTTCTTATTTAACGAAAATTTATGGGCCAAAGTACTCTTTATTCGCGGGTCTACTAAATCAGAAATTGTAGGTTCGAATCTCAGTAGAGGTAACAAAAAATTCACAAGGCAAAATTTTCACATAAATTATGTCTATTCGACCAAAGTTATATAGAAACTATGCCCAAACTAGCTCGACAAAGCATAATCTCAATTTTTCAACTAAACTTTGTCGTCAAGTATAATTACATAGAAACTATGCCCCTTAAGGCATAATCTCTATACAACTTTGGTCGAATAGGTTTCTATGAAATCTTGCCTTGTGAATTTTTTTTTCTTTTTGAATCTGCTGGGATTCGAACCCACAACCTCATAGGTATTTTCGAAGGCATAATTACATAGAAACTATGTCCCTTAAGACATATTAAGACATAATTTCTATATAACTTTGTCCGAATATTTTCTAATGAAATATTGCCTTGCAATTTTTTTTCTTTTTGATTTTGCTGAGATTCGAATTCGAACTCACAACCTCAAGAGTATTTTTGAAATTAAAGACCACCAATGTGAGGGGCAAAAATTAAAGAGCACCCTAAACTAGGGACAATCGTGCGAATCGTGGGAATTGCCCAATCTAATACGACTTGTTGCCTCCTCTTCCAATTAGGATTCTAAGGTTCTACAAGTTCTCCTGTCTCCCATCTGCCATGCATCTTTCAAGCTTTAATAAAAAAAATTTAATTTAGTTACAAAATAATTTCGTATTCTATATCTTGACAATTTTTCATGCAACTGTTTTGTCGGTTTAAACATCCATCATTCTATTCTTGATTAGAGAGTCAAGTTTTGAGTAGGACTTCTCAAATTCAAAGAGAAACGGAAAATGCTCTCTAAACGGTTCAAGCTTCTAATTGTTTTTGGTCTATTCCTTATTCCAAAAGGTGGAATCTCCCACCCCAGGAGCCCCCACACCCCGGTCCGACAGGTCTGTGAAGGAGGTAAATCATGGTGACTCAATTGATTTCAAAGGTTAGACCAGTATCACGCTGCGCACAAGGGGCCCTCCTTTATTTCAAGAAGAAACCCCACACTGCCGCTGACGGGATTCGATCCTTGGTCTATTCCTACTTTGATCTTTGGACAAATAAAAGATTAACCTTTAGCACAATTGAGTTGCTCTTTTATTCTTGTTGAGGTTTTAGTGTTGAGTTTTCCATCTCCTTGAACATAAAATAACCCAGATAGAAATTAGATGCTAGAGATTGGTGACCAGCTTATACGCTTCCAAAAAACATATGCTGATGTGAGAATCTGAGAGCTTGCCTGACTTAACATTAAAGTATGTGTTGTTAACTTTATAACATCACTTTACAACAACTTTTTGATATGTATGCGTTTCTTAAAAATAAAGCAAAACTTTTAAGACATAAAACACCAATCAGAGCCGATGTTACTCATTTTAATATTTAAATTGTGATGTTGAAATATTAAGAAAATAAGGAAATAATTAAATTGAATATTTGAAATATTAGAGAAATTATCATCATTCGAACATCACTTTATCCCATTGAGTTTTATCCTCAACATAATATTAATAATATATACTCCTATATAATAACGCATAGTGGTAAAACAAAAAATGATTTTAACCAAGTGAGGAAAAAACGATTTAACCTATACAATTATAAAGTACAATAAGATTGAAGTAAAAAAATACTACAGTTCTTTCTCCCCATGTTTAAACTTTGATAGTTCATTCATACGTTCAGACGATATTCAATCAATTTGACCTGAACAAATAAATCACCGTAAGATGATCCACATTAATCATTCACATAAATTTGTACTTTGTTATTTCATGTCTAATTATTTATCAAAACTTTATTTTAAGAATGAGATTATTAATATTACTTTACTACACCAATATACTACATAAAAGATAAAACTAGTTATATAGAAAAAACAGTAGTATTAAAAAGTACTTAACCATGTACTACAATTCGGTATCGGTATTTTACGGTTGATCTCATCTTATACGGATACTTCATAGTAGTAGTATTATATCCATATACTGAAATTACAAAGACACCGTATGTGTTGCACTAAGTTAACTATCCAAGAAAGGAATAAATTCCCCAAGGCTAAAATCGGAAATTTACCTTCGCCGATCGCTCCATGTCAACAACCGACGGCGAACTCCACCGACCCGACTATCCTTCCCCTCACTCAACGAATCTCTCATTTCCTCTCTTTATGCATCTGAAACTAAACCTGCATCTCTGAATTTTGTGTATTTATCATCGTCATATAGATTCGGAGCAAGACAATTCAATGAGAGGTCGTGATTGGATCAATCTAATCCTGCCGGATGAGCTAATTATCGAGATATTCCGGCATCTGGAATCGAAGTCAAGCCGCGACGCGTGTGCACTCGTCTGTAACCGTTGGCTACGTCTCGAGCGGCTCAGTCGTCTCACTTTACGTATTGGTGCCTCCGGTTGCCCCGACGCGCTTGTCCAGCTACTCGCTCGCCGATTCGCCAATATCCGCAATGTATTTGTCGACGAGAGACTGTCCATTTCTCTCCCGATTCAACTTGTAAGCCTTTTAATTCACTATTTGATTATATTTATCGATCTAGAGTTAATATTTCACTCTCAAATTGAAGATTGGGATATGTATTGCATTCTAATTGGGAACTGAAAGTCTGTATGTCCCAGAGACAATCATTATTAGGAACAAATGTACTGGAACACATTCGTATTATTAATAAAATTAATATTTATGGCAGTTGCAGTTATTGAATTATTATTTGATTGTTTGTAATTATTCATTAATGTGCATCCCTTGAACTTGATCGACCTAATATCACTGAGAAGTTGAGTGTTCTCTCGAATATCCAATCGAGGAATGAATCCTATTTTTGGCTCAACTACCACCTTAATTTACATTATAATGTACCCAACACAAGCCGTATCTTATCCTATAAGGAGTTTAAGCTTAGGATAGGGTCAAAGTACATTGCTCTGTAAACAAGGTGCGTATTGACCTCAAGTCAAAGGACCTTCATCTCTCACACGCTGATAACACTTTAGACATGTATAACAAATAGTTTATCAGCAGGGTATACCAATACTTTTCGAAAGTATCCATGTATCCATCACTAGTAACCATTACTAGTAGCAGGTGAGACATACTACATCACCTGCTACTAGTATGTCGACTTATAACATATCATCGATATCTCATTTTCGATGATCATTAGTCGAGGCTATTTCAGAGTTACGCTCTATCATCAACATCTCACTCTATTAATGACAACGTAAGCTCAAGGGATGCACATTAATGAATAATTACAAACAATCAAATAATAATTCGATAATTGCAACTGCCATAAATATTAATCTTATTAATAATACGAATGTGTTCAAGTACATTTGTCCCTAATAATGATTGTCTCTAGGACATACATACTTTCAATCTCCCACTTGGCCTAGAGCCAATCTAATACCCATGTTTTCAAAATGACCATTATGCTTAACTAAGTTTAATGGTTTAGTAAACGGGTCAGCTAGATTATCATCTGTGGAAACATAGTCTAATCTTATTTCTTCAGTTTCCACCATCTCCTTGAGTATGTGGTATTTCCTCGATACATACTTGTTTCTGTTTGTTGATCTTGGTTCCTTAGCTTGCGCAATCGCACCAGTGTTGTCACAATAAATCGTTATTGGACAAGTGACACTTGGAACAACCCCTAGTTCCTTCAGGAACTCAGATATCGCGACAGCTTCTTTACCAGCATCCGATCCAGCAATATACTCGGCTTCAGTTGTCGAATCAGCAGTTGTAGCTTGCTTGGAACTTTTCCAACTCACTATTCCGCTATTGAAAATGAAGGCATATCCAGATTGAGATTTGAAGTCATCAAGATCTGTCTGGAAGCTAGCATCAGTGTACCTAGTACACACTAGCTTCTCTTGTCCACCATAGACTAAGAAATATTCTTTAGTTCGTTTAAGATACTTAAGAATACTCTTGACTGCTTTTCAATGTTCTTCCCGAGGATTCTGTTGGAATTTGCAAGTCATACTAAGTGCATAGGCCACATTTGGCCTCGTACAGGTCATGTCATACATGATAGATCCTATAGCTGAAGCATATGAGATTCTTTTCATGTGTTCAAGTTCTGCAACAGTAGAAGGACTATCCTTCTTTGATAACTTGATTCTTTGACCCATAGGAAGACTTCCTTTATTGGAGTTTTCCACAGAGAATCGTCTTAGCACTTTGTCTATGTATATGGATTGTGACAGCCCCAACAATCTATTAGGTCTATCTCTATAGATCCTAATTCCAAGAATGTAGCAGGCTTCACCCAAGTCCTTCATCATGAAGGTGCTGGATAACCATTCCTTGACTGATTGCATGAGAGTCTTATTATCTTCCATTATTAATATGTCATCTACATATATAACAATGAAGACATTACGGAATTTTACGTAAGGCGCCGCGGCGCCTGCTAGGCTGCGCAGACCCGGCAGTGGGCCCAGTCAGACTGGCCCACTGCACCTCGGTTTTTGGGCCAAGCTTGGAGCCCAACCCTAATCAGACTTTGCCCTAATTTCAACTATAAATACAACACTCCCTATTGTTAATTAACACACTAATTCTCATAAACAATTCTAGACTTAGAGTCTAAGATAAAACTCTCTCAAACCTCTGTCGAGATTTCCTGGCTTTCTTGACAGAGGAATACACCATAGCATAGTGCTTGCAGTCGAAGTGACAGTCGCGTGTAATCCCTAAGTAAAGACTCCAGATAATATAACCTGCAAGTGTTCTAGTTTTATGTTACAGGTTTTGATTGTCATATAACCATACCAGATGAAATTGTTGGGTTAAGTAGAACAAAATTTTAAAATTCCGTTGTGCCTACTTATATGTTTTGAACCCAACAAAAACCCTACAGGAACATGTTGCTTAGAATTCTACTTTTGCTCTTAATGATTTGGAAAGATTGTTTTTTTTGCCTAACAGCGTTATTCATTTCTGTTGCTATTGTGTATCTCTTTCGAGATATAACTGGTGAAAAATTATGTATTTGACAATTGAGGATAGAAATCTAAAATCTAGCTCAGGACTTCAAAGTTTACCATCCAGTTGGGAATTGATGATCGCGATGTCTCATGTTAACCCTCATTTTTTCAGCTGAAATAAAATCAGATTGACAATATCATAGTTAGATTATGGTGTGTCAAATTGAATATTGGGATATGTATGTAATTCCAATTGGGAACATTTTCCTTAGAGTTCTACTTGTGCTCTGAATGATTTGGAAAGATCATTTTTTTTTGGCCTAACAGTGTCATTCGTTTCTGTTGCTATTGTGTATATCCTTCTGAGATATAACTGGTGAAAAATTATGTATTAGAATTGAGGATAGAAACTCTAAGATCTAGCTCAGGACTTCAAAGTTTACCATCGAGTTGGGAATTGGTGATCCTGATGTCTCATGTTAACCCTCATTTTTTTCAGCTGAACTAAAAACAGATTGACATAATCATAGTTAAATTATGGTGCTCGATACGAGACTTTTGTTGCTTGATTCTAAATTGTCACATTTTAGTTTAGCTTCTGAATGCTCGTCTCTGAGAAATAACTGCTTACTTATCGAACTTATCCTATCGCGTTTGGGTGGATATAAAATGTGAATGAACTTGTTATCACGTTTCTGAAGGAACTTTAACGACCTTTGCTTTGAGAAGTCTTTTAACCTTTGTCTTATGTGAGCTGCACATATTCTTTTGACCGGTGAGAGAGAATACAATGCAGATGGGCACCAAGAAGTTACAGAGTCGAGATATCATGATGATTCTCAAAAGAACAAAGCATATACAACAAAATAGGATAAGTCCTCAATACATCTACAGTTCTCTTCAATGAGGCCACATGAGCTAGCGAGAAGTGAGTGGGCATATTGTTGTGCCAATTGCCATCTAGCTAAAAGCGTGTTTTGGGACCATAGAGTCTACTGCTTTTATCTGTTTTTCCTGCTGTGCGTCCTAGCCGCTAGACTCGATGCATGCTTGAACTCAGCAAAGCACTACCTCTTCATTGCCAAAAAGAGAGAAACACAATTAAGTAAAATGTGATAACAAATACTTCTTAGCACATATATTTGTTAGCCAACCTTCTATCCTCTTCTGGAGATTGTCTGTATTAAATTTACTCCAAATCCAGCAGTTGGAACAAAGATTTTGCCCCGAGTTATTGAAGATTGGAATGAATAGGTTCAAAAGGAATGAAATGGCCATTGAGGATTCATATAATCTAACCCAACTATCTTGAGATTGAAGCACAACAGTAGTAGTTGTTATGCAACTTCATTCCTTCATACAGGTTTCCAGAAGGATGAGGAGTTTTATCAGCTTTATTAAGAAAAGTTATAGAAGAGCCCAACAGAAAAGATACAGTAATTAGACCCTTTCTGCACTGCCAAATCATTGTGATTAAAATTAAAATTGTGAAGGCATAACTCCTGATTTAAGAAGTGTAGAAGCTTCCAATCTTTGTGTGATCTAAGTATGATAACCCAATAACTGCAAAGTCCCGGAGAGTCAAGTAATCAGTCATATGCTTCCTTATTCACTACAAAGGATATAACTCAGGGTATAAAGCTTTCTTTTTTTTCTTCTGGGTATAAAGCTTTCAAGGGGTAAGGTCTACGTGCACTCTACCCTCCCCAGACCCCACTTTGTGGGATTTCACTGGGTATGTTGTTGTTGTTGTATAAAGCTTTCAAGGAAGTCCTCCACACAAATATCTTTCCAAAATTAATTTAATTCCCTACCCCAGCTTGTATGAGCGTGTTGTAAAGATTCAGGTAAATCAAGATTTGATGCACCTTCGTCCCTTATAAGAAAAAGATTGATGCACCTTCTTTGAGGCTATCATCTTGTGGATCTGATTTCAGTGGAAAATAATCACCATCTATCTTCAGATATGGAGGGATTATGACTAACATAATTTTAAGCCCCCAAAACAAGGTAAGAAATCCTAAACTATTGGGGATAAGCTGCCTCTATTAATTGTTGTGTCACCTTGCAATGTTCGAGTTGGATGCATTTACTGAGATTAATTCTGCAGGGAGATCTGATTTCACTGGGCGAAACAATCACCTATTAAATTTACATTTAGTGGTATTAAAAAAATCACATTTAGTGGTAATATAAGTGACTCCATTATTTGTTAGGTTCACAAGCGAATCCTCTACCTTTTGTTTGACAGACTTGGGTTATGCTTTTCTCAAGTTTCTGGTGCCAAAACACCATTTTCTAAAGGTTTGTGTGCTATATTATTTGTTTGGTTCACAAGCGAATTTCTGAGCTTGTACCTGGAAGCTACATTCATCTTGAAAGTCTAAACATATTGTTCCTTTTGTATACCCATTGCAGGGAAGAAGGCGCGGCACTGATCGTTCCGTGACTTCATCTCTCAAGATCCATTCCCTGGCTGAAACAAATGGCTCGGAAGACAACGAAACAGAATCTTACTGTTTGTCAGATGCTGGGTTGACTGCTGTTGCTGCTGGCTTCACTAAGCTTGAAAAGCTGAGCTTAATATGGTGCTCCAATGTGACACATGTGGGGCTGAGGTCTATAGCTGAAAAGTGTATGTTATTGAAGTCTTTGGATTTACAGGTAAATATCTGGTCATCTAGAACTTTGGTTTCCACATGGTTATTCCATTGATCTATTTCAAGCTGTTTTGGAATTGAATGGTATGATGTGCATGTTGGACCAAAGGTCTTAGAAGCTTTAGTTTCCTGTTCCTCTTAAAGGGCTGTTATGTTGGAGATCAAGGTCTAGCAGCTGTTGGGGAGTTCTCTAAGCAACTTGAAGATTTGAATTTGCGATTCTGTGAAGGCCTAACTGACGCAGGCTTGATTAAATTGGTATCTGGTTCCGGGAAGACGTTGAAATCGATTAGTTTGGCTGCCTGTGCAAAAGTAACTGACACTTCCTTGGAAGCTGTGGGATCTCATTGTAGATCTTTGGAGTCCTTGTCACTGGACTCAGAGTTTATCCATGATAAAGGTGTAGTTGCTGTTGCCCAAGGATGCCCTCAGTTGAAGGTTCTGAAGCTACAATGCGTGAATGTTACAGATGGTGCTCTGCAAGACGTTGGCACTTGCTGTTTCTCGCTGGAGTTGTTGGCACTTTACAGTTTCCAAATATTTACGGACAAGTTAGTTGTTATTCTGGTTTTCGCCGTATTTGGATTTATTTATCTTTACTTACCTGCAGCATGATGATAACTTCTATGTTCATGTAAGCTTTTGTAATATACATCTACATTTTAGGCATTAAACATATTCCTTTTAACCAATAGCTTTTTCAGTGTTCAGATTATGCAATCTAAATGTTAAGACCCACATCGGATATGGAATGGGAACATGGATTTCTTATATGAACTTGGACAATCCTCACCCTACAAGCTAGCTTTTGGGGTTGAGTTAGGCCCAAGATCCATTCTTTACATGGTATCAGAGCCAGACCCATTCCAATTCCTTTGTTGACCGATATTGGGCCCTCAAATTATATTGTACACACTCCAGTTAACGAGATCTGGGCGTGCGGGGAGTGTTAAGAGCCCCACATCGGATATGGAATGGGAACATGGACTTCTTATATGGACTTGGACAATCCTCACCCTACAAGCTAAGCTTTTGGGGTTGAGTTAGGCCCAAGATCCATTCTTTACACTAAATATCTAATCTGTAAATTTGAAACGCCGTCTTTGCTAAAAGAGAATTCCTTAATGTAGACAATAGATAATAACTTGACTCAAACTTTGAGTTACTGTCTGTTTTTTTATGGCAATAGTTGCAAGCAAAAAATTAACCAAGCATGTGTAAGAGGGATGATTGGTTTCAACAATCTGACCTATATCTTTCTGCATATTTCTTCAGGAGTCTGTGTGCTATTGGTAAAGGGTGCAAACGATTGAAGTCTCTTACCTTGAATGATTGTACTTTCTTAAGTGACAAAGGCTTGGAAGCGGTTGCAGTTGGTTGCGCTGGGCTCACACATCTTGAAATTAATGGGTGCCACAATATAGGGACATATGGACTGGAGTCTATTGCAAGATCTTGCACGTGAACTTTTCGCCTCGTGCTTTATTTTGAATTTCTTTTCAACCTAGTGTTGAATGTTAGTTACTGAAGGGCAAAAAAGACCTAGTGTTGACTCCCCCCTCCCTTTTCTCCTTGTTCTCTGAAATCAAGATGGAGTCTTGCAAATTTCTTATATTTCTAAGGTTGTACATATGAGTGTGGTGCATTTGAGGAGTGTGTTTAACATGAGCACTTTGTGAGTTTATTAAATGTTTACAGTTACAGTCAGAGGTTTCGAAAAGATAAGCACTAAAAGAAGCTGAAAATTGGTGCTTATGGAACAATGTTTGCACCTAAGATTTTAGGGGCTATTTAAAAGAAAATTTGCTATTCTATCAAATAGAATTGCAGTGCTCCTGCTTGAGATTAATTTTGTAAATTAAACAGAAAAATTGCTTCATAGAACAATTACTGCAGATTATAGATGGAGTGCTTATATAAGATTTTGAACGTGATTTTCTTTAAACACACACTTTGGAAAAGCATCTTTTTTCTTGATCTAAAAAAAATAAGGTATTTCTACATAAGCTGTACTCCCAAGTTAGACCAAATTGAGTTCTCTGTTATTCCAAAACTCATGCTACAATCATGTTATCGCTGATAGACTAATTACTGCTATTTATATTATACCTGACTCATCTTATTAAAAATGCTTATGAAATTCATGAATCTTATCCATTTCTTGACCTGATAGTTTGTACCTCTCTAAAATTCTGTCCTGGTCCTATCTTGAGTTTTTTCCTTCCCTTTTTTTAAGAGTCAAAAGGTCCTAATTTGAGTTTTGGCATCACAATGTAGGCATCTCTCTGAGTTGGCCTTGCTGTATTGTCAAAGAATTGGTAATTTCGCATTGTCTGAGATTGGCAGAGGGTGCAAGTTCTTGCAAGCTCTGCATTTGGTAGATTGTGCGAGTATTGGGGACGAAGCCATATGTTGTATAGCTAGAGGATGCTGCAACCTCAAAAGGCTCCACATCCGTCGATGTTATGAGGTACCTTAATAATCTCTCCCTCCCTCATTACTTCCTCTTAAATAGGACTTTCTCTCTTGTTCTCTAGTGATGTCAAAGTTACAAGATACCTTTACATGTGGAGTTTTGCATATTGCTGGAGGCATATATATTTTCCTGATCAGTAAAGATTCAAAGATTTCATTAATTACCAGCACCAAGATGGTGCTGCACATGTACACTAGGGATCCAGAAACACCAGCAGAACTTTTCTGATACATCAGCAGACAAAGCAAGAGCATTCCTCCAGTTCTAGTGGTTGACTATGTACACAAATCAGATACCCTCTATTCTGAGGGGCACTTAATAAATCTGAGTTTAACTTCATCCGATATGAATCATTCTTAAAAAAAACTCATCCGACAGCAATCCAACTTTACAACAATGAGAGAGTAAAATACAAACAGTTGTATTTGGTTTTGCTAACAGATTCTGCTCTATTCTTGAAGCACCTTAAGTTCCGGTGCTTCCATATTGTCCATCAAATGCATACTGGAATTACAATTCATGCTCTTTTCTGTTTCTTAGTGTTGCCTCTTCCATTCCAGCTGAGTGGAAGCTCGCTGGTAGTTCTTGGCATTGTCCCCTTCAGCTTAAAGAAGTGCAGGAACATTACCATAGTTTGTGAGAGTAATATGCAATGTAGAAAAATGTGACAGTCGTCTTCCATCTCTTTCTCACAAAGGTAGCACCTGCTGCACAAGTTTATCTTCTTTTTTAACTAGCCTCATATGCTGCCACACAAGTCAATCTACCTTAACATTTGACATCTGCTTCCACGGCCATCTCAGGCTATGTTCACTTCCTGCCTATTTGATCCCTGTAACAAGATTTAACAGAAAATACACCTAGGCTATCTGTCGTCCAAAATACTCTATCTTTGTCGTCCTCCCTTCCTATGAATCCCTGCAATAACAGAAGAGTTGTTCAGCCTTGTGATTTCCCAATCATTTAGCTTTCTCCTCATACTTATTTGCCGTCTTGCTTCTGCCGAATAATGACAGTCTTGCACTATCTGGAAGTAGTCGGGCAATCATCCCTTAAGTGGAGTATTGCCCATCTATTTATTGTGCCAGAAGGAAACTCTTGTACCATACCTTAAACCTGATTCTTTGTGAGAACTCTTGCCATTGATCTCTGTGTGCTTCCATACAGCATATCCATGAAGACCAATTTCATTGAGGTGCTGCATTTGTTTATCATTCCACACTTCTCTTTATCCACTTCTCCACAATGCCTCTCCTCTCTTAAATACCTACATAATGTCTCGTCCTCTTCTGAATACCTCCACAACCATTTCATCAGTAAATTTCCATGTTGCAGCCTCAGAATTTTTATGCCCAAATGACCCCCTTTTTGGTCCTTGATTACAGAGTCCGAGCTAATAAAATGAAATGCCTTTGTTTCTTTGTTACCTTGCCATAGGAAGTCCCTTCTAATTTTTCAAACCTTTTCACATTTCATCCTAATTGGAAACAATGACACCACATATGTAGGCAATACTAGACACTGTTTTTTTTTTTTTGAAATGGTACAAGTTTTATTTATAGAAAGTACCAAGATGGTAACAAAGGGAATGCAGATCAAAACATAAATCCCACATCTACTGTCTTCCCCCTAGCAAATCCAAGAACTCTATATCCTCATTTGTGCTACCAATAAGACTACCCTTGCACCATAAGAAAAGATTCTGTAAAAAATCCATTTTAACTGAAAATTTTTCATCAAAGTCAAAGCAAAGAACGATTTTTTTTTCCTTCGAGGCTCCGAGATAAAGATACAATTTTTTGTTCTTAATTCTAGAAACATGGTCTCTGTCCTTCAAAAAAGCTCTATTTCTCTCCAGCCATAAGATCCAAAATATGCATAAAGGAATGGTATTCCAAATCTGCTTCAAACCTTTCTGAGTCCTCTTCCCTTGCCAGCACTCAAGAAAGTCCCTTGTGTTATTAGGTATTGCCCAAGAGATACCACAAATATTCAGAAAAAGGTCCCATCACTGTCTAGAAATTCTACAGTGCAAAAAAAGATGTTCAACTGATTCTTGTTTCCTCCTCACATAAATAGCACCTGTTAGCCAGAAAAAAACCTCTTCTTTGGAGATTTTCTTGAGTTAAACATGCTCCCCAAGTTACAATCCAACCAAAGACAGCTACTTTCACAGGGGCTTTTGTCTTCCAAGTCATCTTCCATGGCCAATTGCGTTCCCAAAAACTTGTTTGCCTCATCAACAACTTGTAGCAATTGTTCACATAGAGATTTGTCCTTGCTATTCTTCTAGATCAGAGAATCTCTTTTATTAGTGTCAATAGGCACTGTTTCTAATTGTTGCATCATCTGTGACAGAATCCATCTATCTACCAATCGTTCAAATTTCGTATAAAATTAAATTGCCAACCTGAATTTGAATAGAATTCAGCTATAGTACCTTCCTTGTTGATAGGCCAGTTATATAAATTTGGAAATCTGGTTCCCAAACTCTCATTGCCTATCCATGTATCAGTCCAGAACTTAAGTCTCTCACCATTTCCCACTTCTGAACTGGTATGAGAAAAGAATTCACCCCATAACCTGATTATGTTCTTCCAGACAGATCCACCCTTTTGTGTGAGAGTTAGCCAAACATGGTCTCCATCCCTCCTTTACTCCATAGATAACTTCAATTATCTGCTTCCAAAAAGCCTCATCTTCAGAACTATATTTCCAGGCTTCCTCCCAAATACAAATTAAGGTGTTCATTAATAAACTATTTTCTGGAGACATAAAATTTATTAATAAAGCACCTAAATTTATTAAAAAGGTTTTTGGTGCCTCTATTCATTAAAAAAAGTGCTACATGTGCTTACATGAAAGTTCCTTTTGTATTATAGTTACCTTGTTCAGTCTTTAGAACATATATTATATTTGGGTGGGGGGTGGGTGTACCTTTTATTTAGAAAAGAAAAGAGGTAAACAAACAAAGAGCGATTTGGTAGCACTATTTTGTTCATATTTAGTTACCCTATTCGTTCACAAACTGGTACTATAATTTACTGAGTAATGTCTTCGTGTTTCCCCCCTTTTTTGTGTGTGTTAAGGTGGATGGGTTGTATGATAAATTAGCAAAAGTTTCTCTGGAAAAAGGAAAAAGTTGGTTGTGGAATAGATTGAGGTTCAAGTCCTATTGACAGTTGTATCGACCAGAAAGCCCTAACACCTTTCTCCCATAAATTAGAGATGCCATTCTCGTTTATCTGTGCGAGCTCAAGTTTTCAGGATCACTCCCTTGCTATTGTATTCCCTCCAATAGTATTTTTAATGCCATTCTCTTCATCTAGAACAACAGACCTGCAACAGCTCCATATTGACCTTATGACTGCTATGATCAACTGAACACATCACTGTTACCTGGGCTTCTCTTTAAGCTATATTACCATAGCAATCAAGATACTTGAGTAGTCCATGGGAGGCCTAACAGCACTCCTTTCCCCCTTTTCCTTCTTTCCAGTCTATCACAGTATCATAACTGACAAGAATATTTTTTGAGGAATGTGTTCTTCCTCGTCTCTCTTTCTATCTCTCTCTCTGTGAAAATCCTTAAGTGACTAGAAAACTCTTGTCGACTGTTGGGTAACATTTGTAGAAAACCATATACTTTTTTTGATAAGTACATTTGTAGAAAACCATAAGTGTGTAGGTTCTCTACTTTTTTGTTGAGAAAGATATCAATTTTGTGTAGGTTCTCTACTTCTGGTATTAAGCTTTTATATAGGTGTTTTTACTTCATTGATAAAGTTATTTACCTTATCAGAAAGAATAAGAGAACTCTTGTTGACTGCTCTAGAAAACAAGATAGTACTGACCAGACTGTATTTAAAGTATAAGGTAGGGGTGGCCAACGGGACGGGTCCGGGGCGGGGCTGTCGGGATTTGCCGATGTCCTGTCCCGGTCACGGTCCCGTCTGAAAAAAGGACCGATATTATCGGGGCGGGACGGGGTTGGGTTTTTTCCGATTTTTGTTTTTGCACTTAATTTTAAAAAATAACATATAAACAAGATAGTGTAATAAAAACATCACAAGATTGTTTTTGTGGCTCTTATATTATTTATAATAGAAATATAATTTTTTTGTAATACAATTGTCAAAATTGCAACTTTGTGGTGTTGAAAGTTGCAAATAACATAGTAAAATTGCAACTAAAAAAAAATACATATTTAAAAATACCTTTTCTAGTTTCTTTATAATTTCTTGTGGTTCTTCGGTTGGAATTGGTATTTGTTGGTCAAATTTCTCGACGTCGCTTCCACCACCTCCGTCGGATAAGATTTCGTTGTAGTTTTCGTCGTCTTCTTCGTTGATCTCCGGTTGACCGCACCTTCTCCGCTCCTCTCATATCCAATCTCTGAATAATACTGCAATTTCCAAGTTGTCTCCCGCTAATGAGTGTCTGTGCTCTCCTATTTGAAATCTGCCGGCCGAAAAAGCGCTTTCAGACGCTGTTGATGACGCTTGAATTTTCAACATATCTCGGGCCATCTTTGACAGTGTCGGAAATGTCTTCTCATTCTCCCTCAAGTCTTCACGTCCTTCTTCATTGAGAACTGCTTGGTACGGTACAACACCTTGCAAAACAAAAACATCAAACTCGCTAACTTGGTTAGTAGTGTTACCACTATACATTCTATTTCTAAGGCTTTCAATACTAGCCGCAGAAACATGTCTTTTTTGAAGTTGTGTTGAAGAAGAAGAAGATGGTATGGAAGCCGGTTGGTTGCTAGCACTTTCTTGTTGGTAATACCTATATATTTTTTTGCATTCATCTGTATGCTAGACAACACTTCTTCTTTAGTTTGTTCAATAGGTGGTGGGTCATTTGGATTTTTTGGAGTTGGAGGTGCAAGTACTGCTATACAATCATAAATAGTTTTAATTAGTGCTTTACAACTGTCTATTTTAATAGTCGAATTTAATACAGCACCAATAATATAAATAGTGGAAATAGGAATAATTTTTTTTTTAATTTGATAAATATTTTTTAATAGGTGCCTTATAAGCTGGTTTTTCCATATATTCACTAAGTAATAAAAATATTAGAGTTATATAAAACAACATAGTAGAAATAGTAGGATAATATATACCGGAAAATTCTTTGGTTAATTGAAAAAATTTCTCTAGAAATACAATAAGTTCTGATTTTTTTTCCAATTGTTATCTACAAGTATATCAGTTGGATTTCGATTATGGGCGTTAAGAAATAAAGTTATAGGTCTTCTATAATCATAAGCAACGAGTAGTTGTTCATATAAAGAATTCAACCTAGTCGCTACTTCTTCGGAAATTTTTCTATAAGGTAGTCCGCAATCGTGACAAATTTTTTATATTCTTTTTTTCGTTGTATTCTATTACTTCTAAAATTAAAGTTTATAACAAATTGTATTTTATTAAGAATGTTTGCAAAAGTGTTTCCTTTACAACTAAGTTATAAATATGACACATTTTATATGAAAATGATTTGGAAAAGATGGAGTTAAAAGATCTTTTAAAATTCTAATAGCATAATTATTAGAAGAAACATTATCTAATGTAATAGTCATAATTTTATCAGTTATGCCATAATAATCGCAAACAGAATAAATATTTTCTGAAATAAAAGTACTAGTGTGCCTATCATCTATATATCTATACGCTAAAATACGTTTTTGCATAGTCCATATATAATCAATCAAATGACATGTTACCGTTAGATAATCATGACCGTTAGTACTACGGCCTATATCAGATAGATACTTTACCAGAAAAATGATATAAGGAATAACGTAAATACTATTGATATTCATGTGCAAATTTAAATACATCTCTCCTAACAGGATTTAAATACATCTCTCCTAACAGGTGATCTAGGAAAATCGTTAAATGCAAGATTATACATATCTCTAATGTAATGAATAAAACCAGGAGAGGAAGAAAATGAAAAAGGCAAACCCTCCACAGCAACTAATTTTGCTATTGCTTCCCTATCTCTATGTTTATCGTATTTAGGGCCTACAATTTCCTCTGTCATAGGGTTAATTTGACCATGTACTTGGTCCGGGACAGTATGTGAACCTTGTCCCGACTGAGAGGGCATTGGCGCACCCGATTTTTCAGCCAGGTGTTGGGCCCACCTAGTTTTGTAAAAACCTTGTATGTGTCTCAATAAACCTCCCGTCCCACCCTGACCTTTTTCCATTTTAAATTTATAAACATTTTTACAAATTTGACATCTAACTACTTGATTCTCTTCGTCCCTATCAAAAAAAATTCATGCATCTGATTTTGATTTTCGTTTTGTTGGGCCTCGTCTCATATAGGGGGAATAGGAGGCGTTCCAATTGGAGGTACACTAATGGGTGTGTCATCTAGATTAGTGTGTGTGTCATCTAGATTATCTTCTAAATTAAAGTCTTGTTGAGTTTCAGAAAATATCTCATCTAAATCTAATGGTATTTCAGGAAAAAATTCAGTATCAACCAAATCATCTTGTCTAAGAATAGGATGACTAGAAGAAGTACCCCTGCCCTTGTTACCTATACTAGAAGAAGTCTGACCCTTACTCTTACCCTTAAACATATCTCTAAATCCTTTCATTTTAATTATGCTAATAAATAGTTAAAGATAATGAAATTAAGTGCGCTAATTAAAATAAAGAAATAATAATAATTTAATGAAGGAACGAATGTACCAAACGCCGACGTGTAATCGAGAGGTTGAAAATTGAAACTTTGCTCGATGGATGATCCTCAAGCTAGTTGCCAACTTCACTCCCAAATGAATAAATAAAATTGAATATTTAGTAGACAATGTAGACTTGTAGAGAGATATATTGAAAGATTAGAGAGATTGTAGGAAGATTTGTGAGAAAATGAGGTATTTATATTTGAGAAATTGGGTTGAAGGGTAAATATAATAACTTAGGGGTTAAAAATAAATATTAAGGAGGTAGGGGGGTTTGGGGGAGGCCAAAAATGGCCGTTGCACAACGGTTATTTTGTGCTAAGGGGAGGTTTCGGGCGGGACAGGGTATGGGACCGGGCCGACCCACCCCGTTGGCCAGCCTTTGTATAAGGTGACTTGATAATTACTAGGTGCAAGGCATGATTCCCGAGTCGGAAGATAGAGAAGACGACCGGGGAGAAATGAACTGGAAATAGGGGCTAACTTGTACATTAAATATTTTTGGGTTGGAAGTAGCAAACCAGGCTTCTGTTTCTTAACTGAAACAGAGAGATAAAACCCCCACCCTCCCCCCTCCCCCCTCCCAGAGAAAGTAAAAGAAGAAGAAAGTAGTAGTATTATGGAGAACTTAGAAACAGTTCTGTCCAGAGAGAGACTGAAATAAAGGGTAATATGAGCATATCAGATTCAGATTTTTTTAGTGAATGTCTCTGTTGCTTCCACAGATCTGTTTATTGGTCTCAAGACTCTCAACTAGTTCTTGATGTTTTCTTTTCCTTCTATTTTTAGTTTCCTATGATGGACAGTTGTTATCCGCTAATATCCTTTCAAGCATCTCAATGCTTTTGAAAAGTTGAACTTACTGCTCAATGAATATAAAAGTAGTATGCAATTCTGAATTTGGAGTTGAACCTGACAGCTGTCCTTTTCTTCTGGGTTACTGATGTCATTTAAGTATTTTACTGCTTGTAATTGACCGATCAGTTGGTGAATCTTTTGGGTTATATATATATATATATCTTGGAGAACCACTTCAGCTGTGGAATGGGATTTCTTGAAGAGGCATGTTCATTGTTAGTATCTGATGTGGAAAGTGGTTTTTGCTTTTAGCAGCTGCTTACTTTCCCTAATTGATATGTAGTCTTTTGTTACTGAAATCTGGTTTGTGCTGTATCCTTTGCACTTTATGTCCAAAATAACTATTTTTTCTGATAATACTGCTCTTTTCATCTGAATTGATAGGTTGGAAATAAGGGAATTATAGCTGTTGGTGAGAACTGTAAATTTCTTACAGACCTTAGTCTTCGATTCTGCGATAGGTACGTGATAATCTCTTTCTCAACTAATGTCACCTTATATTTATTTTGTTTCTCAATCATCAAGTCTCGGCTAATAAAATTGTCAGACAGCCTCTTCCTTGCTTGCATTACTTCTTCTATTGTCCTATAAATTTATACTTGAATCATGAATGCTCTTTGAGATGGGCATTTATCTTTGTTTTCTCTGTTTCTTTTTGGATATGGGAACTTTTGTGCACCTTTTTGGCGCCTCTGGTGCTGCAAGAGGTCGCTTGTCCATTTGAAGATGAAAATTGCCTAGGCACAATTTTTCATCTTCTTCTTCAATGCTTCCTGGCCCCGAGTCCGATGGAAAATGTTCTACACTGCGAGATTCAACAATAATTTGTGTCTCGGCGTTTCCTTGCTTTAGCAACTTCTCCTTTATGCGTATTGTTGATTGCTTAAATTTTGCATAGCATATACTTTGAAGTTTGAACTGCTTGTTGATCAAAGCTTGCTACTTAACTACCGCATTACCGCTAATTTGGCTCTAATAAGTCTTAGCCTCTATTTAATTACCAGAGTAGGGGATGAAGCACTTGTGGCTATTGGTGAAGGTTGCTCTCTGCATCATTTGAATGTCAGTGGCTGCCACCAAATTGGGGATGCTGGAATAATTGCCATAGCAAGAGGATGCCCTGAACTCAGTTACTTGGATGTGAGTGTTCTCCAGGTGTGTCCACTTATACTTGCTCTTTTATAGTGGTATTAACATTGCATATGATGCAACGACTTTATTAGTATGCTTAAAATACCAAGTTTATTACACAATTACATAAGTTGATTTGAGGTGATTAGGTGATGACTTGGTTATATTAAAACTACTTAATAGGTATAGCTTAAAATGGTAATAAGTGGATTAGAACCCCTATTAATAAATCCGATATGTAACACACATGTAGCATATTGCTTTCGTAGAGCAAAGAATTGTGTTTTAATCTTTCATTCAGCACTGAATACTAGCGCATCAAATTGCGACAGGATTTGGGCGATATGGCCATGATGGAGCTAGGTGAAGGATGTCCATTGCTGAGGGATATTGTGCTGTCCCACTGTCGTCAAATAACAAATGTAGGTTTAAGTTATCTTGTGAACAATTGTACCTTGTTGGAAACTTGTCACATGGTCTATTGCCCTGGTATTACCGCTGCTGGAGTAGCCACGGTGATAACGGGCTGCACAAATATAAAGAAAGTTCTTGTAGAGAAGTGGAAAGTGAGTCCAAGGACCAAAAGGAGAGCAGGATCCATCATCTCCTATCTCTGTGTTGATTTGTAGATCTCTGTACACGCGTTCCTTGCAGCTCCAAGCAATAGCAGCAAGGTTAAAGCAGACCATCGTGTTGGATAGCCAGTTTAAGATGATTATTGCCCCGACATAGAAAAAGCCTAGTGTTGTGACAGTTTGTCTTTCACTTTTCTTTTTCTGTAATGTTCTTTCAGTGTTTTTTTCAAGTCAAAATCTCACAGGAACGTGCTAGTAGATTGACTTTATTGTAGAAGGTTACTTTCTTGTTCTTGTATTTTACTTAAATTTCTACTCAAGTCTCAAGGTGTGGGGTGGGGTGTGGCTTGTATCCCTTCCGATGTGTAGGAATGTGATAGTAGATTGACTTTTTATTGGGGAAAACGGAAAATAGCTACCTCTTTAACCACTAATTAGATTTTAGCCATCATTTCAAATTTATTCAAAGTTTAGCTGCTTTTTAATGAGAAATAAAATTTTGACAAAAATACCTTTAGCAAAAACACAGAAAAATCTAGCACTTTGTTGGAGATTAAAACTTCTACAAGTGAGTTTGAAAACTCTTTATATGTGAAACTCCGACATACTATGTCGGTGTTTCGAACTTTATCAGTGAAAACTCTAGAACTGCTTCGTCCTGAGTTCTCTGTATTACTAAAAAGGCTAATATCTAAAAACTAAATAGTAAGGGGTCGTTTGGTAGGAGGGGGATAAGTAATCTCATAGGATTGGGTGGGATAAGATGGGATAACTTATCTCACCTTTTATCCCATATAGATGAGATAATTTCAATCTCATCCTATCTCTCCTACCAAACGACTCCTAGTAGATCAAAGTAGTCTATCAAAAAGAAAAAAATACGAAGTGGAAACTGCGTATTTGGTTGAAATACTAATCAATCAATATTGTAAAATATTAAAGCATTGCAAATGCACGATTTTTGTAAATTCATCAATGGTATGCATTACCAACTACGTTTCGTTTCAAAAGTCAGATGTTTCAAGCTCCATTGGCGGTCTGTTTGTGGCGTTATCAAAAGACACCCACACTATATCGATGAACTACCACGTTGTAAGAACCTTCCCTAAACAAACTTGTAATCTTTTTTCATCACAAGGAGTTAGATATATCTAAGCAAATACTGCGCTACAGAATGATAACAACAGACAGTTTGAAATTTTTGAGGAGCATCGCCAAAAGGCATGCACGGAACATGTAAACAATAAGATCAATACAAGCAGTAAGCACAAGCTACGCATGAATATCAAATATCTATTCTCAAATTTGCAGATGAAAGCTCCATGAAAAAATGCTTGAAGTTTGAATCTTTGCGAAATGATTAGTTTTTAATTACATTTTAAATGGTGATTAAATGTTAATTGGCATCCGAAAAATGGTCATTCGGGCTGATTTTCACTTTTTTGCGTAAAATTTAACCCACTAAAGTACGAGGAGTACATAATAGGTCATTTGTGCAAATGGGAATCTTATAGACTAATCCGGTTTTACCAATTTATTTCAGCCGATTTAATCAGCATATATATGTGACAATTTTCATTTTTCACTTCTTGGTCACGACTCTTGAAGTTTGGGTAATGACACAATCAAGTTTGCTACTGTTAAGTAAACGAAAGAAGGAGACGTGAGAAGATAAGATAACGTGGAGCAACTGCACAGTGTAACGAAAAATGGAAAAGTAGACCAGACTTTATACTCTCCGTCTCAAAAAGATTGACATTTTTTGCTTTTTGAGGGTCAAATTTTTTAATTTTGACTGTGTGTTAGAACATATAATCTTTAAATTTTTTGAAATAAAATTTACATATTTGAAAACTATATAAAAAGTAGTATAAGTCATCATAATTAATAATTTAAAATACTTAAAAGATATTTAAAAAAATTATGGTAAAAGAATAACTGACTCTAAAAAAAATCGAAAATTATCCATCGTTTTGGGATCAAGGGAGTATCAAATTTGCACTTGCATTAATTTTTTTGGGTCAAATTGCTACTATTTCATAGATCTCAACTTTTTCGCCGCTTTTTATTGGTCTTTCATTCTCATGGCACTTCGCGGAAGTACAACTAGTAGAGCTGATGTTATAGGTGAGCTACGAATTGTTTTGCAGTTTGTACTTGGTTTCACCGTAAATTAAACCGTTTGTCCATAGACGTTTTTTTTGTCATTCTTTTTTCCAATTCAAAGTTTAGTTGTATACCGAATTAATTTTTTAAAATTTTTTGAAGTTAGAGTTTTTCAAATTAGACTAGCTTTTCCAGTGGAATTTTTATATCCTTATGAAATAGTCATTACACACATGAGCAAGTTGAAGAAATATCAATGTAGAAGAAGAAGGTAATTGAAGAAGAAAGTAGAATGAATTGTAACCTTATAAAGAGATGATTCTCTGATTTTCTTCATTAGAATTATGTTGTATAATTACATCTTAGGTCTATATATACATTTACAAGATTGAAGACTTCTCTTTCGAGTTAGTTAGTTACTAACTACTTCAACTTACTTCTTAACTACACAACTAACTTGTTGACTAGTTTAACTAACTTCTTAACTAATTTTGAATTTGTTTGTTCTCTCAACAGCCCCCCTCAAGCTGGATACTGGGAATATGTTCAGTAATCTAAGCTTGGAACACAAATACTGATGTTGAATTCTATTCAACCCTTTTGTAAACAAATTAGCAGGTTGGTTTGTAGTGTTTATATATTCTGTCTTTATCATGCCATGCTGGATTTTTCCCTTATGAAGTGTACATCAATTTCTATATGTTTAGTCCTTTCATGAAACACTGAATTTGCAGCAATTTGTATTGCAGATTTGTTGTCAGTGTATACTGTCACTGGTAGGTCAATTTTGATCCCAATTTCTTCTAGTATGCCAAGTATCCAAGTTAATTCAGCCATTGGTCCTGCTAAGCTTCTGTATTTTGATTCACCTGAGCTTCTTGATATTGTAGATTGTTTCTTTGACTTCCATGATATAAGTGAGTCTCCAAATTTAACAATGTATCCAGTGACTGATTTTCTTGTATGAGGGCAGACAGCCCAGTCAGCATCACAGTATGTTGTTACTGTTTCTTGAGTTTTACTAGACAATAGTATACCTTGTCCTAGTTGAATTTTTATGTATCTGACTATTCTAAGGGTAACATCAAGATGTGATTTCTTTGGTTATTGTAGGAATTGACTAAGTGTCTGAACATTGTAGGCTATATCTGGTCTTGGAACTGTTAGATAGAGTAGTTTCCCTATCAGTATTTGGTATGGATTGATATCATTCAGTACTTCATCTTCTGGTTTTGTCTTCTCTCTTTCTATGTCTTGTTGTTTTTTAATGTGATCAGCATATTCCTTGGTAGTTAACTTCATGCTGCCATCAATAGGGGTATTGATGGGCTTAGTAGCAGCCAGTCCAAGCTCAAAAATGAGTTCTAGAGCATAATTTCTTTGGTGCATTAGAATTCCTTTTTCTGATCTTGCAAATTCGATGCCCAAAAAATACTTTAACTCTCCCAGATCTTTCATTTTGAATGCTTGTTGTAAGTCTTGTTTTGTTTCATCTATTTGTTCCATGTGATCTCCAGTAATCAGCATATCATCCACATAAACCAATACCAAAGTTATTCATTTTTCTGTTTTCCTTATAAATAAGGAATGATCATATTGTGATTGTTTAAACTCCATCTGAATTAGTGCCTCTGTGAGTTTAAAGTTCTATTGTCTTGGTGCTTGTTTAAATCCATACAAGGATTTAATCAGTCTGCATACTTGATTGTCCCCATGACTGATGAATCATTGTGGCAGTTCCATATAGATTTTTTCACGTAGATCTCCTTGTAAGAAAGCATTATACACATCCATTTGATGTATGTGCCAGTGTCTGGATGCTGCTATTGATAGAATGGCCCTTACAGTAACCATTTTTACTAGGGATGGCCAGTGGGCCGGGACGGCCCGACCCGACCCCGTCCCGAGCCCGCCCCGATCCCGCCTAGACCCCGCCAAAAAAAAAAAAAAATAACGGGGGCGGGAATCGAACTCGGGACGGGACGATGTCTCATCCCGCGAGACCCGAACCCGCCCCAGGCCCGCTTGACCCGACCCCGTCCCGAGCCCGACCCCGCCCTTTTTCCCCTTTTGCAAAAATGGCCGTTGCACCAACGACCATTTTAGATTATGGTCGTTGGCCAACGGCCATTTTAGCCCCCCCCTCCCCCAACCCCTCTACCCCTTAATATTTATTTTTAACTCATAAGTTATTATATTTACAATTTAACCCAATTTTCCAACTATAAATAACTCATTTTCTCTTCATCTTTCTCACAAATCTTCCTACAATCTCTCTAATTTCTCAATATATCTCTCTACAAGTCTACATTGTTTGCTAAATATTCAATTTTATTTATTCATTTGGGAATTGGGAATGAAGTTGGCAACTAGCTTGAGGATCTTCCATCGAGCAAAGTTTCAATTATCAACCTCTCGATTACATCGTCGACGTTACGTCGTTTGGTACATCTGATCGTTCCTTCATTAAATTATTATTGTCTGTTTATTTTTTTTAGCGCTCTTAATTTTATTGTCTTTAATTATTTATTATCATAATTAAAATGGAAGGATTAAAAGGTATGTTTAAGGGTAAGGGTAAGGGTGCTTCTTCTAGTAGGGGCAACCAGGGCAAGTGTACTTCTTCTAGTCATCTTATTCCTACACAGGATGATTTTGTTGATACTCAACATTTTCCTACAATACCATTAGATTTAGACCAGAGCTATTTTACGGAACTCAAGAAGACTTTAATTTAGACGATGATCTAGATGATATACCCACTAATGTTGATGACAACACACCCACTAGTGCACCTTCAACTGAAATACCTCATATTCCTCCTAGTATGAGACGAGGTCCAAAGAAAGCGACCATTAAAATCGGATGCATGGACATTTTTTGATAGGGACGTAGAGAATCAAGTAGCCATATGTAAAATTTGTAAAAATGTTTTAAAATTTAAAAGCTGGAAAAGGTCACGGTGGGACGGGGTTTAATTAGACACGTAGTAAGTGCTCATCCGACTAGGTATGCCCAATACCAGGCTTCAAAATCGGGTGCATAAGCGTCAGCTCCATCGGGACAAGGTTCACATACCGTCTTGTCCGACCAAGTACAAGGTCAAATTAACCCTATGGCGGGGAATTATAGGCTCTAAATACAATAAACATAGAGATAGGGAAGCAATATCAAAATTAGTTCTTTGTGGAGGGTTTGCCTTTTCTTTTCCTTCACTTTCCGATTTTATTCATTACATTAGAGATATATATAATCCTGCTTTTAACGATTTTCCTAGATCAACTGTTAAGAGAGATGTATTTAAATTCGCGCATGAATATCAACAATATTTACGTTTTTCATTATATCATTTTAATGGCAAAGTATCTATCACGTCTGATATAGGTCGTAGTACTAACAAACCATGATTATTTAACAAAGAACTTGTCATTGGATAGATTATAAATGGTCTATGCAAAAACGTATTTTAGCGTATAGATTTATAGATGATAGGCACACTGATACTTTTATTGCAGAAAATATTTATCAAGTGTGCGATTATTACGGAATTACCGATAAAATTATGACTATTACATTAGATAACGCTTCTAATAACAATTACGCAATTACAATTTTAAAAAATAGTTTAACTCCATCTTTTCCAGACCATTTTCATATAAAATGTGCGTGCCATATATATAACTTAATTGTAAATGATGGTCTATCACTTTTTGAAGACATTCTTAGTAAAATACAATTTGCTATAAACTTTATTTTTAAAAGTAATAAAGTACAACGTAGAAAAGAATATAAAAAAATTTGTCATGATTGTGGACTACCTTATAGAAAAATTCCACAAGAAGTATCCACTAGGTGGAATTCTTTATACGAGCAACTACTTGTTGCTTATGACTATAAATTATCTATAACTTTATTTTTTAACTCTCATAATAAAAAGCCAGCTGATATAATTTTAGATAGTGATTGGGAAAAAATTTCCGAACTTAATGTATTTTTAGAGAAATTTTTTCAAGCAACAAAAGAATTTTCCGGTATATATTATCCTACTATTTCAACTATGTTATTTTATATAACTCTAATATTTTTATTACTTAGTGAATATATGAAAAAATCAGCTTATAAGGCAGCTATTAAAAAAATGTTTCTCAAAATAAAAAAATATTTTATTCCTATTCCCTCTATTTATATTATTGGTTCTGTATTAAATCCTACTATTAAAATAGACGGTACTAAATCACTAATTGAAACTATTTACGATTGTATAGAAGTACTACCACCTCCAAGTCCCAAAAATCTAAATCACCCACCACCTATTGAACAAACTAAAGAAGAAGTGTTGTCTAGCGTAGAACACCAATGCAAAAATATATATAGATTTTATCAACAAGAAAATGCTAGTAACTTACCAGCTTCCATACCATCTTCTTCATCTTCAACACAACCTCACAAAAGACATGTTGTTTCTGCGGCTAGTATTGAAAGCCTCAGAAATAGAATGTGCGGTCGTACCTCTACTACTAACCAAATTAGCGAGTTGGATATTTTTGTTTTGCAGGATTCTGTACCGTATCAAGAAGTTTTCAATGAAGATGGACATGAAGACTTGCTGAAATACTAGAGGGGGAATGAGAAGACCTTTCCGACACTTTCATTGATAGTTCGAGATGTTTTGAACATTCAAGCGTCGTCAACTGCGTCTGAAAGCGTTTTTCTGCAGGCAGATATTAAATAGGAGACCACAGACACTCATTAGCCGGAGACAGCTTGGAAATTGCAGTATTATTCATAGATTGGATACGAGCGGAGCGGAGAAGGTGCGGTCAACCGGAGATCAACGAAGAAGATGATGAAAACTACAACGAAATCTTAACCGAAGGTAGTGGAAGCGGCGTGGATCAATTTGACCAACAAATACCAATTCCAACCGAAGAACCACATGAAATCATCAAACAATTAGAACAGGTTTATTTGAGAATGTAATTTTTTTAATTGTAATTTTATTATGTAATTTGCAACTTTTGGACAACACCACAAAGTTGCAATTTAGATTTTAGACAATTGTATTTGTATTACAAAAAAATCATATGTCTATTAAATAATATAAGAGGCACAAAAACAAATTTTGGGATATTTTTATTACACTATCTTGTTTTGTTTATTGAGTTTTTATACATATGTTATTTAAAAAAAAAAGGAAAACCCGCCAGATCTCGCCCCGAGCCCGCCCGAGGCCGACCCGATCTGCGGGATCGGGATCGGGATGGGACTTGCTCCAGTCCCGCCAGATCCGACCCCGCCAGAGCCCGCCGACCCCGACCCCGACCCCTTCTCCCGTCCCGCCCCGACCCCGACCCGGCCAGACCCGAGCCCGGCCCACTGGCCACTTTTAATTTTTACTACTAGAGAGAAGGTTTCTTGGTAGTCAATACATTCTCTTTTACTGTATCCTTTTACAACCAATCTAGCTTTGAGTCTTTCAATCTCTCATGTTTCTATGTATTTGATCTTATAAATCCATTTACATCCTATTGGATATTTGCCTTCTGGTAAATACACAATATCCCTTGTGTGATTGTCTTGTAGTGCTTTTATTTCTGCTTTCATTGCTTCCACTCATCTTGGATCCTTGGATGCCTCAGTGTAGTTTGTTGGTTCTGTTATTTCTGAGAATGTTGTGAGGTAGGCTCTGTATTTTGGTGAGATTGTGTCATAGGATATGTAATTGGCTATAGAGTAATAAGTATTATTAGATTTATTGGTGATGAAGTCCTTAAGCTAAATTGGAGGTTGTTTTGATCTAGTAGATTTTCTGGTAGATATTGTAGTGATAAGTTGATTCTGTGTTTGAGGTTGAGTTATAGGTGGTGTATGATGTTGTACTTGTAATGTATCATTCTGGTTTGTATCTGGTGTTATAGTTTTAGTTGGTAGACTGATGTCTTGAACATTTCCTAGAGTATGAGCTCTTTGAGCTGATCTTCCTTGTACAATAACCTGATGATCATTTGCAGGTATAGACATATATATATATATATATATATATATATATATATATATATATATATATATATGTAGTAGAGTATTCATCTTCACACTTACCAGTTTGATCATGTAGAAAGATTTGTCTTTCTGGTGTTTTTGACCTGAAAGGGAACTCAGTTTTCCTGAAAGTGAGATCTCTATTGACAAAGAATATTCTGTTTTGCATGTCATATAATACATATCCCTTTTGTGTTTTAGAATATCCCATCATGACACAAGTTTTCACTTTAGAATGTAATTTGTCAAAAATTGTTAAGTCATTAGCATAGCACAGACATCCTAAAACTTTTAGATGATTGATAGAAGGGTTTTTCTTGTACAATTTCTCATAAGGTGTTATGCCAGTAATAAAATAGGGTAGTCTGTTTATTAAGTAAACTGCAGCTTGAACACATAAACCCTAGAACTTCAAATGAATGTTAGCTTAGAATCTTACTGCTCTAGTTATTTATAATATGTCTATGTTTCCTTTCAGCCACTCCATTTTGTTAGGGTGAATAAGCACAAGATCTTTGATGTATAATTCCTAGTTTTAAGAATAAACTGTTACATACATCATTTACAAATTCTGTTCCATTATCAGTTCTTATTTTTTTTTACTGTTTTATTGAACTGAGTATACACATATGTTAGGAATTGTTTAAGTACTACACAGACATCTGATTTGAGTTTTAGTAAGTATATCCAAGTCATTCTTGTGAAGTCATCTACAATTGTTAGAAAATATTTGTTGCCATTGTGAGTTTGAACTTTATAGGAACCCAGACATCCATATGTACAAGATCAAAGCTGGAAGAACTTTTATTAATACTGACTGAAAAGGAAGTCTACATTGTTTGGCACATGAACACACATTACACTTCTTTATTGTACTAGCTATAACATGAGATTTTGCTCTAATTAGTTTACTTAGAACAGTACTAAAAGTATGTCCAGATCTTCTGTGCCACAATTCTATTTCTTCCTCTGACATTGCAGCAGGTTCTTATTCTTTTTCACATTTAGTCCTATCTTGACTTGTTCATTAAAATGTCTTGTTGATGTCTGGTTTACTAACACGTATAAGCCATCTTGTAGCCTACCAATCTCCTTCACCCTCCCATTGTAAAGATCTTGAAATAGACAGAAGTCGGGGTAGAAAGTGGTTGCACACTGTAATTCTTTAGTGAGTTGAGATACAGACATTAAGTTAAATTTGAACTGTGGTAAGTAAAACACATTTTAAGTGTGTTTTTGGTAGATATAGTACTTGATCATGTATGAGTCACACTAACCATTTCTCTATTGGGTAAGTGTACTTTCTTAGACTGAGAGGTGTTTGTTACTCTGGTAGCCTTATTTAGCATTTCTATATCAGAGACCATATGGTTAGTGGCACAAATATCTATAATCCATTGTTTAACTATATTAGCTACAACAAGTAAGACTTTATCATTGTACATACCTGCTGCATTAGCAGAAGACTGAGCAGCAGTTGATTCTTGAGAAGGTTTAGATTGCATGTTGTGATTCAGTAGATGAACAATTTGTTCATACTGATCCTTAGAGAACACAAGTGGTCCTTGCACTTGCCATTGACTCTGCATAATTTTCCAGAAATGCTATCATTTTCATTTGCATATACATTGTGAGCATCATGTTCCTTTCTTTTGGATTTAAAATGTGGAGGATAACCAACTACCTTATAACAAAACTCTTTTGTATGCCCTTTCATTTTACATACTTCACAAAACAGGTTAAAGTTATTTTTGTGAAATTGGACATGTTCTTGAGTACATAGCAGTAGGATCATGGCTAACATTGTGACTAAAATCACATGGTCCAACACCTAGAAGTCCAGCAGATTTGGCTGTGATAGATTTTTTATTTTCATCACTGGTTATCATAGAATAGGCCTTATTAACAGTGGGCAGTGGAGACATTAACAGAATTTGGCTTCTTGCCTGGATGTAGTTCTCATTTAACCCCATCAAGAATTGATACAATTTTTATCTTTGAAGATATTCTACAAACTCTTTAGACTTAGGGCATCTACAACTAGGAGGTGGAACTAAAGATTGAAATTCTACCCACAAAGTTTTTAGTTTAGAGAAATATTTAGCCACACTTGAACTTCCTTGGGTTAATATGGCTATTTCTATATGAAGATCATAAGTTCTTGATCCATCTAGTTTATCAAATATTTCTCTTAAGTCTTCCCATACTTCATAAGCAGAGTCAGCATACAATACTCCACTGAGTAAGCCATTTGAAACCGAGTTCATTAACCATGCTTGTACCACAACATTTACTCTATCCCACTGATCCCACCATTCTTCTTCATAGTTTTCCTTATTGCATTTTCCATTAACAAAATCAAGTTTATTTCTACCAAGTAGTGCAATTCTCATAGACTTACTCCATAGTGCATAATTTTCAGAACCAAGTAATTGAAATGATATGAGGAATACATCGCTTACATCTGAAGATTGAAGAAACAGTGGGTGATTATGGTCTATAGTTGTTGTAATTCCTGGATTTAGTCTCATGTTGTGATTGTTATTTTCTTTATCCAGATGTGTATCAGTGTCCATAATAGAATAGAAATGTGTATGAGATGTTCAAGAAATGTGTGTAAGACTGTAGGATTAATACAATATTCAGAAGTAAACAAGATATATGTGTTCTGTGGTATATCAGAATAGAATCAATTTCATAAACAAGAACTAGAATAGAAGAGTGCTTCTATAAAACTGTTGTTTAAATCAATGCAGAACAAGAAATCAACAGAAACAGAGGATTAGATCAATGCAGAAGCAGAAAGAACTGAGATGAGAGATTGAACCAATATCAGTAGATTGGCTTCAAGATTATTGCAGAAGAAAGCCAATCCTTGAGTAGTGGATCATGCTCTGATATCATGATGAAATAGTAATTACACACATGAGCAAGTTGAAGAAATATCAATGTAGAAGAAGAAGGTAATTGAAGAAGAAAGTAGAATGAATTGTAATCTTGTAAAGATATTATTCTATGATTTTCTTCATTAGAATTATATTGTATCATTACATCTTAGGTCTATATATACATTTACAAAAGATTGAAGACTTTTCTTTAGAGTTAGTTAGTTACTAACTACTTTAACTAACTTCTTAATTACACAACTAACTTGTTGACTAGTTTAACTAACTTCTTAACTAACTTTGACTTTGTTTGTTCTCTCAGCATATCCAAACACATATTAAATCCATGTTTGTCCCTGAATTTTAAATAATTTTTTGCTTTATTTAGAATTTATGAATTTAAAGTTGAAGATGGAGTTCTGATTGGTTATACTTTTTTGTAAAGGAGAGAAAAATATTTTATCTGAAATTGGAAAACAGATTTGGAGCACTTGTCAAATTCACTCCAAATTAAATTTAAAAATTTATAACCAAATACTGATTTTAAAATAAAGCAAAATATTATTCCGAAAAAAAAAACAAATAATTCTCCTAATTTTAGCATGTGATGAAATTCTAGAGTACCATATTAAAGGGAGGAAATTTGAGATTAGTAAATTCTGTGTGTCTAAAAGTACAGAACAAAAGGTAATTGGAGCAGTTTCATGACATACATCATTTTAACACAATTAATGGAGGTCTAGGGCTTCCAATTTGCACACAAAAATGTCAAAATCTCCATTGTCCTTGCTGGCATTTCTACTCTTCATACTTCAATTTTCTTCTCCAGTATCCTCAATCAGGAAAGATACAAGTCTTCAAGACGTACACACCTGTAAAACTACAGTTCAAGGAAGATATGTAATTACTGATGATCTAGGTCAAGTCTGTGACGCCCTATCCATCGATCCACATTCACGTTGCTGTCGTGGCAAACGTGACCAATTTTCCTGTCACGGTTGCAACCTCGTTTCACAATGTTGCAATTCGTACGAATATTGTGTATCTTGCTGTTTAAATCCATCCAGAACACAAAAGAATCTAGCTCTAAATGTCAAAATTGCTAAACCTACAACATCAGGGACTTATTCGACTATTTTCGATTTTTGTACGGGTAGATGTCGTCATAATTCAGAAAGTGTGGTTCATGAAAACGCTTATTTAAGTGAATTTCATCATTGTTTCTCTATACCATCGAATTCTTCTGGTTCGGGTTCTTCTAGTGTACAAACTGAAGTTAGACTCGCTGGTATAAATATTGTGATAGGTAAACAAGGCGAATCGTGTGATTCGGTATGTAAATCGAGTGGTCAATCGTGTGTTCCGAATAAATTCGTGCTGCTGAATCAGTGTGAAACGATGCATAAGTATTTGAGCTGTAAAGGTGGATGTTTGGCTAGTGTGGGATCAGATCAACCTGCTGAAGTTGTTGATGATGCTCCTAGAGATCTCAACCCTGGAGCTTGCTTGTATACCTCGCAAGTATCGATGTTATCGTGTGATGGATCACATGAGCATACGAAGAGGCTATGCCCCTGCGCATAGTGTGGTGAATTTCCCCCTCTTCCCATGTTATTTTCCGTCTTTTTCAATTTATGTGTCTTAATTTCATTTTCAGTCTGTTTCAAAAAGAATGTCACTTTCTTAGTAATTCTTTAATTCCAATATCCGATATGACATATTTAAGACCACAAGATTCAAAAGTATTCGTTACTTGTTTAAACTTCGTGCTAGTCAAACTAAGACATATATAGTTCCTCAGGATTTTGAGAAGTTACTGTGGAATCTCATTGTAGATTGTTGGATTCATTGTCATTAGAGAGTTTATCCATGTCAAAGGTGTACTTACTGTCGCCCAAGGATGCCCTCAGTTGAAGTTACAATGCGTCAATGTATCAGATGATGCTCTGCAAGGCGTTGGCACTTGTTGTTTGTCACTGGAGTTGTTGTCTCTTTACAGTTTCCAAATATTTATGGACTAGTTAGTTGTTTATTCTGATTTTCTTCCATATTTGGTATTTTTTTTTTTTTACTTACAGCAGCTTATATATCTGAAGCTTGGGTATGATTATAACTTCTATTTTCATGCAAGCTTTTGTAATGTACATCTACAGTTGAGTCTTCCTTTCCTTCCATATTGTCCACCAAATGCGTGTTGGAGTTGTAGTTTGTGCCCTTCTCTGTTTCTTACTGATTGCTCTTCCATTCCAACTGAGTGGAAACTCCCTGAAAGTCCTTTCTTTTAGGAGATTTTTGAACGATTTGGAAGGTAGTAAGAGTTACAGAATTCTTCAAAGTGTTGGAGATCTTCAATGGTACAACTGATGATGAAGATTCCATGATTTGGAATAATAATACTAACAAGGGTTACACAGTTAAATCAGCATAGAACATATTAAACTCTACTGAACAACAAAATACATGATGGCCTTGCAAGAACATTTGGAGAGTCAAAGCTCCTTTCAAAATGATATGTTTCTCCTGGTTGGTGGTCAGAAAAGCATGCTTAACTCGTGAAAATCTGCAATGATGGGGAATTCAGTTAAGCTCAAGATGCTTCCTATGTCGGGAGAATGTAGAAAATAATACCCATTTATTTTTACACTGTAAATTGACTGGTCAGATATGGCAGATCTTTTTGAGTATGACTGGCCTGAAATGGGTCATGCCAGAGTCTACACTTGAAGCTGTGAAATGCTGGAGTAATGTGGGGGGGGGGGGGGGGCAGAAGAGGTGGTGGAAATCTATCCAAGCTTGTATATGGTGGACTGTATTGAGAGAGAGAAATGTGAGGTGTTTTGAAGACACGGGCAGCTCTATGCAGTGAATTAACTTTATTTTCTTTATCAAGAAAAGAGAGTTAATTGTGCATGGCCCATGCAGGTCCCGAACCTGCGACCTTCACATTATCATAAAAGCTTCAGGCAAAAGAAGTGGTGGAATGTTATTCCTGCTTGCATTTGGTGGACAGTTTGGAAAGAGAGAAGTGGCAGGTGTTTTGAAGACAAGTCATGCTCTATACAGAATGTTAGGATGAAGTGTTTCTTGTCATTTATTTTTTGGTGTAAAGAAATGTATATAGAGGATGTACGAACTCTTTTTGAATTTTTTGAAACCTTGTAAGTACAAAGTCTTTTGTAATTGTAGATATGGATCCCAGTACCATCTTGGTGCTGATGAATATAGATGTTACCTTTCTCAAAAAAAGATAAATTGTATTCAGTCTTTGTATTTTTGTTGGAAAGAAAACTAGGTAGAAGATGTAGAATCATTACTAGAGTTTTTAGAATCCTTGTAGCAATCTTGTAAGAACGAGTTCTATTACTTCTCTGAATTGTAAATATGGTGCCTAGCAATAGCATTTCCTTAATGCTGCTGAATACAAAATGTTACCATTCCAAAAAAAAAAAAACTCCCTAGAAGTTCCTGGCATTATCTACTTCAGCTTAAAGAACATTATCATAGTTGCAGTGTAGAAAAATGCAACAGTTGTTTTCCATCTCTTGCTCTTGAAGGTAGTAGCACCTATTGCACTAGTTTATCTTTAGTTTTAACCAGCCTCATGTGCTGCCACACAGGTCAATCTACCTTGAGAGGAACTTGTGAGATCTGCTTCCAAGGCCTTCTCAAGCTATGTTTGCTTCCTGACTTTAAGTCCTTGCAACAAGATTTAACAGAAAATATACCTTTGCTGTTTGGTGTCCATAAGACTCTATTTGTATCATCCTCGCTTCCTTGGCATACCTGCAATAACAAACGAAATTGTTCAACCTTTATATTTCCCAATCATTTAGCTTTCTCCTCGTACTTATTTGCTGTCCTGTTTCTGTGGAATATTGACAGTCTTGCTTCAGTGTCTTGCACTATCTGGAAGTTGTCTGGCAATCGCTCCTTAAGTGGAGTATTCCCTATCCATGTACTATTCCAGAAGGAAATTATTCTATACCTTAAAGCTGATCCTTTATGAAAACTCTTGCCATTCACCTCTTATGTGCTTCCATACACCATATCCATGACAACCAGTTTCATTGAGGTGCTCCATTTGTTCATTGGTTTTTTCTGCTGGCGAGTGGGGCTTTGAGGCACATACAATTTTAACATATGAAGAGCTTTTACTCTCTAGGTGTCTACAATTCTTCTATGAAATAGACTTTCTGCTAGGTCTCTAACGCATCTTTCCTTTTTCTGGGTTCTATTTGCACGTAGTTGTGGATTCTCTGTCTTCTTCTCTATGCTCTGTTGTTTTACCCTGCTTATTGTATATGTTTCCTTTTAGCTTTTGCCCTGTTGGTGCTTGAGAAAACGTTTCAGTAAATCCAGTTTCTGTCCTGGCGGTGTTTAAAATGGAGTTCTGATTCATAATGAAAAACCTGCCCTTCTGCTCGCTTACATCCTCGTTTTATAATTAACGATACAATACTGAGACAAAAGGGGCACAGAAACCATTAAATTCACCAAATCTGAATTTTCAAACGACCGTATGCATGATATGAAATAATCCGTGTTAAAATTTTGTTTTCTTACAAAACATAAAAGAATGGAACTCCCTGGAATTTTCTCTAGCATGATTTGTTCTTACAATTTTATTATTATGTATGCAGGTTGTACTGCCAAACCGGAACAGAGACTTAGGATCGATGCAATCACGTTGCTAACTAAAGTGGACTTGTAAAGTTCAGGCAGTCGACAAATTTCGCCAGAGAGAAAGCAAAGACCAGCATGTTCATTTTCAAACAATTATTGTGCAAGATGAAAACGTAAGTCTGCTGCTACTGTAACTACACAATAAAATCGTTTAACATCCACACCAATATTTGGACATGGTCTATTTTAACAAATAGCAGGAAGAACAAATTTGCATAATATTGTATGGTGATGACATTGGCCGATGTCATAAAATGTTCGAGCTTTTCGACACATTTGATTTCAACTGCCAAAGTTAGAGAACCACGAGCTTACTCAATACGGGTCAACAAGTTTGAATGGGTTGTCGTAGGTTCACTATTTGTCGAACCTGTTCCAAATAACGACAAAGAAGCAACATTAACTATTCCGAGGAGACTAGATTCAATTTCTTTTTTGGATCTTGAACAACCTACAGGTGTTGAATTTGTTAAGCTGTTAGCTCTTTAGTCCTTCACCTCTTCTCTCCACCTATTAAACACCACCACTGAATTAATTCAGTTAATTCAGTGAACAAAGCTTGCTCACTGAATTAAACACCGAAATTTTAACTACATGTCTACCCTATTTATAACAACAGACCTGCTAACGGTTGTGGCAAATTGCGGCACAATGCAATACACCGCCAACCAGTCTAAGAAATTTCATGAGGTCATTGTTATGGACAAGAAGTCATTTAGTTTCAGTGAAATAAGAAATATACAACTGACACTCGTATCTGTACAGGAAAAACTTTTGTTGTTTATTATATGGAAGATCTTGCCGACACTGAAGGGACTAAGTTATCGAGGAGTTGCATCAACACCCCGTTATTCTTGGAAAGCGAATAGCTATTACTGAGTACCGTGGTGGTATGACCATGATATTTATTTTTCGCCACATGTGACCAACTTTTTCCCTTTATTTATTAACCCCGCATATCAATAACTTTTATGCTTTATTTATCAACAAATTTTGCACACGCAGTTTCCCGATTGTCGACAAGGTCCAACTAACAATTTTAATCAATCCTATATATGCGCAAGCAACTACATTAATGAAAATTTCCCCCCAATGTGATACATCATATTTACCTGATGTTGCTTATATGGGAAAAATATATTCATGATATTTATGGTGGTCTTTACCAGGCGAAGGATAACGAACAAATGCTAATGGAATATACTTTGAAAAGCTCATCAGTCACTTTCATCACTGAATTTTGCACCTATTGAAGACAAAATAGTATCGATCTCGGTAATTGCTTCGCAATCTTCTACTTGAGTTTATTAAATTATATGATATACTGTAATAACTGTGAGTTACAACTCCTTTTAGTATATCGTATAATTACCGCCCTTTTCTATCTTGTAACAGTTGTCTCTGTGAATTTGGTTGTAATCTCTCACATGCTAAAGCCAAATTCTTACAAGATCAGGTGATTCCGATGAGCTTTTTAAAGTGTATGCCATTAACATTTCTTCGTTGTCCTTCACCCGGTAAAGGCGACCATAAATATCATGAATATATTTTTCCCATACAAGTAAAATCAGGAAAATATGATGTATCACATTGGGGGGAAATTTTCGTTAATGTAGTTTTGGCGAAACTGTGTGTGCGAAATTTGTTGATAAATAAAGCAGAAAAGTTATTGATAGATGGGGTTAATAAATAAAGGAAAAAAGTTGGTCATATGTGGTGAAAAATAAATATCATGGTCATACCACCACAACAACATACCCAGTGAAATCCCACAACGTGGGGTCTGGGGAGGGTATAGTGTAAGCAGACCTTACCTCTACCTTGGTAGGTAGAGCGACTGTTTTGAGAGACCCTCGGCTCAAGACAAAGCATAAGCACAGGCAAAACAACAACAAAAGCAAAACAAGAGCACAACAAGAGAAACATTCAGGAAACATTTAAAGCAGTATGAATATGTTGGTATCCAAAGCGAATAAGCCATGATAGCGCATTTCGAAAAAGTAAGCAGTAATTAACGCAGGTAAATAAGCTATAAAAGTACACTAAAGGACACATAGCAGCAGAAATCAAATTACATAGGCCTATAAAGCAATACTACGCCTATTAGTATGATAGGCTAAGCGGGCCTAAAATAATAACACTACAACTACCAGTTTGGAAGCGTAAGTAGGACTACGCTTTACTACCTACTACCCTAATCCGTATCCTCCACAATCCCCTATCTAAGATCATGTCCTCAATAAGTTCCACATGCGCCATATCCCGTCTAATCACCTCTCCCTAATACTTTTTCGGCCTACCTCTACCTCTTCTGAATTCATCCATAGCCAACCTCTCACACCTCCGTACATGGACATTTGTGTCTCTTCTCTGCACATGACCAAACCATCTCAACCTCGCTTCCCGCATCTTATCCTCCACCGAGGTCACTCCCACTCTGTCTCGGATATTATCATTTCTAATCCTATCCCTCCTTGTATGCCCGCACATCCATCTCAGCTTCTTCATCTCCGCAACTTTCATCTTTTGGATGTGCGAAGTCTTGACTGACCAACACTCCGCCCCATACAACATAGTCGGTCTAACCACCGCTCTGTAGAACTTGCCTTTAGGTTTTGGTGGCACCTTTTTGTCGCATAAGACTCCAGATGCGAGCTTCCATTTCATCCACCTTGCCCCAATACGATGTGTGACATCATCATCAATCTCTCCATCTCCTTGTATAATAGACCTGAGGTACTTGAAGCTTCCTTTCTTTGGAATGACTTGAGTACCAAGCCTCACCTCAAAGCCTGGCTCAAGGTCGCTCCCGTTACTAACTTGCACTCCAAGTATTCTGTCTTGGTCCTACTCAGCCTGAACCCTTTAGATTCCAGAGTCTCTCTCCAAACCTCCAACTTAATAGTTATTTGCTTTCCAATAATAACGTGGTGTTGTTGCAAATGCCTCGATAACTTAGTCCCTTCATTGCCGGCAAGAACTTCCCATATAATAAACAAGAAAAGTTTTTCCTGTACAGATATGAGTGTCAGTTGTATATTTCTTATTTCACTGAAACTAAATGACTTGTTGTCCATAATTATGACCTCCTGAAATCGCTTAGTCTGGTTGGCGGTGTATTGCATTATGCCACAATTTGCCACCACTCCTAGCAGGTCTGTTGTTATAAACAAGGTAGACATGTAGTTAAAATTTCGGTGTTTAATTCAGTGAGCAGGCTTTATTTAATCGGTGGAGAGAAGAGGTGACAACTTATCAAATTCAACAGCTGGAGGTTGTTCGAGAGCAGAAAAGAAATTGTATCTAGTCTCCTCGGAACAATTAATGTTGCTTCTTTGTCGTTGTTTGAACATTCTCGACATATAGTGAACCTATCGACAACCCATTCAAACTTGTTGACCCGTATTGAGTAAGCTCATGGTTTTCTAACTTTGGCAGTTGAAATCAAATGTGTCGAAAAGCTCGAACATTTTATGACATTGGCCAATGTCATCACCGCACAATATTATGTATCCTGCTACTTGTTAAAATAGACCATGTCCAAATATTGGTGTAGATGTTAAACGATGTTATTGCATAGTTACAATAGCAACAGACTTACGTTTTCATCTTGCACAGTAATTGTTTGAAAATGAATGCGCTGGTCTTTGCTTTCTCTCTGGTGAAATTTGTCCAGTCTGAACTCTGTAAGTCCACTCTTTAGAAAAGATGGTTGAAGGAGCAAAGAAATGTGTTTTAATCTTTCATTTAGCACTGGACACTAACCTATCAAATTTTGGCAGGATTTTGGGGTATGTGAAGGATGTTCCTTGCTGAGGGATATTGCGTTGTCGTCGCACTGTCGTCAAATAACAGATGTAGGTTTAAGTTATCTTGTGAACAAGTGTACCTTGTTGGAAACTTGTCATATGGTCTATTGCCCTGGTATTACCGCTGCTGTAGTAGCCATGGTGATAACGAGCTGCACAAATATTAAGAAAGTTCTTGTAGAGAAGTGGAGAGTGAGTCCTGCAGGATCCATCATCTTCCATCTCTGTGTTGATCTATTGATCTCTGTACACGCGTTAATAATCTATTCCTTGCTGCTCCAATCAAACACAACAAGGTTAAAGCAGAGTACCGTGTTGGATTGCCAGTTTAAGATGCAAATTGCCTCGAAATCTAAGAGGTCTGTGAAATTTTCTCATATATTTTCCCTTCATCTTCTTTCGCCCGCTTTAAATGACGGATTTGCCGACAAAAGAGTCTAGATGCTTTACAAAATAGCAAAAAGTGCAGTGTTGTGAATAATTACAACGTAGGGTAAGACATCAACTTTTTAAGTCTGATGTTTGCACGTAATGAGTAGTAATAGTGCTTCAAATTCTTGCGATACGATCATGATGAGCTAAAAAGACCAAATTAATTGCACCACGTATACTTAGTTTCCCATACATACTATTAATCCAACTTTTCAAATGCAAAGGTGATATTTAGAGCTCATTTTGTGTTCAACGCATGCTCAGCTCTGGTTATAACATGCCCAACATAGAGTAATACGTGTTAAGCAGATATTGATCAGTTACTTATTAGACAGTTTATGATTTCGTCTTTAATTGGCCAGTGAAAGTATTTAATTCCTACTATCTTTAACAAGAGCACACATTACCATCAAATAGAACTTTTACACTCAAGTTTGTTTACCAAATTATACCCCCCACACGGTGAAAATTCATGATTAATCTGTTCAAAGTTTATTTAAGTTAAATCTTAAAGCTAATGCAGTGACTCCACTAACTAATATAATTAGGGTTCACTCTTTTGCAATAGCCTCATCAAGAATGCCTAAGGATTTGAGTGCAGAATAGACAGCAGGTTCTTCATTTTGTGATCCAGGAGTAACTGGTAAAGTTGTTGTCATGGTTCAAGTCGTGGAAACAACATTTTGCAGAAATGCAAGGTAAAACTGCGTACAATCGATCCTTGTGGTCCGGCCCTATCCCGGAACCCGCGCATAGCGAGAGCTTAATGTACCGGACTGTCTTTTTGTAAGTTATGTGATACCCCTTTTAGTCCTTTTCTTTTCTGAATCCTCGTAATTCCCATTTTCTTGATAAAACAAACGGCCTCTTAATTTCTGAATCCTCGTAATTCCCATTTTCTTGATAGAACATAACTGCCATTTTTTTCTTTCCTAGTTTTTGGGGTAGGGGTTTGAGGAGGGGGAGAGATAGGAGATAATTACTACTTCATCTATTCATTCTCAATTGATGTGATACACTTTTCTTTTTAGTTCGTGCAAAAAAGAATGATACATTTCTATATTTAGAAATAATTTAATTTAAAACTTTTCCTTTTATCCTTAATGAAATAATTTACGGTCACACAAATATCTATGACTTGTTTTAGACCACAAACTTTAAAAGTATTTCTTTTTTTAAAACTTCATGACTAGTCAAACTATATATCACATAAATTAAGACGGGGAGTACTATAATACTGTTGTTGTTGCTGACCAACTAGATAAGGAAGGAATCAAGTGGGTCAAGTTTAATGATTTTGTTTACCTATTGGTTCCTCCACATCGTTTGTTGCGTATCACTCACAACAGACAAAGTAAGAGTAACTTTTGTTAGAAATAACTCGGCTAGTACTTGTAATAATTTGGCTCATTTAATTTGGTTGGTTCGTTGCAAAATGGTGAAGATCAACAAACAATATATTGCTTGGGATAAGAAATTAGATCTTAGGTATAACTCAATCTCGAAAGTCAACTTATGAGATAAGTATTATCTAAAATCATTTAAAGATATTAAAGTCTCTCATCCACTACAGACATGAGAATGTAACACCCCCATATGCCCAGACTTTCCATTGTTCAATTGGAGCGTGAACATACAATAACAAAACAATTAAGATGATTCTGACTAATCTCATGATAAGAAAATAACATTGAGCTTACCTTAACCCTAAGAATAATTATGTTTTCCGGTAAAAATGATTTTAACCAAAAACACAGTTAGAAATTTGTATTTTAGGATTTAAAAATAAGTAGGTTGTATCCGATCCGGAGTCCCCCTCGATGAGTCCGATATCACTAGCTAAGTTACAGGTGTATCACGTAAAAAGACAAGTAGGTATTGAAATAAACAAGCAAGAGAAGTAAAAATGAGTTAGATTCGGAGTAAACAATAATGAACAAATGCTTCGTTTGGTATCTTTCTTTGAGAGAGATCTCGGTTACAAGTGTTAGCTTAGAGAGAATACAATGTGTGTTTCCTTCTCTTCTAAGTCTTGCAGATATAAGATAAAACTAGACTATAATGCTCCCCCTAAAGTTATGACGATGTGAGCACGCTAATGTCATCGTGCCCATGCGCGTTGTGACGCTCTAATCTAGGACAACTGATGTGACAGAGGTTGTTGGGAGTGGAAGACAACTATATGAAGCTCCGGAACCATTAGACTTCTCGAACACGCTAACGCACCCGGAGGCGTTTTTACTCAATTCAGATAGTCCCCCATTTCCCTGAACCTTTGAACTCATGGGACCGAAAAGTGGAAGAGTCCTTCAACCGTCCTTTTTTGTTCTGTTACGTCATTTTTTGAAACTGGTGCATTAATACATCCGGTTGTTCTTCTTCACACGCCGACCCCTTTTATTAAATGCTATGTCGCTCTTATATCATCCACTTTACACGTGTCGCGCGTTTGTCGATATTCTTCCCTCGGGAGCTAGTGTCGTAACGATGACTTGATTTCCTTCATTTTAAACCAAAACACTACCTCTTCACCTACCTTCTGCATATCACCTCTCGTACAAGGATGACGAGTGTCTGGCGTATACAAAATTTAAACTCGTACTCTGTTAAATTATAGTATAAAAAGATGTCGAACCCACAGAGATTGATTTATCTAATTTACAGACGTTTCTTGATTTAATTACTATTTGAGAAAATAAAAAAGAGTTGAGTTGCGAGTTAATTAACTAAAAATGCGTAAATAAAGTAGTGGAGAAATATTTTGGTTTCACAAATATAATAAAAGGTGTTGGGATCCTGACTTCACTTAATATATATAGTAGATTTATTTATTCTCCAATTTCTATTTCTCATATATGTATAAATTCCCCTCGCGATTACATTTATATATTATTACTGAAGTTGAACAATTAAGTGCACTCCTCTCGGTTATACAAATTAATTATCAAAATAGTAATATTAAAACACCAGAAATATATGCCTGAACTGAAAATGCTCTTTTTAGTAAGTCCCTTTCGGTTACCTTACTTGCTATAACTAGTTACTACACTATCCGCCTCTCTCAATTACAAATAAGTATAAAATTAATTATAATATAAAAGAGATAGATATTACTAAATAAATGTTAACCTCTATCAATACCATAATTAACTATGTTACTTCTTCCGCCTCTCTCGATTACAGAATTAGCAAAAAGTTAATTTGTAATATAAATTAAATAGACGTTAACAAATTAAATAACATCTAAATGTAAAGCAGATAAAAGTTAAATAGAAAGTTTCAGCTCAAACATATGAAATTGAAGAATAATATCCACTATTATATAGAAATATCAAGATCCGTCATTTTTTCAACACAAAAGAAAGTTACTCCATACTGGAGATAGTACTACTGACGAAAATACATTTGTCCACCAAATAAGAAAATAGAAGAAATATTGAAAAAGAATTATTCTGCTATTTAATTAAAAGGAGAAACTAGAATAATTTCCTACCCCAAATAACTGAAGAAATTTTGTAAAAGAAGAAGAACTTAATAATGGAACAATATATGCAGTTCTCCTCTGCGTTTCTCTCCGAATTTGTGTGTCCTCAAATAAAAAACGATACCTCTATTTTTAGGAAGGATAACCATCCAGACAGCCAACGAAATTACGTTATTTGCAAATTGCAAGCTTTCAATTTTCCTCTCCAACCCATTATTTCTCTTTCCCCCGGCCTACCTTTTCTCCATTTACTTTTCTTTTTAAATTATTTTAATATGAACTTTCTCACAACTTACAAGTTACAACTTGCCAATTGCTTTTCTTTTTTTTCATTAGTGAATACAGTCCCCCGCCCCCAGATGGTACCCCCCCCCCCCTCAAAGATGGTAAGTTACAGATACCTCCATTTGCTTCTTTTTTTCTCACATGAAAGAAAATTTGCACAATTGGTTTCATCTCTTTGCAGCACTTCCTTTTCTCTTTTCTTGTTTTTTTTTCTCTTGATTTTGCTCTTTTGATTTATTTATTAAATTATGATATTTCCTGCAAACAAAAATAAAAATATTAGTATTAAAATTAAATAACAACTACAATTTATATATGATATTTTTGTCTTATCAAATTTCCCACACTTAAATATTTGTTCATCCTTGAGCAAAGAAAATCATTAAATATAGTAGCTAAATATTTTAAATAAAATCTTGAGAACTTTTAGTTCAGAAGAATTGACTAAGATAATCCCACAAGTTCAACAACCTTTAACCGTACTCATGTTCACCTATTGAGAATTGAATACTAATATTTATTAATCCAAGTGTCTCACCCAATGAAGAAAGATGTCCATATATCACACAATATATCAATTATAGAACAAAGAAGGGAATATATAGAGAAAATTCACTCACTTCCAATGAAGAAGTATTTCATGTTACCGAAATAACCATAAGCTTGACAATCATGTGGATCACCACTAATGTAGGAGTTTGAATTAAGATCATGTAGTACTTTTGCAAGGTTGTGCTATAGGCTTAGGGACAGATATTACGATACATATGGATAATAGTGACTCAAATTCCCTATAGGCACTACACTTCACTTTCTCGCTCAAGCACAATTGCCTTTTCTTTTAATCAACCTTTTTACTTTTTCAACCATACATCATTTTTCTTATTTTCCTTTTTAAACTGGAGTTGCCCACATCCATTGTTGATCTTATTCTCTTCTTTCTTTCAAATTTTCGACAACAATTTTTTTTTTGCACAATTAGTCTTCGTGACATCATCTCAAAAGATCAACAATTTTAATCAATTATCCTTTCACTTGTTCTTTTCACACTTCACACTTAATTTTATGCATTTAAATCAACTCTCGAAATGCCTAAAGGAAAATAGGGTGAACAAATAGTAAGTTGAATCAACAAAATGGCTAAGGGTTAAAGTTCGGTGATCAACAAATAAGGGAAATTCATTTAACTTCAACAGGGTTAGTTAGGGATAAAAATCATCAAGGTAGGTTAATTTAGGCCATGAAATAACAAGAAAAGCCTACTTTCATCTCTTAACTAAAAAATCTACCTAGAATTTCGCCTCAAACCACATTCAAGGCAAGTTCTAGATTTCCAATAAGCATGAGAACTAGGTAATACTTGAAAGAAATAATCTCCTTGATTATTTTCATTAATTGAATAGGTATATATACAAGATACAAAATAGGAGAATCTTATTCCTATTCTATTCCTAAAACCTTATTCTACCATAATTCTAACTCTACAATTATGGTAGTGTATATTCCTAATTATGGTAACAAAATACATTACAATATACTACACATATATTTTCCAAATATACAATATTCTTAACTACCAAATCAGCCACAAAACCGAGCCCACTAATGGCCATAAATCGTGTCACTTATTATGGCAATATACACTTGTATATTGTGTGTATATTGCCATATTTAACACACCCCCGCAGTCATAGCGGGCGGTCTTCGAACGCTGAGACTGTCCCTAAAATCTTCAAAGAGTACCGAGGGAAGACCCTTTGTAAAGATGTCTGCAACTTGATATCTTGATGGGACATGACATACGCGTACCTGCCCCCGAGCAACCTTTTCACGGACAAAGTGAATGTCCATTTCGATATGTTTTGTTGAACCAGATTACCTGAGAGGTACATGGCACTAAGATTATCACAATATACTAAGGTCGCCTCAATGGGGCAATGAAGTTCTAACAGCAAATTACGTAACCAACACGATTCTGAGACCACATTAGCTACCCCTCGATATTCTGCCTCTGCACTTGAGCGGGATAGAGTCGCCTGACGCTTTGCAGACCAGGAGACCAAGTTGTTGCCAAGGAACATACAATATCCTGACGTAGACCGTCTGGTGTCCGGACAACCACCCCAATCCGCATCTGTGTATGAGACAAGTGTGGATGTAGAAGAAGGATACAAGTGCAACCCATAGTCCAGTGTCCCCTGAATATACCGAATGATGCGTTTGATTGCATTCATGTGCTCAACTCTGGGATCATGCATGAATAAACATACCGTAACAAAGATACGTAATATCCGATTTGGTAAATGTAAGATACTGGAGTGCCCCTGCAAGACTGCGATAGCGGGTCGGGTCCTCGTATGGTGCACCTGTCGCGGCACTAAGCTTGGGTTTTGCATCAACTGGAGTAGAAGTGGACTTACAGGATGACATCCCAGCCCTCTCGATGATCTCAGCAGCATACTTCCGTTGAGATAAAAACAAACCTCCTGAGTGACGTTTGACAGCAATTCCCAAAAAATAACTCAAAGGCCCTAAGTCCTTCATAGCGAACTCAGAACTGAGCATGGCCATGATAGACTGGCGCAAGGCATCGGAAGAGGCAGTCAAGATGATATCATCCACATACAAAAAAATGTAGGCCAATGATGAACCACGGCGGTAGATGAACAAGGAATTATCTGACCTGCTGTGAGTGAACCCAATAGTCGAAACAAAGTCAGCAAATCGTGTATACCAGGACCGTTGAGACTGCTTAAGCCCATATAATGACTTCTTCAACAAACAGACATGATGAGGGCGGTTGGGATCCCTGAAACCCAACGGCTGATGCATATAGATTGTTTCCTTGAGATCACCATGTAGGAAAGCATTCTTGACATCCAACTGATGAATTGGCCAAGTCTTTGAAAGATCCAAGCTAAGCACAGTGCGAATGGTAGCCGGTTTGACCACCGGACTAAACGTCTCACCACAATCAATTCCAACCTGCTGAGTCTTACCATCATCCACAAGTCGCGTCTTATGTCGAGCAAATGACCCATCTGAATTCTCCTTATGAGCAAAAATCCACATAGACCTGATAACATTAATACCATATGGACGGGGCACCAACTCCCACGTCTTATTATCAATAAGAGCATTATATTCATCAGTCATAGCAATTTTCCAATTAGGGTCATTTAATGCGGACACAGGATTGCGGGGCAAGGGGGATTTAGAGACATCAGAATGTAAATTAAAATGTCTTTTAGGTGTAAATATGCCCCGCTGACTACGAGTGACCGGTCTATGACTCGAGGAGGAAGTGAGGGAATTTTGGGAATTTTCTGGGGTCGGGACAGACGGGCCAGCAGGCAGTGGGCCTGCTGGCCCAAATCGGTAAACTGGGGTGTCTTCTGGATCAGTTCCAGAATTGGGCTGGACAGGCCCAATTGCTGGGACTGATCCAGAAACTGGAACTGCTGCAGCTGGCGGAACTGTGGGACCAGCGGGCAGTGGGCCCGCTGGAGGATTTTGGGTGCGGGATATGTCCAAAAAATTCCGAATAATATACGGGGATATTTAGTCATCCAAAAAATTATATGACCTAGGCTCGGGAGTATGAACTTTGGTAAAAGGAAATTGGGTTTCATCAAAAATGACATGGCGATTAATTATGATTTTCTTGGAGGATAAATCAAAATACTTATAACCACGATGATTCGACGGATAACCTAAAAATACACACGGGGTAGACCGAGCCTGAAGTTTGTTAATTGTGGTGGATGGGAATAACGGATAACACAAGCACCCAAAAATCCGAAGATGAGAATAAGAAGTGTTCTTATTATATAGGATTTTGAGGGGGGAAGAATATGTCAGATCTTTAGAAGGAATTATGTTAAGAAGATATGTGGCCATTTGTAGACCATGATGTCAAAAATATGGAGGTATGGAGGCATGAATTAAGAGAGTTCGGACAATGTTATTTATGAAATGAATTTTGCGTTCGGCTTTTCCATTTTGTGAAGATGTATGAGGACACGAAAAATGAAAATTTATCTCATTATTAGCACAAAATTCCCGAAAATCCCTATTGTCATACTCTTTCCCATTATCACATTGAATATTTTTTATTTCTCTTTCGAATTGAGTACGAATGAACGCTCTAAATTTGATGAAGACGGAAAACACTTGTGATTTATTCGCAATTGGAAACGTCCACAAAAATCTAGAATAATCATCTAAAAAGAGAACATAATATCGATGACCCAATGAACTAAGAACAGGAGACGTCCATAAGTCGCTATGAATAATATCAAACGACTTTGAAGTATGAGAATTGGAGTATACAAATGGCAACTTAACAATTTTCCCTAATGAACAAGACTGACAAAGTGGAGTACGACTCGTACCCTTACAGGAAATAAAGCTATTTTTATCTAAAATTGATAAAATAGAAGACCCCGGATGACCCAGACGAGCATGCCACATGGAAGGAGAGATGGCTGCAAAGGCTGATGGCAAGTCTTGACTCGATGGACTGAAACCAGGCATGATAGGATACAGACCCCCTACTATCACACCTCATGAGATGGCTCCCCGTCTTGAAATCCTTCACAGAGAAACCAAAAGGATCAAATTCAACTGAAACCGAATTGTCAGATGTGAACTTTCGGACACACTAAATTTTTAATCAATTTAGGAGCGTTTTATTTTTCAAGAGAAGGGGTGGATTGGGGGGAGACAATGTTTTCTAACCATACCCTAGAATTGGAATAGAACTGCCATTACCAACAATTATACCTCGAGGGGTGCTCAAATTGGAATAAGATGAGAGAGTACCTGATTCGGAAGTCATGTGAGTAGTTGCCCCGGTGTCCATGTACCAATTTGGGTCCGGTTGAGTCAACCCCAACGTGTGCATCGCGGCCTCGATATCAGTCTGAGTGGGGCCTGCTGCATGATGGGCTTGCGGAGGTCGGGGCCCAAGAACTCATGTCTGTGATGGTCTTTGGGCCGTAATCAGCCGGTTCTTCTTTGTTGGGCCATCGACCGTGGGCCGCCACCGCAGGTGTTGGGCCTAGACTGTTGGCCAACCCACTGGCCGCTGGAATTCACTGCGTGATTATAAGGGCTGCTGGCCCACTGCCCCAGCCCCACTGACATGGGCCCCACTGCTGGTCCAGGGGGTGGTGGGCCACTGTTCACTGGATGGGACCCACCGCCTGCTTGCTGACCACCGGAAACGCCACTAGAACCGCCGCGTTTGCCCCGCAATTTTTGTTATTATTTTTGCGATTATTCTTGCCGCCACCATTATTATGGTTTTGGCCCGAATTATTCACAAAACCCGAAGAACTAGGAGAGGACACCACCATGACGACGGGGCTTGCTCCGGTAGCCGCCTTTTTAGCCAAACCCGCTTATTCCAAAGTAAGCATGAAGCGGGCTTGATAGAAGTCAGGAAGAGGGTTGCTTTGGCGAATGAGAGTTCCAACCCCATTATAGGCCTCCGAAAGACCTGCAAGCAACTGTAGAACTAGATGATTATTCGTTATTGGTGCGCCAACATTACAGAGTTGATCCGCCAACTCCTTTAGTTTCTTGCAATATGCAGAAACGTTCAAAAATTCGTCCATTCGAACGAGAGAGAATTCCTGCTCGAGTGTGACGACACGTGAATGTTGGTTGTCTTGGAATATGTCACGCAATCAATTCCATGCAGCCATAGCCGTGGTATCCGGCTCAATAATCGTCTGTAGAAGGTCCACCGAAATAGTGACGTAGATCTACCGGAGAACGGTAGCATCAAGTGTAATCCATAACTCAGGATCCTCCGCAGGAAGGGGTCTAGCAGAAGGAATGATGTGATGAAGAACTTGATAAGAGATAGCGTGAATTTTAAACAACTCCGCCCACGTCACATATTAGACGTTTTCCATCTCAAGGACAATAGGGATACATCTCTTGATATTGGAAACTGTGAGGGCAGGGTGATAATTGTTCTTAGACATATTGAAAGAACAAAGAAGGAGGGGAAATTTAAGAGAGGTTTTTGAGAGCGGAAGACGAAATTTGGGAGAGAAACCCGAGAGGGGGGGGGGGTTTCTCGGCTGAGAAGGTCCAAAAAATTTAAGGAGAGAAATTTTTTTGTAAAACCTAGTCTCTTGATACCATGAAAGAAATAATCTCCTTGATTATTTTCATTAATTGAATAGGTATATATACAAGATACAAAATAGGAGAATCCTATTCCTATTCTATTACTAAAACCTTATTCTACCATAATTCTAACTCTACAATTATGGTAGTGTATATTCCTAATTATGGTAACAAAATACATTACAATATACTACACATATATTTTCCAAATATACAATATTCTTAACTACCAAATCAGCCACAAAACCGAGCCCACTAATGGCCATAAATCGTGGCACTTATTATGACAATATACACTTGTATATTGTATGTATATTGTCATACTTAACAATACTAATCACACAATATATTTGGGACTAAAAAACACCATGATTTCAATCACCTATATGCAAGTATGAGTTTGAAAAGGTAGTCCTATAACCCATGAATGATATGCAATTGAATCCGTCTCTCATGATTTTCAAATCAAATCAAATTTAGCCAACTTATTTACCAAGACAAAGAAAATAACTAAAAGTCCTAAAAAGTGATCGGTTCAAAATATTACGATCATGGCAAAGAACCGAACAAGAAATCTATGGAAGTACAGGAAATAAGTTACCTTACGAATAAATCAACTCAATTTTTTGAACTTTTTTTTTTGTAATATTAAAAACACACATATTTTTAGATGTTAAGTGAACGATTTTTTTTTATATATATTTTTTTTATTCACAATATATTCCTCTACCCCCACACTTAAACAATGTTATGTCCCCACGACACACAATTTTAAAAGTAAAAGAAGATAAAAGGGATTTTCTGTTTTTTTTTCCAGCGCCTGCGAACTCCACCCATAATTCAGAATTTATTCCTTTATTTTTCGCTTCTTGGAGTTCCTCTGTTATAACAAAGACTAGGTTGCAGTGAAGAAAAAAAACATTCATGTCAAGGGACGTAAACATGCAAATATATATATATATTTATTAAACTTAGGCCGAGGATCTAAAGGGGATAACAGACACGAAAGGATATTTCGATATAAGGGATTGAAAAATTAAAGGATAATTGAAGAATGCAGAAGGTAAATAAAGTTTGACTTACAATTCAAGGTTCCAGTTATGGAAACCATAAATCACAAGGTTCTGTAGAATTTAAATCAAATAGGCGGTAGAACCAGCCAAGTACTTAATGCAGAAAATTAAGGAATTTAAAAACATAAAGTATTTAAAAGATTAGGAGGTAGTACCGTCCATAATCATATTCATTTAAAATTGAAATTTACAAAGATAATTATCAAGGAGATAAACCTTGGAAATTTCTGGGGTATATTGGATCATATGATATGAGTCATATGATATGAATCATATGAAGTTCATCATATGGGTATTTGACGGGTATTTTAATCTTATCTAAAGGGGGATTTCTGTAAGAGCTCTCAACTTCTCTCTAATCTAGAAAGAGAAAGAAAGAACTTATGAAAAAAGAACTTATGAAACTAGGGGAGAGGCAGCCTCCTTTTATAGGAATTTTACATGACATTTTTGTAATAAAAAAGGGAATCTAACTATTCATCCGAGTGGAGAATTGCTATTCATCCTTTTGGCATTTTCTCGAATTATTGCGGGAATCTTTGCTTTTGCTTTTTGCTTTTTTGAAAGTAGTTTTTTCGAGCACTTTCTTTTGTCGGAATTTAGTCTGAACTCTGCTCCGGGTATTTTGAATTCTTTTGGCAACTTTCTTCAGAATCCACTGTTGGGGAAAACCGGACTGTCTTCAATATCAATTTCTGGTTCTTCTTCTTCTGACGAATAGCCTTGTTTTGATGAAGACGGTGCAAATTTTAAAATTATGGCTTGCATTTCTTCTGAATTTTTGGCCACTGCAAGCATTGAGGCCATCTGGGATTTCTGTGACAGGAATTGGGTGTGCTGCTTTGTTTGTAGTGGTGCCAGTGGTGTTTGTAGAGGCGTCTGTACTGGAATGAGTTTTTGGGTGTCTAACCATTCCTGGACTTTTTGTGGTGCGAGGCTTTTTGGTATTTTAAAGCTGTCCCACCATCGGATTTTAAATCTTCTTCGGATAATTGGGATTTTATCTTCCGAATAATCTACGAACTATGTAAATACCCATGGTAAGTGGAATTTTGTGTGAAAAAGGTGTAGAGACACAAATCTTTTTTCTTCCTCAGAGGGTTTGAACTGGGATTTGTGGGTTTTTTGGGGGCCATGAAATTTGTTTGTTGTTGTGGTGCAACAACAAGTGTATTTATTGGGGGAGGTATTTCTTCTTTTCTCTTTTGGAGCAAGGCTCCACACATTGCGTGGTAACAGTATTGTCCGGATTCTCTCATGTCCTTTCTGGATATTTTTTCTCTGTAACCCGGACATTGGGGCAAAGGACAGTGATAGGACATTTCTGTGTTGTAACTGGTATTGGAAATATGTGGATTTTTATAGGGATAATGATAGGGTATTTCTGTGCTGTAGCTGGTTTTGGAAACCTGTGGGTTTTTTCTCCTATTTTTGAGTAAACCACTGGTTAAAATATTTTTAAAGTAAAAATTGCCAGAAATGAATTTGCAGAAATTATTTTATGATGCAATTTTCGAAATTTGTAAATTATGTTTAAATTTTTTTTTGTATGTAAAGGAATCAATTAATTTGATGGAACGGGTATCACAATTTCTAGAGGACTCGAAATTCTGATCTAAAAACCTATTTCTTAATTCGCCTAGATGACAAGAATAAGTTTTAATTAGATCGAGGTCGTTAGCTTTAGGTTTTGTTAAAAAATAGAATTTTAAACTCTTATTATTGGAATCAAAAGAGATGAAATCATTATCTACCTTGTAAGGAGTGATAAGATTTATAAATGGTGTTCCTAAGATAACGGAGTTGTGAATGTCTTTTACTAAGACAAACGATGTCGCGATAGAAACTCCATTAATAATAACGGACGCACTGGTTTGTGAATTGATTTCTAGCTTTGTGTTATTTGCCGCCGCTAGAGTTTCCTGGATATTTTCATGAAAATGATTAGGTATTAGACCTGTTTTTATGCAATTCAGGTCAACACCGGTGTCAAAGAGAGCAATAGTAGTAATTCTAAAATTGCATGGGAATTTAAGGGTTATTTGAACAAGGTATTTTTTGGACTTGATCTGTCGTAAGACAGCAAGGAATTCTTGTGGGACTTCTTCAAGAAAAGGGTTGTCAGGAGGTTCCTCTGCATTTTCAGAGTCGGAATCGTCGGACTCAGAACTGGAATCAGAATTATCCTGGGTTTTTGAAAGAATTGTTTTCAGTAGAAGAGAGTCTTGTTCTTGTTTTTCTCGTAAAGCCTTGATCTCTACTTTCATTTGTTTCACCTCTCTCTGGAGTTCTAGAACTGATGTTTCTTTGGATTCTTTCATCCCTTTACCTTTTTCAGGATTTTTGTCAAATCGTAGGTATTTTATATATATATATATATATATATATATATACTTCATTTAAAATATACTTAAAAGGAAATATTATATTTCTAACTACTAAGATTTATTTAAAATATGAAAGAGGGAAGAAGAAAATAGTTCTGAGTTTAACACCTCTGCTCGACTTATTAGTATTCTTTTTAAGTAAAGAGAATTGTTGAAGCTTGTTTGTCAAAGGTTCTGGTGACATAAGGCTTCAACCGGTGACGGTTCACTTTGATTTTTTCATCCCCATTCTTATGTGGTATTTCAATGGCACAATAGGGGGTCACTTTCATTACGATGTACGGTCCTGTTCAACGTGACTTGAATTTTTTTGAAAATAGTCTCAATCGGCTATTGTACAACAGAATATCATCTCCACTTTTAAAATCCTTATGGCGAATGAGGTTATCATGCCATCTTTTTATCTTTTCCTTCTACAATTTATCATTTTCATATGCTTCGAGCTTGAACTCCCCCAATTCATCAAGCTGCAACAAACGATTTTTACCTGCATCTGAAAAATTTAGATTCAATAATTTTATAGCCCAATATGCTTTATGTTCTAATTCCACAGGTAAATAACAAACTTTATAAAAAACTAGTCTATAAGAAGATATGCTATGAGAGTTTTAAAAGCAGTTTTGTATGCTCATAAGACATCATCTAATTTTAAAGATCAATCTTTACGAGAGGAACCAACAGTTTTTTCTAAAAAAAAATTCAATTCTCTATTGGATACTTCTACTTGCCCGCTCGTTTGAACATGATATGGAGACCCTATTTTATGAGTTACTCCATATCTTGACAACAAATTAGCGAATTGTCTGTTTATAAAATGAGTTCCCTGATCACTTATCATAACTCGTGGAGTTCCAAATCTAGAAAAAAAAAATTCAATCTAGAAAAAAAAAAACTTGAGAAAAGCACAGATAACATGAGCATCATTTGTCCTAGTAGCCATTGCTTCTACCCATCTTAAAACATAATCAACGACCACTAAATGTATTTACGGTCGTTTGAAGGGGGAAAGGACCTATGAAATCAATACCCCCAAACATCAAATATTTCACACACAAGAATATAGTTAAGAGGCATCTCATCCCTTTTTGAAATGTTACCGCTTCTCTGACATTTTTTTCTTTTCTCATAAGAAAAATCTTTTGGGATCCATTCTCTAACTAAGTAATTGGTAATATCAGCAAATCAAGGAGGCTGATTGACTATTGTTGTAATTTTATAGATATGTTCATCACAAAATTCCTCCTTAATATCTAATATCTCATTCGGAGGATTTTTCAAGCGAGATAAATGATCAGCTACTTGATTTTCTGAACCTTTTCTATGTTTTATTTCAAGATCAAATTCTTGCAAAAGGAGTATTCATCTTAACAATCTAGGTCTAGCATCTTTCTTTTCTAAGAGATACTTTGCTGCATGATCAGCTATAACTTTAGTTCCTATCATTTGAACTAAATTTATCAAACGCAAATACTACTGCCAGTAGTTCCTTCTCAGTTGTAGCATAATTTTTTTTGAGCTTCATTGAGGGTTCTACTAGCATAGTAGATAGGCCTGAAAATCTTGTCTCTCTTTTGTCCCAATATAGCTCCAATTGTTGTAACACTTGCATCACACATTATTTCAAATGATTGACTCCAATCAAGAGTAACAACTATTGGAGCGTTGGCCAATTTTTTTTAGAATCGCAAATGAAAATTTAAACTTCATATCTTTCATTAGTAGGTAGTAGGAGGGGGCAATGCTGCTATAAGATCAATTTTAGCCTTATCAACTTCTATCCCTTTAGCAGTGATTTTATGTCCTAAAACAATTCCCTCTTGTCGCACCCATTTTTATCATGGTTCGCGACGTAATGGTGTCGATTCCCTGGATTTACTTTCTTGTTAAGGAGTCGCCATGTAATTATTCTAAGGTGAATTAGGAGTTTAGGACACCTAAATGTTAATAAAATGCTGAAAAGTGAACTCCGATTTATGATATGTGAAATTATGAAATTCTAAGTAAGAGTTCTTTATTATCCTGAAGGAAAGAGGTTAGGCACTCTTTAAGATCCGCTAACTTACGGTTATCCGGTCAAACTCAGGTTCATTATTATGCTAAAGAAGAATGTATGTTTAAAATTATATAAAATTAAAGCAATTGTGATTTTAAAAAATAAAATCTGAAAAATATGCATGATGTTTTATACCAATATATATAAAATTAATTTTTGGACAAAGAGTATGCATTTGTATTGCATTATTTACAAATACATATAAATTTTAATTTTTTGGATGAAAATGTGCATTTATATGATATTGTTTATGAAATACTTATTTTCAGCAATTGATAGTAAAGAGACAAAGCAAATTATTTATAATGCAAAAAGTGATTTTTATGGAAGTCGTTTTAAATTGCAAACCAGATAAAACTAAACCTTACTTGCATAATTAAATAATGTGAGTGAGAGATGATGACCAATTAGTTTTGAAAGTTTGAACATACATGACGGGCCTAAAATAAATAAACTAGGGGCAGATTTCCAATTAAAACTAACCGAGCCTAATAATAGATAAACTAGCGATGGATTTCTAACTTTAACCATCCTATTAATTATTTGTTCAAGGCCTAATTATCCCAAGTCCTCTATGATCGCACAAAATTAAATAATTAAGTTACAACAAAAGGTAAGTGGCAGAATTAAGGAACAATAATAAAAGAGTCACTAGGGCGGACAACATTGTCACCCTGCCCTTATTTTGTTTAGAAATCCCGAGGCAGGAGAATGCAAGGAACATGGATGCGGGTCTTCATTTGGCAATGGCCATGATGAGTCTCATAACGAGACTCCTCGTTGCTCCCGACTCATGTAAATGAAAGAAAAGAAAGTGATTAGTAGACGGAACATGGAATATATACATAAGGAAAAATGTAGACAAATAATTCATGAAAGGTAACATGTTGATGGGCCTCGACCCAGCTGGTTATATTCAAATGCGCAGGTATAGGAAGATGGGCCCACAGGATAAAAATGCTTTACGTGGATATACATGGTTACTATAGAGACATACAAAACAGGTTCAGAATACTCAACTTAACTAAAAGTGCACAAATAGTTATCCATCACAGGTACAGAAAAAGGACTCATTTAAGACCTTAGCAAAGTAGCCTAAGATTCAGGGTATTATTCTACATGTAGAGTGAACTTCAATAGGCATGTAGAGTGTTTCATTTGAGACTACCATTTTAGAAATTCCAACAAAAAAAAAATCACGGACACATTCAAGGTTTGTCTCTCATGATATAATAACTTAAGCCAGCAATTACCAAAATTCAGGTGTGTTTAGATAAAGATAAGTATTGTCATACATGATATCCAACCATCACATGTGGAAAACAAGCATACATATATGAGCTTAGTACAAACATATAGAATGATTCATGAATTTGGACATGTTTAGGGATCCTAGGATAGATAGAGTCAATGTTCTAATATTCCATGGCTGAAGATGTCACTACAACAGCCTTCATTTTTCTCAGAAATACCAAACAAAAAAAACAAATAACCTGAAGACCTAGACAACATATATTAGACTATCCACAGAAGCTATAACAGGATTTAAGTGAACAATTGACCTCAAACTTTAGATGTGACATGACTGAAATGATTAAACAGACCCCATTCTTTAAGAAAATAATAGTCAACTACCCTTTTAAACCATTTCAAACTTATACACGCCTTGATTAGACAAAAATTTCTAAACTATCATGTTATCATTTTCTAGGTATAACAGTCTTCATACTGGTTTAAAAATAGGTTCCAACTAGCATATTCAGGCACTGTATTGACTTAACTAACCCTCACATGCCATAGACAAACCTTAAGTCCGCCTATTGTGCATTAATTCTCATTACACAGGCTGTTTTTAATTACTACAGAACATTTTGGTTATCCAAAACAAATGTGTTCATATTGTATATCAATGTAGTCCTAGTTAAAACAAGATGAGACTTAATCAGTGAATAAGATCAATTAGACATACCATCATTAGTCATACCACACATGACAGACATTATTTTAACATAAGTAGTCCACTCACAACTTAAAACAAGTTTCAAAGTAACATACCAAGCATCTTATATGACTGAACATACTGTTTTCAATCTATCATAAGCATCACCAGTTATCCAAAATGAGCATAGCTACACTGGAACCATATTTGAACTATATGAACCCTAATACTACAAAAAAAACTAACCAAAATATGCTAATTGACACATACAATCACATGGTTACAGGTTTTTTAAAATATTAAAAGCAAGAAATTAAAGGATTAGGTATTACTTTGATTCAATATACCATACAAAAATTCGGAGAGTTAACATATACATAGAGCTCCTCATCATTCTTCATTATCTCAAGCTAACACACAGATTTACAAACAGGCCAGCAAAGACTTAAAGCCGAACTTATTTTAATCGCTCATTTGGCCACATGAAGTGCATAAGCATGGTTGACAAACAAATTCTAGACCATTAAGGCATAGTCCCATACTATCATCATTTATGAACCTCAGACATATGACAAAAACAGTCCACAAATATACAACAAACCTTTCTCAAAGTAATATGCATTTGAAAATAAGGCTAGACAGTGATCCAAACTAGGCAATGCTACAACCTACAAGCATCTTTTAAGATTAATGCGCACAACAAATAATATAAATGAGAGGAACTCGCAAATTACTGACCTTCTCCGGGCAGCGAACCGAGGCGTGTTTCGAATCGTCGAATACTCGGGGAAGATGTTTTTGGAATCGCTGATTTTTTATTTTGGAATCTAATTTTTACCCGAAATGGAACATGGTTTCGGTTCTGACCCGACCCGGGATTTTTTATTTGACCCGAAATGCCAGAAAAACGTGAAGAACAAAACGAACAGCAAAAAGAAGGAATTTTGAGGATTGAAACTAATATCCGAAAAGGGTTATTTTCGGACTTAAAATTATGAAACAAAGGGTATTTTTAATCGAGAATTTTGGGCACAAAATAGTATTCTTTTCTGATTTTTTCGGACTCAAGAACAGACCTCGATTTTTCACTCGATTTGTGATTTTTCTGACCCGGACCAAAAAAAAGACCTTGAAAACCGACCTCAATTTGGTGATTTTTCGGTCCCCTCTAAACACAACCCAAAGGCTTTATTTATCGCCAAAACTTGAGGGGTTTCAACAGCTTCTTCAAGAAGCTTCAGTTTGAAATTTGAATTCAAACAGAAGGGAAAAAGTAGGTGTGACATTTCGACAGAAAGGTCATGAAAAGGGTGAAAAATCTCACCTTTTCAGTCCGATTTGAAAGAAAACAGCTGTTTGGAGACGTTGGGTGGAAAATCTGCTGATTCTCGCCATTATCCATCGGATATGAAGAGGCTTGATAGGAGATAGTCGAAGAGGGAGGGGACGTGGTGGCAGCGACGTCGAATATGGCGTTTAACCGGCGGTCCGAAGGTGATTTCGGTGGGGACTGCCGGATTTTGGGAGGTCTGGTTGGGTTTTCGTTTGGTTTTTAGGTTGATTTTAGGTTTAGTTGGGTTTTCGTTGGTGTTGGACGATGGGGAGGGGGGGTTAATTGGGATTGGGCTTGGGTCGGTCAATTGGGCTGAGCGGAATGGAGTGTTTGGGGCGAATGGGGTTTTTTAATTAGGATTGGGCTCAGAATTTTGGTTGGGCCGATGGGAATTGAAAATGTTGGGTGAAATTAATCAGCCCAATTAATTGGTAACTAATCACTTATCTACTTCAATTTATTAAAACATGCTTCTCGTCCTAATTAAATCCTAAAATGAGTACATATATAAATTACATATAATTAATTTAATGTATGTAGTATAAAAGTAGAGTAGTAGTATGATAAAATGATTGATTTAGTGATTTGAAGGAATGTAAATTATTAAAATAAAAATAACGATGCGATAATAATAAAACATAATACTTATTATGCTTGTTGCTTAAGATAAAGAAGGCAATGTTGTTTTGCAAAAAATAAAAATAACATAGAATATTTAGGGTAAAAACTATGATTAGGAGATTAAAAGGCAAATGATAGTGGAACAATGCGAATAATAATAATAATGATAATAAATAATGATATGGAGTATAATATATATATATATATATATATATAAAATTATTTTGAGGTGTCAAAATATTTTAAAACGCAAACAGATATTCGAAAAGAGAGGACAAAATTGGGTGTCAACACCTTTGTTATCATAAAATGACATTTTTCCTAGTTAAGAACTAGAATTGTCTCTTCGCATCTTTTAAGCACCAAAGTTAAATGATAGAAACAATCTTCAAAATGTCTTACCAAAAAGTGTGAAATCATTCATGAAAATTTCAAGAAAATTTTCTGTCATGTCTGAGTAAATTGTCGACATGCAACACTGAAATGTAGCAGAAGCGTTTCTGATTGTATCCAGAATATCCATCAAGAAAATAGTGAAAACCATGACCTGCAACACTCTCAAGCATTTGGTAAGTAATCAGCAGAAAAAAATGATATTTTCTTGTGGCCTCAGAAGTCATCTATAATCAATACAGACTCTGCATCATGTAACTGTTTTGGTAGGTATGAGTTCATTATTTTTTTTTTTTTATTACTATCCTACCTCCTTTCTTTGGTATTACCTACACATGATTTACCTAAGGACTATCAGATGTGGGATAAATGATACTTGCCGCTAGAACTTTCACCACTTCTTTCTTGACAACTTTTCGCATTGCTGGGTTCAGTCTTCTTTGGGGTTGAACTATTGACTTGTAGTTATTCTACATGAGGATCCTATGCATGCAAATAGCTTGACTGATTTCTTTAATGTCAGCTATAGTCCACCCTAAGGCTATTTTGTGCTCTTTCAACACTCCAATTAACCTGCTTTCTTGTTTTGTAGTCAAAGAAGATGAAAGGACTATCGAAAATAATTTAGATTCAAGAAAAATATATTTCAAATGAGAATGAAGAATTTGAGTTCAATTTGATGAGATTTCCTCATTTTATGAATCTTTTTCATGTGTTTCAGCTTCCTATTTTATTATGGGGTCATCATCACTTGTGGAACCTGGTTTGAACAAACATCTTTCCAATAAATCAGTAATCAACTGATCATATTTGTATTCAGCAAGTAGCAAGTCAATTTGAAAATAATAAGATGATGACTCATCCTCGGGAAATTTCATTATTTTCTACTTGTCAAAAATCACTCTTTTCTCATCAACTCGCAATATCAATTGTCCTTGATGGATATCAATAATTGCTCTTCCTGTAGCGAGAAATGGCCTACCTAATATTAATGGTACCTCAGTGTTTTTTTTTTCATTTCAGTACTATAAAATCTACTGAAAATATAAATTTATCAACTCTTACAAGAACATTTTCAATTATTCCTTTCAGCTTTTTATACTTTGGTCTGCTAATTGAAGAGACACACCAGTGTCTTTCATTTCACTAAGTTCTAATTTCCTGATTTTTTTTTAAAAAAAGCATTAGATTTATTGAAGCACCTGAATCACATAATGCTTTTTCAAAATGAGCACCTCATAAAGTGCAAGGAATTATAAAACTTCCTAGATCATCAAGTTTCCATGGAAGCTTATTTTGAAGTATAGCACTACATTTCTCTGTAAGCTTAACAACAAAAACTTCTTCCAAATTTCGTTTACTTGACAAAAATATCTTTAAGAAATTTAGCATATGAAGGCATTTGTGTCGAAGCATATGTGAAAGGTATGTTAATATAAAGTTGTTTCAAAATCTTTAGAAACTTTGAAAATTATTTGTCAAGTTTTTCTCTTTTCCTCTTTTGGGGAAAAGGAAGAGGTGCATAATGAGAATTTGTAATCAATTCATTTTCTTTCACATTTTTTCCTTTATCTTTTTGTTCTTTTGAAAGCTCAGGTTCTTTTTTATTCTCACATTCGTTTACCTGTTCTACCTTTCGTGGAGTTCCTTGTCTATCTGCATATGGATAATTAGGATCTTTACCTGAGCGCAGAGAGATGGCTTTGAGATACTATTTTGGATTCTTCTCAGTATTGCTTGGTAGAGAACCTTGAATTTGTCCTGACACAAGAGTTGCTAATTGACTTAACTGCATCCTCAAGTTCTTGATGGCTGAATGTTGACTTTTGACCTTCTGGTCAGTAGCCCTATGTGTTTGTGTATCAGGTCATCAATAGTCTTGATATGTTTATATATCAAGTCTTATAGGCCTGGTCGATGATTTATTTGGGGCTGTTGTTGATATTGTTGGAACTTTTTATGCCCTCTTTTTTTATTTTGAAAATCAGGTGGTCCTTGTACCTGCTGCTTTTGATTGAAAATTCTTTAACAATTTTCAGAACCATTAGGATTACTCCATTGGAATCCAGGATGTTTTTTTGTCATAGAACTATTAAATGAGTAACTATTGTTATATTCAATAAAATTTACATTGAAGCTTGACACTCATGATTGAGATGATTACCTCCGCACATATCACAATTTTCGACTTGAGAAGACGATTGAATATTTACCTGAAAAGCTTCAAACCTTTGTGATAAGTTCGCAATTTGTTGTGACAATGAATTTAAAGCTTCAACCTGGTTGACTCCTGATGCCTTCTTGATGGTCATTCTGTCGGATGGCCATTGGACAACATTTCTTGAAATTTCATTAAGCAACTGTGTGGCTTCTGTATGGTTTTCCCATTATGGATCCTCATGATGCTGCATCAATTATATTTCTAGAAGAGGGTTTAAGGCAATGATAAAAAATATATAAAATATTAGAATCTTGGATACCATGGTGTGGACATTTTCTTAACATTGAGTTTAATCTTTCCCATGCCTGATATATAGATTCAGTATCTGTCTGCATAAAGTTATTGATTTCTTTTTTCATTTTAATTATTTTGGTAAGTGAAGAATATTTGCTAAGGAACTTTTGGGTCATTTGGTCTCATGTAGTAATGGAACCTCTTGGTAAGCATCGTAACAATGTCTTAGCTTCTCCTTTTAGTGAAAAGGGAAAAAGCCACAACCTGATAGCGTCTATTGTGAATTCATTGTACCTGCAAATTTCAACTAATTCAAGAAAATCAATTAGGTGGGCATGAGGATCTTCACTTACCTCACTGGTAAACTGATATGAATTTTAGATAGTCTGAATTAAGCCTGTGCAAATTTCAAAGTTATTTGCCGCTATTGGTGGTCCCTCACACTTGATTCTCCTTCAAAGTGATCTGGCTTTGCATATTCTCTAAGAATTCTATCACGTCGTGGTGCTACCTTATCAAATTGTTCTTCCCATTGAGGTGGTGGAGGTGGGTTGTTATTAATGTCAAGCTCATCGTTTTCTATTTCTTTTAGTGAAGAAATTTGAGATCGCGAGACCTATTCTTTTCATATCAACCTTAAAGGTTTTTCAATTTGAAGGTCGTATTCAACTAGTTCTCTTGAAGAGAAACGGGTCATACACTTTCTGAAATTTTATTGAAAAAAATAATATAATAACTAAAATAAAAATAAAAATCTCAAATTAGTATCAAAACAATTAATCTATAGTAGACTTTGCCAATCCCCGGCAACGACGCCAAAAATTTGACGAATGTCTGGCGTATATAAAATTTAAATTCGCACTCTATCAAATTATAGTATAAAAATATGTCAAATCCGCAAAGATTGGTTTATCTATTCTACAGACGTTTCTTGATTTAATTATTATTTGAGAAAATAAAAAAGAGTTGAGTTGCAAGTTAATTAACTAAATATGCGTAAATAAAGTAGTGGAGAAATATTTTGGTTTCACAAATATAATAAAAGGTTTTGGGATACTCTTAATATATCTATTATATAGTAGATTTATTTATTCTCCAATTTCTATTTCTCATATATGTATAAATGACCCTCGCGATTACATTTATATATTATTACTGAAGTCAAACAATTAAGCGCACTCCTCTCAATTATACAAATTAATAATCAAAATAATAATATTACAGCACCAGAAATATATGCTTGAATTGAAACATGATCTTTTTAGTAAGTCCCTTTCGGTTACATTACTTGCCATAACTAATTACTACACTATTCGCCTCTCGATTACAAATAAGTGTAAAATTAATTATAATATAAAAGAGATAGATGTTACTAAATAAATGTTAACCTCTATCAGTACAACAATTAACTATGTTACTTCTTCCGCCTCTCTCGATTACAGAATTAGCAAAACGTTAATGTGCAATATAAGTTAAATAGACGTTAACAAATTAAATTACATCTAACTGTAAAGCCGATAAAAGTTAAATAGAAAGCTTTGGTTCAAACAAGTGAAATTGAAGAATAATATCTACTATTATATAGAAATATCAAGATCCATCTTTTCCCAATACAAAAGAAAATTACTCCATATTGGAGATAGTACTACTGACAGAAATATCTTTGTCCATCAAATAAGAAAATAGAAGAAATATTGAAGAAGAATTATTCCTACGGGAGACGGCAGTGGAGAATGTTTCGCAATGGGCGAAAGCCCGGCGGAGATATTTATTTAGAAGAGGAACTAGAATAATTTCCTACACTAAATAACTGAAGAAATTTCATAAAAGAATAAGAAATTAAGAATGGAACAATATATGCCGTTCTCCTCTGCGTTTCTCCCCGAATTTGTGTGTCCTCAAATGGAAAATGATGCCTTTATTTATAGGAAGGATAACCACCCAGCAGCCGATGAAATTACGTTATTTGCAATTCGCAAATTGCAAGCTTTCAATTTCCCTCTACAGCCCACCCTCTCTCTTTCCTGCGGCTTACCTTTTCTCCATTTACTTTTCTTTTTAAATTATTTTAATATAAACTGTCTCACAACTTACAAGTTACAATTTGCCAATTGCTTTTATTTTTTTGATATCCAGCCTCTCGGCTTACGCCAGACTATTTATGAAGATAGTAGTCCTAGTCCCTCAACACTACTACAAGTAAATCGCGGGATGTGCCTGAATGACCAGAGTTTGAGAACAGAGCAACTGATATCACCTACAAGGTCCTACCCAGAAGAGAGCAAATTACTTCCATCAGGATTCGAACCCACGCTGCAAGCCTCAAACTGAATTTTAAGTTTCCTACTTTGTCATCCAATTATGCCCAGGGAACATGAAACACCCCCCCTCTCCTCAGTGAAAGAGGGCAAAAAAGGTGTGTGGGAGAAAGAATTTCAATTTGGTGAGTCCCACGTTAAAGAAAGTTTGCACAATTGGTTTCATCTTTGCAGCAATGTTTTTTGATACACCTAGGACATGGATTCTATATGAACCAATGGATCGTGCGAAAAGATTCCATATTCTATGCCAATAGACTGTTCCTTTACTCTTTTTGAATGAATTACAGTCAGTAAAGTAATCTGGTGGAAGGGGTCGCTCGTACGCTCGTCAAAGCTGTCTAACCTCCGAAGCAAGCCGTAGCTCGAGAGGCTATGAATCGATTGGACCTGCCAATCGAATGAATCGTAACACTCGTAATGGGATAGACGAGTATAAAGAAGGGATGGAGAATCTTTTATTTGATCTTGATTTGATGTATATGTTACGATGCCTTCGTATGAAGGAGGATTGGGGGTAGTAATCTTCTTAGAAGATTATAATACTCGCAGGCCTTCCCGTCGCATCCGTCTTCAGGACTGTTCTTGAACTCTAGAGAACAGGCGGAAAGGGGTTCATCAGAGCGATAGGGAAAGCAAATTAGGTGGAGTGGGGAAAATTAGAACTATTTTCATCTTTCATCTAGCTGCTGTGGTGTTTAGAGATGCTGCTGGTGGAAGCGGTATGAACGGAAGATGCCTCTCTTTTAGTCCCGAATCCTTTCCTGCGCAGTAGACCGTTTCTAACAAGAAGTCAAAAACGAAAAAAGCGTTATGGTTGCCAATCAAGATATCTTTCTTCTCATGGAGGATGGGAAGAAGGACTGCGCCCGAAAGCACGGAATGAGACTTGACTTTGAGAATAAATGACTCACTACGATTCTTTTTCCATATCCCCCTGTCCTATCTGACAGGACAAACAAAGAAATAGGAAGGGATGGTTCTTTCATTCCATTGATAGAAGTCTAACTAGAAAAAGACTATCCCTACGTCCGTACCGCTCCTCGTGGAGTAGATACCCAAGCGCAAAGGCGACCTTTGACAGAATAAGAAGACAGATTACCCTTGCTCTTGAATTTTATTTTGCAGTTGCCCCATCGGTCCGAGGAAAGAAAAGGACCGCCTTTGAAAAAAAAAAGGAACTCGCTAGGCCCACTATGGGGTCTATGTTGGCTTAATACGATGAAGCTTAATACGATGAAGCGGAAGAGGTATGTTGGACCTTCATTGCCTGTTGATCTATCCAAATCGACCAAGAGTGGAAACCATGCAGTATATCAGATTGGGACACCGGTGCATTGATAGATGCCACTTCCTTTTCTCTTTTCTTGTTTTTCTTTCTTTTTTTCATCTTCTTTTTTATTTTGCTCTTTTGATTTATATACTAAATTATGATATTTCCTGCAAAGAAAAATAAAAATATTAGTATTAAAATTAAATAACAACTAATTTATATGTGATATTTTTGTCTTATCAAAGGACTCTATTTTATTTTCCCCAATCCTTCCAACGCTCAACTCTCTTGCTTTTTCAAAAAAAGGTACCATTTCCTGCCTTCTTTTCGTCAATCTCCCCACTATGTCTTTAGATTCCTCAGTTGTCGGTGGCATCACTACCCGGGCTCGGAGCCTTGCACGTAGCTATTTCGACATTCCTATTCACCAGGTTTGTATCGGAGTTTGTCGGTCGTCGACCAGTAAGATTTTGGGGGAAAAGAAACCGTCATCTTCTTCCTTCAATATCCAGGCTAACGCCTATATTCCCAGCAACTGGTCTTATTTAAAATACCTCACAATGCGCCCGACTTCGACGGCTCCTAAGTCCGAGCGGTCCTGTCTGGCCAGTAAGTATAAATCTTTCATTAGTGCTTGCTAACTTAAGCCGAGTGCAGGTGGACTGCGACTAGACCGATGTAGAGGTGTTCCTCCCGCATGAAGGAGAGGACATCACTTCCTATCAGCGAGGATACTCATTTGTATACACATATCCTTTTTCATTTAGAGTGAGCAACCTTATCGACCCCGTGGTTCTAGAATATTGTCGGAAATACAACGTATGCTTTGCCCAAATTGGTCTAGCCATGTGGATGATGGTGGTGTGCCTCCGATATCTTTCTTCTCAAGTAGGGGAAGAATTTACCCTCGCCCATTTGATTCGTATTTATTCCCCCAAAATCTTTAGAGCAGGGGTTATCCAATTGTCCCGTCATGGCCAAAATGCGTTAATCGCTAGTATTGATTATGACTCCAATCGTGGGTGGACGGAAAGGCACGTCATTGTCGCGACTAGGGATCTAGTCAAGCCACTAGAGGCGCCCATCCCAAAACGATGAAATTTCGACCGTAAGCACTTTGTTTATGCCTGTTTTTCATGTTTCATTTTCCTTGATTCTGCATGATGCCTCTAAATTTTATTTTTCTTTTTTATCAGCCATAGCCTTGTAATCTGATCCAGTATTGGGCCTGGCCCGATGGGTCCAAAAAATTATGGACTACGCGCCTCCTACCTTTCATACATCGCAGGAGATTGCGTCAAAACATAATTGGAAAGGGAAGAATAATGGTCTTCCGAAGGGAGAATCAGTCTGGGATTTTGCTGAGGGTTCTAAAGATCCGGATGTGGCTTTGTAGCAAGTTGTGCAAATTGCGTTTCAACTAGGCCAGAATTCGAAGGCTACTACTTTGGCTGGATCCAAAATGTCACTATTTCCTTGTTCCCCTCCTCCACTCAAAAGAGTCAGACCGAGTGTTGGGGAATGGGATAGTCAAGATCAATAACTCTAGTCATTCCTCTTGGGGCCATTAACGTAGCATCCGATGCTAGTGAAGAAGAAGAGGATTTTGCCTCAGAACTTGCCCGCCAGAGGGTCGCTAAATCTTATGATGTTACCACTGGTCTCTTTAGAGAAATTGAGTTATCAAATAAGATAACCTCCTGCGCCTCTTTCTCTCTTGATCCTGCTAGAGTCGGAGGTGTGACTTCGGTCCCTGTACCTGTTCTGTGTGTTCCATAGTTGTCACAGGCCGCCCATGCTCCGACTCCTTAAAGACGGGTCCTCACACCTCAGGGCCCTACACCCAGGGGGCACACTAAGGATCCCAACACCGACATGCACATTGTGGACCCTCGAAGCTTCCATAAATCATAGCTAATAGATACTTTTTTGGCCCCAGTCCGCAATCCCACAGTTCGTCGGCAGGTCACCTTCTCTATTCCTCAGGAAAGCAATCTTCTTTCACGGCTGGTACGAGCCTCAAACTACTTGCGGCCTTTGGCGAGTGAGAGGACAAGGAGAAGATGAAGAATATCTCCGACGATTGCTTACTCAACGCTGGTGCTCATAGGTTGCCCAGGTATGCGACCATCTTTCTTTTCAGTCAGCTCATTCATTTTGTTTTCAAAGCGTGACCTTTGGATTTTTTGAACTGTTCTCCACCTTAGGTGAGCCTCCTTACCATAGAGGGTTTTCAACGGAAGCTTACCGTAGAGAGGGAGATGATGTTGGAGTATTAGAAGTTACAAGAATAACTCCCAACCCTAGAGAGCTAGCTGATTTCAGCAGAGGATTTGGAGGCCAGGTTGGCTTAGTCGGAGCAATATAGGAAAATTCACAGCGAGGAGGCTATAAATTTTCCTAAGGAGCTTCTGGATCTTTAAAAGAGGTGGGCCAAACATCAAGAGCTTTTTTCTAATGCAGTCCACAGGGAAACATGCATAGCAGAGCGAATTCGGGTATATGGATTAAACTTGAGGCTTGCTAGAAAGACAAGACTTCTGTGGAGAGAGCTTTAAGAACCCTAGAAGAGAGGTATGAGAACTTGTTAACCCAGTTTGACAGACAGGTACAACACAACCAGAGTCTTATTGAGAGCAATACTTCGCTCCGTGAGGCTATGTAGAAGGTTTATATGTCTGATATGAATGTGATCGTTCAGTAGTTAAAGATGGACTTTATCCTTGAGAACACCCACGCAGTGTATCAAGCCCGATGGCAGGTTCTCTAGGAGGTTCGAGATGGGTCAATTAATGTTGATGTTGCCTTAGCTGCTGCTTCGAAGGTGGAATATATGCTCTATAAGGCTCTATATGTGCATGCCCCATCCGTGGACCTTGTTCAATCTTCTGATAGTGAAAGTTGGTCTCACAAGGATGAAATGGAAGTCATAGCTGGATATGAGAATCATTCTTTTGAGGTCCTAGTAGCTGGAAGCAGAAGTGGGAAAGGTAATGCGGAGGAGGCTCATCCCAAAAATCCTTCCGAAGCTCTAGAGGCTAGAGAAAATAATGTGGAAAATGACCTTCCCAAAGGACCTACCGGCCACCTCGACTCTGGAGACACATGCCCCGACTCTATATTGAGTAAGCAAGTCACTTCTTCCTTTACGAACTGGTCCCTGATGATGGATATTGGTCATTTCATTTGCCTCACCGAGGTGTGATTGAAATCATCGCTCAGCCAATGAATAGCTATCTCGGGGGGGGGGGGGATCCCTGTTATGTCAAGGTGAGATCAACCAAAATAATCGGAATTAGTCTTTAAAATAACATAAAAAAGCACTCCTAAGCTCGGGCGAGAGCTCTGAGCCTATGTATATCTTCTTTCCGAGATATTCTTCGAAAAACATCGCGCTCTCCAACTCCTCTATGGTTGAGTCTGCGGGGTCCTTGTCTGATGGAATGATGAATACATTCAGGATGACCAGGTCTGAGTACCCTTCCTTTGCACACAGTTTTTCCCCTTCTCTGGGAACTTCGTTCGGGATCGGCGTCTATAATTGCAATTTGTTTGCCTCATGTTCTTGTGGAACTGTCACTATTAATGCGTTCCCCAACCGGGGATTATTACTACTCTATCTGATTTCTCTAATCCCCCAAGGTGTGGAAAATTTGAGCTTTTGGTGATAAGTTGAAGGAACCACCTACATCACGTGCAACTATGACTGTCTCAATATTGCGTTGTATGCCATGTCTTCGGACACGATGTCGAAGGTCATATATTATTCCATGCCATCGGCATGAACCATCAATTCAACTTCTCCTCTCATCAGCTCGCTTGACATATTGAAGCCTGCCAACACCTTCGTTATTGGGGTAATGGACTTATCCATTCGCATTTCTTCCAGGACCCGCAACTGAATGATATTTGTTGAACTTCCTGGATCAACCAAAACACGCTTTGTTAAAGATTTATTAATTTACACATATATTACCAGAGCCTTGTTATGAGGTGAGGCGAAGTGCTCGTAGTCTTTGCAAAAGAATATGATATCTCAATTCTCTATGGGTTCCTGTCTGTGGCTCGTATTAGTGACGAAGATCTTGGATTTTCTCATTGATGTGTACGTGATCTTATTGACCACTTCTGTCCCGAAGATCATATTGATGGTGTGAGTTGGCAGAGGCACTTGGTTGGGTCTTTATCCGACATTCCTGCTTAGATTGAGCTTTGCCTGGTCACTGATGTACTCTCTCAAGTGTCCTGCGCGTAGCAGCTGTGCACTTCGATCCTCATGTTGGCGCAATCCTTCGTGGTATTGTCGTACGTGCTATGAAAATGGCACCACAACCCTATGTTTCTTTTCTCCGAATTGGTGCACACATCATCCAGGAACCTGACTTCTTTCATGGTCTTCATTACAGCCACCAATTCCACCGCATTTATGCTAAAATTATGATGATACAACTTAGGGGGGCCAGTCCCTTTTGATGCGGACACCTTAGATTGTCGAGGGCCTCGTTTAATGAAGCCTTGATGTCTCATGATGCTTCCTTGGTTTTTTCTCGTGCTTGAGAATATTTTAGCCTCATACGGCTCGAACTGTTACCTATTTATAACGTTATTGTTGTATCCTTGAACTAGCCTTCTTGGGAGATGATCGCCCGCATATGCCGATGTAATCACTCACTGTTCTTTCTCAATATGCATCTTGGCTGTATACCTGAGGTTTATTTCATTCCATGTTTTTACTGGGAACTCCTTCAGGCTTTTCTTTAGCTTTCTGGATGTATGTGAACTATTCGGGTTTAACTATTCTACGAATGCGGTCGCTGCATAATATTTCGGGATGGTTGGCAACAACATTCTTTCCCTCTAGAACCTATCTAGAAATCTTCACAGCAACTCACCTCCCCATTGCTTTATTGTAAACATGTCCTGCTTGTGTGTTTTTACCCTTCGGGCCCCTGCGTGAGCTTTAACAAAAGTATCTGCAAGAGTATCAAATGAATCAATAGAGTTTTCAGGTAAATGAGTATACCAAGAGAGTGATTCCATTTATGAGCGTTTGGCTAAACTTCTTCAGCATAACAAATTTGATTTTATGCTGTTTGAAATCATGCCCAATGACAGCTGCCTCGAGGGTCACGATATGCTCTTCTGAATCTGCGGTGCCATCGTATTTCGCTATGTCAGGTATCTTAAACTTTTTTGGGATAGGGACGTGGGTCTCTCTTTCTGGATATGGCAAGACACCGCACCTCCTGACTCCTGCGTCCTTTATAATGGGTAGTGCTTCGGGTATCTGACTCATTCGCCCATTAGTTTCTTTTTCCACCCGATGCAGTCCCTCTGTGAATGTGTCCATCCGGTCCTTCTAGTCATCGTCCCTCTTCTTATAGGCTTCGAGTGAAGCTGAGGTCTTTGTGGCATAATGGTTTGACGCTGGAGTCCCAATTCTGGAATGAGTAGATATATCAGCCATTGTCGCTTCCATGCGCATCATCATTTCATTTTGTGCTTTCAAGATGGCTGTGATTGTCTCCTTGGTTAAATGTCCTCATTTATCAGCAAGTCTGGGTCTGCCAGTTTGAGATTTGGCCGAGTTCCGTCCCTCGAGCGTCCTTTTTTGGGCTACTTCTGCTTTTGCTTTACCTGAGGTTTCCTTACTACGCTTTTTTTGAGCTGTTTTGATGGAGGTCTACTTTCACCGCTTTGCTGGTCTCGTCCGGGATCCTCCTCCGTTCATAATGTCTCTGAATGATCCGTCAGGTTTCGATGTTCGATGGGTACCTGTTCTTCCCTGAGTTCCTGTAATCCGTGAGCATTGCCGTTTTGACATGACATGCTTCTCTCTTTTTCTTTTGAGTGTAGTGACTCTGTTCAATTTTTTTTAAGGAGATCAACTACAAATCGAGACAACACCACAATTGTCTATCCCCACAGACGGTGCCAAACTGTTTTCCGGTAAAAATAATTCTAATTAAAAACACAATTAGAGATTTATATTTTAAGATTTAAAGATAAGTAAGTTATATCCAATCTGAAGACCGCCTCGATGAGTCAGGTATCACCAGCTGGGTTACGGTTGTATCGCGTAAAAAGACAAGTAGGTATTGAAATAAACAAGCAAGATAAGTAAAAGTGAGTTAGATTCGGAGTAAAAAATAATGAATAAATGCTTCATTTGGTATCTTTCTTTGAGAGAGATCTCGGTTACAAGTGTTAGCTTAGAGAGAATACAATGTGTGTTTTCTTCTCTTCTAAGTCTTGCGTAAATAAGACAAAACTAGACTATAATACCCCCTAAAGTTATGACGACGTGAGCGCGCTAATGTCATAGTGCCCATGCGCACCACTGTGCTCTGATCTAGGACAACTGATGTGACGGGACCATTAGACTTTTCGAACACGTTAACGCACCCGGAGGCGTTTCTATCCAATACAAATTAGCTCAGGATTGCCCAAAAAAGGCCAAGTCCCCTATCCATTACCGGTACAAGAGAATGATGGTGTTTGGATTGACTTTTTAAAAGTGACTTATAAGCTAAAAGCTAAAAGTCATAAGTTGGTCATACCAAACTTTTGACTTTTGACTTATTTTTATACCTTTTTCTAAAAATAAGTACTTAAAATCACTTTTTATTTTAGCCAAACACCTCAAAAAGTAAAATAAGCCAATCCAAACACCCTCAATATAACAGTTTGATACAGACTTCCTTAATGTACTTGAATATATATAGCACATGCCCTTATTTCCGCTGGAATAGCTCGATTATTCGTCTCTTCTTTAATTAATGAGTATTTCTTAGTGCATGCGAGATATGCTTGTAAGAATTAATTTCATCTAAATACTACAGCGAATCATGCATAAGCACGGGATATGGATAGTATATTTACAAAATGACGGTTGACATTATAATAGTTGCGTGCAATATTAAAAGAAACATATACTGATGAGTTGACCTTGTACGTGTAATTTAGTTCTCCCGGTTCAGATTTTGTGTGCACTCTTGCCTAATCCAAAAAAACGCCATATTTTTATATGGATTTAAAGATATACATAGTAATATTTATGTGCTAATGTAATTTAACTAATCATAACATGTTATTACTCTAATTTTTCAAGTTAGCGAAACATGATTTCAAGAATTATTTATGATTGGAGGTCAATTTTACGTAATGGTTAAAAAGTTATTACACTAATCATTAACGCACACAACTTATATTCTTTTTATATTTAGAAACTATTTAATCTTAGTGTAACTAGTACTATATTTTACTCTTGTTATCAAGAATCACGTAAACCTCACTAATCATAAATATTGAACTTTTGTTAGGAGAGACAATAGTGAAATACCATGCGCGACTTTTATCATAATTTTGTATTTAATTGTTAACACTAATTGTAAATTTAGTACATATATTTATTTAGTTTATCTGACAATTTTCGAGGGTCTATTATAAATAACAATCTCTACACTACAAAGATAGAAATAAGGTCCGCGACTCTGCGTACATCCTTCCCTTCTCCAGAGTCCAGACCCACTTGTAAAATTACAATGTCTTAAATTCACCACTGTTCCAAACCCACTTATAAAATTATACTGAGTATATTATTATTGTTATTATTGATATTCGTATTCAGATAAAATATGCTACAATATTATAAAACAGAGAATATAATGTACAACACATTTGACCCACACATGAAGATGATGAATGTTTTGACGTAATCCTAGCTAAGTACTATTCGTGTCATTAGAAGCACGCTTAGGCATGGGAAAGTCATACATTTTATATTTGTATTACGTGGTCAATACGTACATCATCTCCTTTTTTAAAAAACTAAACCAGAAAACCAGAAAAATGAGACGAGAAAAAAATACTATCCCATCCCAAAAAGATTGTATAACTTTGTTTGTTAGTTTGTATAAAAAAGATTGATAATTTTTATATTTAAAAATAGTTTAATTTTATGAAATGATTTACAATCACACAAATATTTAATGCTTGTTTTGGACAACATATTTCAATTTTTTTTATTACTTAAATTTTATATTAAATTAAATTAAGATAATATTTTTGAGACCGATAGTATTTGAAAACTTTAGTAGAGAAAGAGATCATAGAAGGTTCAAAATTCTCTAGGCGTGACAAACATAAGTGGGGTATGCATAATCATAATGTATCAACACGCGCCATTTTAATTTCCAATATTCTTGCACTTCTCAATCTCTATGAAAATTTTCATCTTTCTCCCCACTTAAATCCCATGCAATGCCATTACCCCATGCATCTTAATATTCCCCTATTTTTTTTTTTGAAATTTTAAAGATTTCAACTAAACTCTAAATAATTAACATTAAAAAAAAGTAAAAATAATGATCTTTTACGTCCACCATATACTTTTTCAAACTTTTCCCGCTTACACCATCGAGATTAGACTCGATTAGCATAGACAAATTCAGAATTTAAACTCGATAAATTCAATATTACAATTCACCTATTTTCTGATCGACGTAAAAGTTTGAAACACCACAGTTCCGGCAGCTGGAAATTCATCGACCGTGCAACTCCGCCGTTTCATCCCTAGTGACTCAACGGCTTTACCAATTCTAGTCTCAACGTCGCCGTTACTACTCGCACACGTGATCGACACCGACATCGTCCCCGGCCGGAAAACCTGAACCACCTTCTTCAAAATTCCAACAATGTCATCACGATCATCATAAACCGACCCTACACACTCATAACTCGCGTAACTAAATCCATCTTCGGGCGTAACATGAATCGTAGAATAACGATCTCCGTCAATGCCATTCATAGAGTATCCACAAGGATCAAACGCAAATTCACAAATCAAAGAATTTGGATTAATTTCTCCGATACCGGTCACCTCAGTCATATTTTTTCCAGTAGTATCCGTATTTTTAAAAAACTTACGTGCAAGTACTCGGTCCAAATCCGTCATACAAATTTCCACCGTGTACATATCATTAGGAATGGAAATTGGATAAAACTTATCACATGCAGTAAAAACATGCCATGCATGTGAAGTGAATTTTGAAGGCATAACTGAGGCTTTTTTGTAACAAAGATGATTAGGCAATTGGTCTTGTAAGTAAATAATTTCTTCTTTAAAACTTGTGTATGGGTACGGTTGGGCTTTAGGGAAAATGTAATTGCCTCGAGTGTACCTACACTCAGTCATGATCAGGCCCATTTGGCATGCGAAGTGGATGAATGGACGGATGGATTTTAACAACTGGGTGGTCCCACATGTTTTGATGATTATTTTGGTGGGGTATACAAAGAGGCTTGATTCTGATAGTACGTACGAATCGAAGTATTGGTTTGCAACAGCTGATACTACGGTGCACTGCACAGCATGTAATACCTCCTCCAATGAATCAAAATTCAGTTGCCGGAGACCGCCCATTTCGATCAACGGATCATCGCCGGAGAAGTGTAGCTCAAGTCTCTTCTCAAATCCTTCAAATCCAGAAGCAGCCATTGATTAAATTAAAGTTCCAGATAAACTAACAAATAATAACCTGAATGATTTTGGCTAGAAATTAAAGAGGAAAATAGTGAAAAATTATGTTGAAATGTTACTATACTTTATTTTTTTGAGTGGCCTGGGTAGTGGATGTGGCAAAACTGAAACAGGAAAGTGAGTATATATAGGTCACGAAGTGGGTCGGGGATGTTGGAGAGTGAGATTGAGATGGGGGTGCATGCGGATGAGGCAACCAAGAATGATGATCACAAGCACAAAAAATGAATTCAAGATGATGGTTATTTTTTGCCTGAGAGATCTTTTTTTGAGACACAGCATGAATCCATATTTATTCCCACGCGCATTCTCTTGTTCCTCTCATCTTGCCTACTACTTCTTTTCTAAAAAGTTTCTCATCTACTCCCTCCCTCTCAAATTATCTATTTTAATTATTAAAAATAATTATCTCAAATTATTTATTATTTTAAAAGTGTAAGACACAATTGATTACTTTTTTCTAAAATTTTATCATTAATGAATCAGAGATAGATTATAACTTAGACATAAATAAGAATAAAGTTAGTCAAACATCTCTCATAATTAATATTTTTCAAAGGGCATGTAAAATAAAAAAAATCACAAATAATTTGAGACGGAGAAAATAGTGTATTTCGGTGTTCGCTTCGTGTAGAATTTATTAAAGGAAAATCTTGATTAATGAACCTACTAAATTCTTTCAATTGTACCTGATTAAACCCAAATACTCCTTACTAAAAGTTTTTGGTATTGTATTCGTTACTCGTTTTGGGATATTAGCTAAAAACAATTGGGGTCCTAATACTCCGCATAAGAAAAGAGATGCATTCTCATTTTTTTAATCTCAAAAACTCAAATAGGAAACATTTGATTAAAAATGAAGAAATGATACCCCATCCACCATAGTTATTAGTGGTGTTTCTACTTCTATTTGAATACTTTAATTCATTTCCATCGCTCAACTTTTCCTTTCCCCACAAATTATGTGGTAAGGTTTTGTTTAGAAATTAGAAAAACGGTTTTGATCTGATTAATTGTTCACAGTTTTAATTTAGTGCTTATTTTGGCTCTTTCCACAGACCATGTCGCAATTTCGTTAAAATAATCTTTCGGAGAACAACAGGAGGACAACTGTTCAGCAGTCTAAATTGTACTTCACCCGTGAATTATCTCCGATAAAATGAAAACGACAAGTAGAACATTGTCAACTTTTCATTTAGATAAAAAATGATAAAATATATGTGGATCGTTGACAATTAGAGAGACCAACGTACACTCGTAAATCACGTGGTGTCTTAGAAGAGGAGGGACACAATTATAAACAAAGTGCTTGAATGCATGACAACAATAATTGGATTAAGTTATGCCAAGGCATGCAAGCCTTATGTATTAGATGTTCTCAAGTGACACACCAAGCCAAATTACTAGAAAACAAAAACGAATTATAAATCCACCTAGATATTCCTTCCATCTTAAGTTTATAACGTTATAGATAATTACCATTACGTGTGATTAGTAACATAAATAATAAGACAAGTTCTCATGTTATAACAGATTAAATCACACTAATTATTTCTAAATTTATATTGTCAATGCATATG